>VZTQ01001055.1:0-80724 GCA_013400755.1 Pelecanoides urinatrix
ATTTGTTTGTAATTTTAATCTACGTTGAGGACACTCTGTAAGAATATTACTTCACAGGTTTTTCTGCCTAGGGGCGAACCCTTACTCTGTGCAGCAAAATAAAGTGCTGCTTTACCTGTGTGACCTGATTTTTCATGTAGCCATTCTCCCAATCGATACCACTCAGAATTTAAGGAGCTTCCTATTTTTTATCTTTCTAATTTTTGTCAATTCATCTACCTTTTGGTTCCAGTTTGTGGCTGGTTTATTATTTTTGGTGTGAGTTTTCACCCATCCCATCTTGAATGCAGTTTTTCTGGCTGTTTTTAGTAGTAGTTGCCAATTTTGAGATCTCCGAAATGGAGATCTGTTAGCTTCCCAGTTCAGGACTTGCCATTGACAAAGCCGCTGTGTGGCATCTGCCCACATGGCGTAGGAGTTGACATAGATAACCTTTGCTCCGTTTTGTGCTGCTAGAACAACTGCTCGTAATTCTCCTACTTGTGCACTACCTTCGCCTTCTTCTGTAATTTGTTTGCCAGTGTTGATGTTTAATGCAGCATTGCCATCTGCCATCTATTCTTTTTGCTGAGGCGTCAGTAAACCAAATGTCTTCTGTTGATGTTCTCTTGGTGAAGGGAGGTGCATTTAAAATAGATGAGGGTTTAAAAGGTTGTTGAAATGCTACTGGGTCTGCATTTATAGGCATCCATAATTTGGAAACTTCAGTATGTCCTTCAGTTAATTTTGATTCCTCTGCAAATCCTGTCAAATAGGCATACCATTTTCTAATTAGAGGCTTTTGTGCAATTCCTTCTGGGGGAGCAATCCCCTTTAGAACTGCTTCTAGTAAATTAAATGGACCTCTGGTTGTTCCTGGTATATTTTCTCAGCTTGTTTCACTGCTCAGACTAAAGACAAAATTCGCTTTTCCCACTCGGACTATCTCTGTTTTGTCTCTTTAAATGCAGTCGAGCTGAACATCAAAAGTCTTTTCGGTCCATCAGGGCCAGTTTAGAACAGGTTGCAGTAAGTACTGTGTTCAGCAAAACCCCGTTCTGCTATGATAGGATTGTGGGGGTGTACTGGTCCTAATGATTGATATGTTTTTAATTCCTCTATTAGAGTTTTGACTGTCTCTTCATGTTCTGAATTCCATTCCCATGGTTTTCACTTTTGTAAAAGTGAGTATAGTGGGTGAGCAATAATAGAAAATCCAGATACATGTTTTCTCCAATATCCTAAAGTACCCATAAGCTGTTGTAATTCTTCCCTAGACGGGGGCATCTGCAACTGTTCTATTTTACTTAGGATGTCTGGTGGAATTGTTGCACTACCTGCAATCCACCACGTACCTAAAAATTTTATTTCTTTACTTGGTCCCTGACATTTCTCAGGTGGGATTTCGACTTCTGCTTTATGTATCGCTTGCCATGCTGCTGTTCCTGCTTCCCCTACCTCTTCAGGGGAATCTCCTCCGATTAGAATATCATCTATATATCAGTACAGTTTCACATTCTGGGGAAGTGAGACTGTTTCTAAGAGTTCAGCAAGCAAAGCATGAGCAATTGTGGGTGAATGCTTATACCCCTGTGGGAGTCTGTTAAAGGGGTATTGTATACCTTGCCAAGTAAAAGCAAATTTCTCTTTATCTTTTTCCTGCAAGGGGATCATAAAGAACATATCTTTTACGTCCAGTGCTGCCATCCATGGGTGTGTGGCTGCTTGTAGTGTGGCTGTTAAAGTTGCAATATTAGGTACGGCAGCCGTTAGCAGAGCTGTGTTGGCATTTAAGCGCCGATTATCAATTGCTAGTCGCCACCTCCTGTCTGGTTTTTGGACTGGCAAAACCAGTCGAACTGGCGAATTATATGCGGAGTGCGTTCTGGAGATAATGTGCCATTTTCCCAAAGCTGCTATTACTTCAGAGATTCCAGCTTGTGCCATAACAGGAATTGGATACTGCAGGACGTTGGTGACTTTTGAAGCAGGGAGTGCAGGAGCTGCACGGAGTACACGCCCTATAGCCTCCCGATTTTTATCAGGGTTAGGGTCGACATTTGAACCAAAAGACCACACACTGCCATTTGGCAGATGCCAGATTTGGCCATTCAAAACACAGAAACCTAAAATATTTTAATTGTGATCTTTAATTGCAAAGCCAGTAGATGAGATGTACTTCTCGCCCGGGAGCCATAAATTAACTTTTGCAGTTTGGCACATAACACTTTCTCCATTCACTCCAGTGATTTTAACTCTTTGCCGTCCAGGTTGTACGCCCAGCTTGTCCGCATCTTGTATTAGTATTGAAATTTGTGCTCCTGTATCTATTAGAAATTTTACTAATTGTCGCTGAGGACCAATTGAAATTAAAATATATTTGGTTTTAATGATAGGTCTAGCCTTATATTCAGAGGAATCTGAGGGGAACAAGGGCTTATCATTTCCCTCATCATAGTCATTAGGATCATCCCAAATATCACCATCCCATTCCTCAGGGAATACAATTAATTTCCTAATCTGTACAGTATCAGGGGGATTGCGAGCCCACATAAGCATCATCTTGATTGTTTCTTCCATGTTTTTGTAAGTAATCAGTGATACTACTTGCCATCCTGCTGACTATGCCAATTTGTTGCGAATGAGTGGTTTAGAGGCCGCTTAAAGAATCACCGTCAAAGGTACGAGCAGAAGGGGATTTTAACAGTGATTTATAGAAGTGCGACTTAACAGAGTTCGATGGCAAGGTTCACTCTATTACTTACTACATGGATAAAACATAAAGAAACATCATGTTATGTCTAAGGGTTTATATCTAAGGGATTATATATGTTTAGCAGCAGTCTAGGGTTCATTCACAGTTTTAGCAGCACTTAATCATTAATTTAACATTTACGAAGTAGATTAGTAAAGGCTACTACAATTACGACTTAATTACAAATTATGCTTACGATTAGTCACTCATATACACATAGAAAAAAAAAATATATATACACACAGACACATAAAAATGTACAAAAGGTACCTGTTAAAAATTCCCCTTGAGTTCAGTGAAGAAATATTCATGTGCAGGTCCTGGGCATTTCTCTCAACGGGCGAGGGTTGAACGTCGAGGAGTGAAGGGGTTCGGCCCAGGTCCCACTGTCAGCTTTCGACGACGATCCTCTGAATATTGCAGACTCGAGAGGTGTCCCACACTTGAGAGCTCCAAGAGGTGTCCCACTCAGAGGGAGATGCTGGGTGCAGCCCTCTGCGGTCCAGGAGAACTCAGAGGGCCTCACTTAGGACCACCGTTTATAGGTTGGCCTTGAAAGTGTATGTGTTCCATGTAGAGATAGTATGTATTAAACATAAAGGCAGAAAAGCATAGCTTTCCCTCACCTGTCTGTTTTTTGTAGCATGTGTGCAATTTACAAATGGTATAGTCTATATGATCTACGGGTGTGTTCTGTGTATAGAATGCATCTACAGATAGAAAAACATGGTTGTACTTCCTGTGTACTTTTTTATACACAGATAATGTGTCTTCTGAATACAGAGGAAAAAAGCCTCAGCGAGGTGATAATCCACTGAGGCTTCTCTTCCTGGATATAGAGTATCTAGTGTCTGTATAGACTGTGTCAGGGTGTGTGTGTATATATATTCTTGAAAGACATATATTTACATGTATCTCTATATGTTTATCCATATATATTCTGTATATACTTGCTGCATGTTTTATGTGTAGATTCTAGGTGTATAAATGTATCTAGATGGTGTCCTAGCTATGTGTATTTTATATCCAGACAAAAATTGCCTCACTTGGGCAATGCGGGACTTGTTCTATATCTACGTATAATGTAAATGAAATGAAAAAAGCTTCAACTAAACAAGGTGTAAAATACATACTCTCTTCTAAATGCCTCAGTTCACAGATACGAAAACCTCAGCAAAACTTTGCCAAGCGTACGCAGCAAATACACTGTCAAGTTCTATTCAGGCTACAGATGGAAAACAGGAAATAGTCCAAAACCTTTTGTCTGTATGCAGAGTCTCTGCTGTTTGAATGACTTCTAGCTTCAGCCTGGGGCACTCAGCTGAGTCTTCCGAGTTGTGTGTCTGTGCAAACAGTTGTTCTGTTTGTGCTGCTTGTGTATCTCTTGCATAGCAGGCAAACAGCGAGGTTGAGGTGAGAGTGACCACAGGAGCAGAGAAGTGGCTCCCTAGTAAAATAGGAGCTCTCCAGGTGGTCATTTAAAGGGGCTGAGGGGAATGTTTTGGGGGCCCTCTTGTATCTTGGCCAGAAAGGGCCTTCTGTGAGTTGCAGATTTCTTTAAAGACAGAGAAGTGGGTTGTACCCCTGCGCAGGTGCCACCTGTGAAGGAAGAAAGCTCTCTAGGAAGCATTAAGAGAGGTTGCCCGCAGAGTTGACTAATCCCCGCACAATAGCAGGGGTCTAGGAAGAGGTGCGGCATTTGTGTCCCCATCAGGTGTAGTCCGGCTGAACACAGGCAGCATTTCCATTGTGGGAATGTGCAGTGTAGTTCTTCAGCACAACAAAACTAGTGAGAAATGAGGAATTTCCCAGAATCCCTCGCAGATGATGAATTTGGATGCATTCAAGAACTTTAATACAACTTGCTAGGAATTATTATCTCTAGAAGATTGACTAGAATGTTGCACATTTTTTGGCTGAGAATTTCCAAATGAGAATAAAAATAACTATTTCACTGCTCTTTTCTAGGACTACCCACAATGAAGCATGTGAGGGGTGCATCACTATGTGGCCCTGGAGCAGCGCTTCAGTGCCCAGCTACTCTAGAGTCCTTCACCGAGTGGCTTTTTTGGGTTCCTCCACTGCCTGGCTTTATGGGGTGGTTCACCACCTGGATTTTTTGGGGAGCTTCACTTCTTTTTAGCAATGCTTCGTCATCAAGCTTTTATTAGAGTGCATCACCACACAGCCCTGGTTGAGTGTATCACTGCATGGCCCTGGAGGAGCCCTTCCATGCCGAGCTTTTTTGCGTTGCTTCCCCAGTTGGTGTTTTTTTAAGTGGTTCACGGCATTCCTTTTTTAGGCAGTGCTTCACTGCCTGGCATTATTTGGAGCGCTTCATTGCGGCGCCCCGGAGGAGCCCTTCATTGTGCCATCCAGCTCTTCTTGGAGCCCTTCATTACGCCACCCCGGAGGAGCCCTTCATCCTGTCGCCTCAGAGCAGCTCACTGTCGTGCCGCGCAGGTCTTCTGGGAGTCCTTTGTCACGCCGCACCGGAGGAGCCAATTGTCCTGCCACCCGTGTCTTCTTGGAGCACATCATTGCGGCTGCCCTGTAGGAGTCCTTCATCCCGCTGTGCCGGAGCAGCCCATTGTTGCGCTGTGCCTGAAGAGCCCTTCATCCTGCCGCTCTGGAGCAGCCCATTGTCATGCTGCCCAGGTCTCGTTGGAGTCCTGCATCCCGCTGCCCTGGAAGAGCCTGTTGTGCCACCCCGGCGGAGCTCTTCATTGTGTCATCCCGGTCTCCTTGAAGTTCTTCATTGCACCGTACCAGAGGAGCGCTTCATCCTGCTGCGCCGGACCAGCCCATCGTCGCGCTGCACCCAAAGAGCGCATCATCTTCATCGTGGTGCACCAGAGGAACCCTTCATTGCAACATGCTGGAGGAGCCCATCGTCATGCTGCCCAGCTCTTCTTGGAGCCCTTCATTGTGCTCCCCCGAGAGGAGCCCTTCATCCCGCTGACCTGGAGCAGCCTGTTGTTGTGCCACCCATATCTCCTTGGAGCCCATCGTCGTGCCGACCTGGAGGAGCCCTGCATCCCACCGCCTCGGAAGAGCCCGTTGTCGTGCCGCCCCAGAGCACCCCATCTTTGTGCTGCTCTGGAGGAGGTCTTCATCACGCTGCCCTAGTCTCCTTGGAGTTCTTCATTCTGCCGCGCTGAAGGAGCCCTTCATCCCGCCACGCCAGACGAGCCCTTCATCCTGCCATGTTGGAGCAGCCCTTTGTCACACCGCGCTGGAAGAGCTGTTCATTGCCCCGGGGGAGCGCGTCGTAGCACCGTGCCAGAGGAGACCTTCATTGCAACCCACTAGTAGAGCCCATCATCGTGCCACCCTGGAGGAGCCATTCATCGGGCCGTGCTGGAGAAGCCCATCGTCGTGCCGCCTCGGAGGAGCTGTTTATCATGCTGCCTAGGTCTTCTTGGAGCCCGTTGTGCCGCCCCGGAGCAGCTTGTCATCGTGCCGCCCCAGATGAGGTCTTCATTGCACTGCTCCGGTCTTCTTGGAGTAGTTCATTGCTTTCCCCCAGTCTTCTTGGAGCTGTTCATTGCACAGCCTTGGAGGAGCCCATTGTCGCACCGCGATGGAGAAGCGTGTCGTCCTGCCACCCTGGCAGAGGTAGGTCTCCATCATGCTGCCCAGGTTTTGTTGGAGCTGTTCATTGAGCTGCCTGGGTCGTCTTGGAGCCGTTCATCGCGCCATGCTGGAGGAGCCAGTCATCGCGCTGCCCTGGAGGAGTCTGTCGTCGCACCGCCCTGGAGAAGGTAAGTCTTCATTGCACAGCCCAGGTTGTCTTGGAGCTGTTCATTGCGCTGCCTCAGTCTTCTTGGGGCCCATTGTCGCGCTGCCCCGGAGGAGCCAATCGTCGTGGCGCGCTGGAGCAGGTAGGTCTTCATCACGCTGCCCCAGTCTTCTTGGAGCCCATCATTGCACCGCCCTGGTGGAGGTAGGTCTTCATCGCAATGCCCAGGTCTTCTTGGAGCTGTTCATCGCACTGCTCTGGTCTTCTTGGAGCCCTTTGTGGCGCTGCCTGAAGGAGGCCTTCATGGCACTGTGCTGGAAGAGGCCTTTGTTGCACCACCAGGNCGCCCCAGAGGAGCCTATCGCCTTGCTGCCCCAGAGGAGCCCTGCATCGCACCAAGACAAAGGAGCCCTCATCGCACCTCCCTGGTCTTGGAGCCCTGCATCGTGCCACGCCAGAGGAGCCCATCATCGTGCTGCCCTGGAGGACCTCTTCGTCACACCACCCTGGTCTTTTGGAGTGCTTCATCTTGCCACTGCGGAGGAGCTGTCTGTCATGCCTTGCTCGAGGAACCGTTCATCGGACCATGCCACAAGAGCCCTCCATCCCGCCGCGTTGGAGTAGCCCATCATCATGTAGCCCTGGAGGAGCTGTTCATCGCTCCACCCAGGTCTTGGAGCTCTTCATCACGCCTTCCCAGGGGAGCCCTTCACTGCAGTGCCCAGAGCAGCTGTTCATCGTACCGCCCAGTTCTTGGAGCCCGTCATCGCACCTTGTCCAAGGAGCTGTTCATCACCCGCCCTGATGGAGCCCTGCATCCCACCGCCCTGCAGCAGCCTGTGGTCGTTCTGCCATGGAGGAGCCCTTCATCCCGCCGCACCGGACGAGCCCTTCATCCCACCGCGTCGGAGCAGCCCCTCGTTGTGCCGCCCTGGAAGAGCTGTTTGTTGCACCGTGCTGGAGGAGCCCTGCATTGCGCTGAGCCAGAGGAGACCTTCGTCACACCCGCCAGAGGACCTGGTCGTTGTGCCACCCTGGAGGAGCTGTTGATCGCGCCACCCCGGTCTCCTTATAGCCCTTCATCACACCAGACGAGTCCATCATTGCGCCATGCCTGAGGAGTCCATCATCACACCATGTGCGCAGAGCTGTGCATCACGCCGCTCTGGAGGAGCCCTTCGTCGCGCCCCCTGGAAGGAGCCCATCTTCATGCCACCACAGAGTAGCCATTCATCGCACTGACCTGGTCGAGCTCTTCATCATGCTGTGCTGGAGGAGCCCANTCTTGGAGCCCATCATTGCACCGCCCTGGTGGAGGTAGGTCTTCATCGCAATGCCCAGGTCTTCTTGGAGCTGTTCATCGCACTGCTCTGGTCTTCTTGGAGCCCTTTGTGGCGCTGCCTGAAGGAGGCCTTCATGGCACTGTGCTGGAAGAGGCCTTTGTTGCACCACCAGGCTCTCGGAGCCGTTCATCATGCCACCCTGGAGGAGCCCTGCATCCCGCTGCCCCGGAGCAGTCCGTGGTTGTTCCGCCACAGAGGAGCCATTCATCCCGCCACGCCAGACGAGCCCTTCATCCTGTCATGTCGGAGCAGCCCTTCGTCATGCCGCCCTGGAAGAGCTGTTCCTTGCACCGTACTGGAGGAGCCCTGCATTGCACCGAGCTGAAGGAGACCTCCATGGCGCCATGCCGGAGGAGCCTTTCATCGCACCCCGCCAGAGGAGCCCATCATCATGCCGTCCAAGAGGAGCTGTTCATTGTGCCACCCCGGTCTTCTTGGAGCCTTTCATCTTGCTGCGGAGGAGGAGCCATTCGTCGCGCCTTGCTGGAGGAGCCATTCATGACGCTGTGCCGCAGGAGCCCTCCACCTTGCCACACTGGAGCAGCCCATTGCCGTGCCGCCCCACAGGAGCTGTTCATCGTGCTGCCCTCCTCTTCTTGGAGCCGTTCATCGCACCGCCCCAGAGGAGCCTATCGCCTTGCTGCCCCAGAGGAGCCCTGCATCGCACCAAGACAAAGGAGCCCTCATCGCACCTCCCTGGTCTTGGAGCCCTGCATCGTGCCACGCCAGAGGAGCCCATCATCGTGCTGCCCTGGAGGACCTCTTCGTCACACCACCCTGGTCTTTTGGAGTGCTTCATCTTGCCACTGCGGAGGAGCTGTCTGTCATGCCTTGCTCGAGGAACCGTTCATCGGACCATGCCACAAGAGCCCTCCATCCCGCCGCGTTGGAGTAGCCCATCATCATGTAGCCCTGGAGGAGCTGTTCATCGCTCCACCCAGGTCTTGGAGCTCTTCATCACGCCTTCCCAGGGGAGCCCTTCACTGCAGTGCCCAGAGCAGCTGTTCATCGTACCGCCCAGTTCTTGGAGCCCGTCATCGCACCTTGTCCAAGGAGCTGTTCATCACCCGCCCTGATGGAGCCCTGCATCCCACCGCCCTGCAGCAGCCTGTGGTCGTTCTGCCATGGAGGAGCCCTTCATCCCGCCGCACCGGACGAGCCCTTCATCCCACCGCGTCGGAGCAGCCCCTCGTTGTGCCGCCCTGGAAGAGCTGTTTGTTGCACCGTGCTGGAGGAGCCCTGCATTGCGCTGAGCCAGAGGAGACCTTCGTCACACCCGCCAGAGGACCTGGTCGTTGTGCCACCCTGGAGGAGCTGTTGATCGCGCCACCCCGGTCTCCTTATAGCCCTTCATCACACCAGACGAGTCCATCATTGCGCCATGCCTGAGGAGTCCATCATCACACCATGTGCGCAGAGCTGTGCATCACGCCGCTCTGGAGGAGCCCTTCGTCGCGCCCCCTGGAAGGAGCCCATCTTCATGCCACCACAGAGTAGCCATTCATCGCACTGACCTGGTCGAGCTCTTCATCATGCTGTGCTGGAGGAGCCCATCGTTGCGCCGCGCCCGAGGAGCCATGCATCACGCCACTCCAGAGGAGCGCTTCATCGTGCCGCCCGGGAAGAGCCCATCTTCATGCCACCACGGAGGAGCTATTCATCGCGCCGCCCTGGTCTTCTTAGAGCCCTTTGTCGCGCTGCCCTGGAGGAGCCCTTTGTCACCCAGCCCCAGGGGAGCCCTGTGTCCCGCCACACTGGAGCAGCGCATTGTCATTCCACCCCGGAGGAGCCCATTGTCACGCCACCCCAGTGGAGCCCGTCTTCACCCTGTGCCGGAGGAGACCTTTGTTGTGCCGCCCTGCCCTTCTTGTAGCCATTCATGGTACCGCCCCAGAGGAGCTCGTTGTCATGCTGCCCCAGAGGAGGTCTTCATCGTGCCGCCCCGGTTGTCTTGGAGCCCTTTGTTGCAACGTGCCAGAAGAGCTTTCGTTGCACCGCCCCGGAGGAGCCCAGCATCCCGCCACCCCAGAGGAGTACTTCATTGTGCTGCCCAGATCTTCTTGGAGCCTGTTGTCGTGCTGCCCCAGAACAGCCTGTCGTCGTTCCACCCCAGAGAAGGTCTTCATCGTGCCGGAGGAGCCCATCGTCATGCCGCCCTTGTGGAGGTAGGTCTTCATTGCACCGCCCACGTCTTTTTGGAGCTGTTCATCGTGCCGCCCCGGAGGAGCCCTTCTTCACGCTTTGCCAGAGGAGCCCATGGTCCTTCTGCCCCGGAGGAGCTGTTCATCACGCAGCCCAGGTCTTCTTGGATTCCTTCATCGTGCTACCCCGGAGGAGGCATTCATCACACTGTGCAGGAGGAGCCCATCGTTGTGCCACCCTGGAGGGAGCCCTTGATCGCTGGTCTTCTGTTGAAGCCAGGTCTTCTTGGATCCGATCGTTGCACCACCCTGGTGGAGCCGATCGTTGCACTGCCCTAGTGGAGGTAGGTCTTCATTGCACCGCCTACATCTTTTTGGAGCTGTTCATTGTGCCGCCTCAGAGGAGCCCTTCATCATGCTTTGCCAGAGGAGCCCATTGCCCTTCTACCCCAGAGGAGCTGTTTATCGTGCCACCCAGCTCTTCGTGGATTCCTTCGTCGTGCTACCCCAGAGGAGCCGTTCATCACGCCACACTGGAGGAGCCCATTGTTGTGCCATGCCGGAGGAGACCTTCATTGCGCTGCTACGGCCTTCTTGGAGCCCTGCATTGCACCACGCCAGAGGAGCCCTACATCTCACTGAGCTGGAGGTGCCCTGCATCTTCCTGATCTGGAGGAGCCCTTCATCGTGCCACCCCGGAGGAGCCCGTCGTGCTGCCCAGGTCTTCTTGGAGCCCTTCATCGTGCTGCGCCTTATGAGGCCTTTGTTGCTCCACACCAGAGGAGTTATTTGTCATGCTGCCCCAGAGCAGCCTATTGTTGTGCCAACCCAGAGCACTTCTTCATCTAGCCACCCAGGTCTTTTTGGAGCCCTTCATCATGCTGCACCCGGGTAGCCCTTCATCGTGCTGTGCTGGTGGAGCCTTCATTGTGCCACCCTGGAGGAGCCCATTGTCGTGCCACCCCGGAGGAGCTGTTCATTGTGCTGCCCAGGTGTTCTTGGAGCCCTTCATCGTGCTGCCCCGGAGGAGCCTTTCATTGTCCCGGAGGTGCTGTTAGTTGCACCTCCTAGGTGGTCTTGGAGCCATTCATCGCACCGCCCCGGAGGAGCCCTTCATCACGCCGTCCCTTAGGAGCCGTTCATTGCGCTGCCCCGGAGGAGCCCTGCATCCTGCCACGCCAGAGTAGCCCATCGTCATTATGCCCTGGAGGAGCTGTTCATCGCGCCGCCCAGGTCTTCTTGGAGCCCTTCATCACTCCGCCCCCTGGGAGCCCATTGTCGTGCCACCCCGGAAGAGCCCTTCATCGTGCTGCCCCAGAAGAGTCCTTCATCGCGCTGTTTGGCTGTTCTTGGAGTCCTTCACCGTACTGCCCCAGAGGAGCCCTTCAGCGTGCTGCCTGGCTCTTCTTGGGAGTCCTGCACCATGCCGCCCTGGAGGCATCCTTCACTGCTCTTTTTGGAGTCCTTCTCCATGCCCAACTGGAGGAGTCCTTCATTGTGCCACCCAGCTCTTCTTGGGAGTCCTTCTCTGCGCCACCCCAGAGGAGTCCTGCGTGCCACCTGGCTCTTCTTGGAGTCATTCATCGCGCTCTCACGGAGGAGGCCTTCGCTGTCCTTCTTTAGGGTGTTGTCCACTGTCTGACCCTTTTAGTTTCTTCATCTCCTGGGATTTTTTGGAGTGCGTCACCACGCGGCCNGGAGCCATGCATCACGCCACTCCAGAGGAGCGCTTCATCGTGCCGCCCGGGAAGAGCCCATCTTCATGCCACCACGGAGGAGCTATTCATCGCGCCGCCCTGGTCTTCTTAGAGCCCTTTGTCGCGCTGCCCTGGAGGAGCCCTTTGTCACCCAGCCCCAGGGGAGCCCTGTGTCCCGCCACACTGGAGCAGCGCATTGTCATTCCACCCCGGAGGAGCCCATTGTCACGCCACCCCAGTGGAGCCCGTCTTCACCCTGTGCCGGAGGAGACCTTTGTTGTGCCGCCCTGCCCTTCTTGTAGCCATTCATGGTACCGCCCCAGAGGAGCTCGTTGTCATGCTGCCCCAGAGGAGGTCTTCATCGTGCCGCCCCGGTTGTCTTGGAGCCCTTTGTTGCAACGTGCCAGAAGAGCTTTCGTTGCACCGCCCCGGAGGAGCCCAGCATCCCGCCACCCCAGAGGAGTACTTCATTGTGCTGCCCAGATCTTCTTGGAGCCTGTTGTCGTGCTGCCCCAGAACAGCCTGTCGTCGTTCCACCCCAGAGAAGGTCTTCATCGTGCCGGAGGAGCCCATCGTCATGCCGCCCTTGTGGAGGTAGGTCTTCATTGCACCGCCCACGTCTTTTTGGAGCTGTTCATCGTGCCGCCCCGGAGGAGCCCTTCTTCACGCTTTGCCAGAGGAGCCCATGGTCCTTCTGCCCCGGAGGAGCTGTTCATCACGCAGCCCAGGTCTTCTTGGATCCCTTCATCGTGCTACCCCGGAGGAGGCATTCATCACACTGTGCAGGAGGAGCCCATCGTTGTGCCACCCTGGAGGGAGCCCTTGATCGCTGGTCTTCTGTTGAAGCCAGGTCTTCTTGGATCCGATCGTTGCACCACCCTGGTGGAGCCGATCGTTGCACTGCCCTAGTGGAGGTAGGTCTTCATTGCACCGCCTACATCTTTTTGGAGCTGTTCATTGTGCTGCCCAGGTGTTCTTGGAGCCCTTCATCGTGCTGCGCCTTATGAGGCCTTTGTTGCTCCACACCAGAGGAGTTATTTGTCATGCTGCCCCAGAGCAGCCTATTGTTGTGCCAACCCGGAGCACTTCTTCATCTAGCCACCCAGGTCTTTTTGGAGCCCTTCATCATGCTGCACCCGGGTAGCCCTTCATCGTGCTGTGCTGGTGGAGCCTTCATTGTGCCACCCTGGAGGAGCCCATTGTCGTGCCACCCCGGAGGAGCTGTTCATTGTGCTGCCCAGGTGTTCTTGGAGCCCTTCATCGTGCTGCCCCGGAGGAGCCTTTCATTGTCCCGGAGGTGCTGTTAGTTGCACCTCCTAGGTGGTCTTGGAGCCATTCATCGCACCGCCCCGGAGGAGCCCTTCATCACGCCGTCCCTTAGGAGCCGTTCATTGCGCTGCCCCGGAGGAGCCCTGCATCCTGCCACGCCAGAGTAGCCCATCGTCATTATGCCCTGGAGGAGCTGTTCATCGCGCCGCCCAGGTCTTCTTGGAGCCCTTCATCACTCCGCCCCCTGGGAGCCCATTGTCGTGCCACCCCGGAAGAGCCCTTCATCGTGCTGCCCCAGAAGAGTCCTTCATCGCGCTGTTTGGCTGTTCTTGGAGTCCTTCACCGTACTGCCCCAGAGGAGCCCTTCAGCGTGCTGCCTGGCTCTTCTTGGGAGTCCTGCACCATGCCGCCCTGGAGGCATCCTTCACTGCTCTTTTTGGAGTCCTTCTCCATGCCCAACTGGAGGAGTCCTTCATTGTGCCACCCAGCTCTTCTTGGGAGTCCTTCTCTGCGCCACCCCAGAGGAGTCCTGCGTGCCACCTGGCTCTTCTTGGAGTCATTCATCGCGCTCTCACGGAGGAGGCCTTCGCTGTCCTTCTTTAGGGTGTTGTCCACTGTCTGACCCTTTTAGTTTCTTCATCTCCTGGGATTTTTTGGAGTGCGTCACCACGCGGCCCTGGAGGAGTCCTTCAGCACACGTTTTTATGGGGAGCAATTTCCCGTTTGGCTTTTTCAGAGGCCTCCACTGTATGGGTCGTCTTGTGGTGTTTCACCCCGTGGCTTTTTTCTTGATTTCTACAAAACCTGGTGTATATTGGAGTGCTTAATGGCACCATCCTGGAGCAGTGCTTCATCCCCTGGCTGTTTTGGAGCGCTTCAGTGCCTGCCTTTTATTGGCATGCTTTGACGCCTGGCCCTGTAGTAGCCCTTCAGTGCCCTGCTGTCTGGAGCACTTCAATGTGTGTCTTTTTTGGAGCTCTCCACCTCCTGGCTTTTCTGGAGCACTTCAGCACTTGGCTTTTTCGGAGTGCTACATGCCCAGATTTTATTGCTGTGCCTCAACATGCTTCCTGTGATGCGTGCTTTCCATGTGTAACCTTCCACATTTTTTCTTCTTGAACCAGCAGATGATCAGGTGGATGAGTTTACATGGGATTTTTATGTTCCTCAATGGTCTTTTGAACTGGGGGATGTCTTTTTCTGGGGAATGGTACCATCTTTGTGTCTTCTCTTCTGCCAGTTTTACCCAGTCCTGGTTTTGAGGGAGGCGAGTTTGTGCTTTAAGCAACTTTGTGCTCGGTGTTGGTTCTTATTATTCATGATTCTTTTGGTGGTTTTGTATCAGGTTTTGTCCCTTGTTCTCTTCTTCTGGATGATATTAGGAAGGTTACTTTGGAAGCTGCAGTGATCCCTGTCTCATCGGTGGTTTAGGGGCTTTTCCTGGCAACATGTGTTAAGGTGGAGTCTGTACAGGATCCTAACAGAGTGTAAGAGAGAACAGGATCTTTGGGAATTCCGAAGGTAAGTTGTCTCAGTTCTGCTTTCCCCTGCTCAGTGGTGTGTTTTTTTTCAGCACAGATGATATCGAGTGTTTGGAATGGGGTAGCCCAAGCATGCAGTGAGGGTCACAGCCCTGCTGACACAGGGAGCGAGGGAGAGTGCAGGCACCAGAAGCGTTGGGTAAGTGCCTAGGTGCCAGAGTGCTGAAAGCTGAAGCATCTGTCACTAGTTGTTGGAGGCATGGGAATCCTGGGAATATCTGCATGGCTCTGTCACCAAGGTGGCTGAGCTGGTGCAGTTTTCAGGGCCGTGCAGTAGGCGTGTGATGCTGTGCTGCAGAGGCAGCAGCTGGAGGGTGCTGTTACCACAGGAAAGGCTGCCAGGCCAGGAGCACAGTTAAGTCTGAGAGCGTGAGTGAGTCAGTCAGTCCTCAGAGAAATGTGATGTCCTGGTTTTTGTGACCCGCCCTGGCCTGTGGTCTTGCAGGTCATCCTCCGTTGGTAGAGGGTCAATGGTTCGAGTTTCTTTTCCTGCTATTGCTTTATCAAAATACAGATTTCATTTTCTCAGTGCCTGTTGCTGAGAGTAACTGCTTTTTCTTCTCTTAATCCTCTCTTAGCCATTTGGGGTTACCATTTGAGTTTCCAGTTGCATCTGTTTTTTTGTTTTTCAGAGAGCGAGTGTGAAGACTGGATTTTACCTTCAGTTACCGCTGGAGGAGCTGCTGCAGAAGGAAGCGAACCTATGGTTTTGGGAGCTGTGCCACAGGAGGACAGCGGAGCAGGAATCCAGCGTGACAGCACCACATTTTTGGTTTTGGCAATAAAAATCAGAGCAAGCCACTACTGAGAGATTAATGAATAAACCACAACTGGTTTATTCATTGCATGGTTACCTAAACCCTGCTAACAGCTCTCAGGAGGATGCCTTACCCCCACCCGCTCCTCATCCTTGACAGATCCCACAGTTCCTGCATGGTGAAGTCCTTATTGCTCCTGTGCCACTGAAGGTAAAAGTGGGCAGCTGGCGGCTGCGGAGGTGTTTCTGCAGTTTTTACTGCCTTCCAGTGGGTAAGAGCTTGTGCTGGAAGGGGCTGCTTCTCCTCCGTGACAGATGCTGTCTTAGCTTGTGCTTTTCTTTCTCTGTTTAAGCCTGGCTTTTGCAAGCAAAGCTCCAGGTAGGTGCAGACCATATTCAGTTCCCTCACTAAATGTTGCCATTCAATGTAAGTAAGAAAGTGTTTCTGCAGGGAGGGGCTGGGCATGAAGCAGCAGGGTAGCCCCCCCTGACAGGGAGCCGAGGGAGCACCCATCTCTGGAGCATCCTTTGGCACCCACGCTCCCTAGCCTGAGTTGTGTGGGTACTAAAAAGCCTTTCTGTTCTTTTCTCCCTGCACAACTCACTTAAGCCATAGGGAGTGTGGGGTCTGGCCCCCTCCCTCGGCTGCTCTGGTTGGACTGTGGCCTGCCTCCTCCCCTCTGCCCAGGGAAGCCACTCAGGTCAGGGCCTGTCCCTGCTGCACACTTCTGCACTTAAAGGGAGTTTTTAAGTGACTTGAAGAGTCTTTTAAATTCTCCATGTAAGTGCAGTCATGGGTGGCAGACAGGCCCTGGCCCATGGAGGGGGCCATACCTTGTCACTCCCTAGACAAAATGAGTTCTGTGGGGACAAAAAAGCTCTGTGGGGTTTCTGTCCCCATGCAAGGCCCTTGGTTGCTGGAGCTCAATTTGGGAGCAGGCATTGGTCCCTGAAAGTGAATTTTGGGGTGTTTGGAGTTGGTGCAGAGACAGGCTAAGGGCGATGTGACTGGCTGCTCTGATCAGGGAACAGGACCATCACCCTTACTCAGTGGGAATCCCCCTCTTTCTGGGCATGCTGCACGCAACAAATGCAGTTGAGGGCAAAGCACAGCTTTTTCTCTTGCCCTATCCAGTGCTTCAGGCTGAAATACTGCTTTGCTGCTGGGAAGACCTCAAAATGTCAAAAAACAGCAATGCTGTGGACGCCAACACCTAAATCTGCAATAGGGGCTGTGGCAGCTGCTGCTTTACTACCTTTTGCAGGGACAGGGACGTGGTGATGGCTGAGAACCCTGGGCAGGCTGGACCCGAAGAGCTCTCTTGGAGCTCTCAAATTGATTTCCAGAATTTTAAAGCAGTTCTTTCCCCCAGTTTTTGCTTGGTATTAAATTGCTTGGTGAGGGTTGAGCTTTTTTTTTAAAATAACTCAGCCTGAGGTGAATTTCCAGGTGTGGAAAATTGTTGGTTGTTTGACTTTGTTGCACCAAGAAAAGTCTAGGAAAAATAGGTCGAAGGAGTATTAGGACACTTTAATAACAGGTAGTATTGCTAGCTAATCCCCAATAACTAGTAGAGGTTTCAGAAGAAACCATGAGATTTCAGGAGAAATTATAAGATTAAGCCTTTTGATGATGAAATACTGCAACTCTCTGGTCCTTTACATTTCTTTGGCAGGCTGGGAAACAAATGGATTTAATACTTATACCTATTCAAAAATGTCATTTTGAAGAATGATTTCAGTAATTGTTTTGCCTAACAGCGCAGATTATGAGATCCTCTCCAACGTGTATTTTTTAAGAGCAGCTAATGATGAGCGGATTTGAGCACTTTAATGGATTTGCATATCCTTCTGCCATTAAATTTAATTGGTCAGCCTGGTAGTTTTTCTTTAGCAGAAATGAGATAATTCGCATGAGTCACTTGGGTAGGAAAATTATGGCTAAGGGAAAAATATAAAAAATAATTCACAATGCTGATACTGACTCCATGTTTACTGTTTTATTAGCAGGATTTGCTGCTCACTTTAAATTCACGAATAGACAAATTATTTACAAAAGCCATTTACCCCAAAAGTAGGTGGTACCACATACTTTAAAACAGGAAGCATTTGTCATCACGATAGAAAAGACTTGATTTCAGTACACAAAAGTCCATGATATCTTATATGTAGTTTAAATGAGTAGGTGTTACTGCCACTGTCACCTGCTTTATCATGATTATCAGTTAAGAAACACTTGTCCTGGAGTTGCACAAAATCAGAATAGTAAAAACAGCTCTGGGGGAGGCAATGCAGAATTCATCTTGAGTTGTTGCCTCACGTTTGACCAGACAATGAGCTACTCAACTCAACCAGTGACTGGCTTGCTGAAGCCTAGAGTCTGTTTCCATTGCTTGCAGAAGGACAGATCGTCTCGAGATCTCTATGCTATTTTGGCTCTACTTTTACTTTGTTTTGAAGGTGTACTCAGACTTGATAAGATGTCTAGGCCTGGTTCAGCAGAGTGAATTTTTTCCCCACTAACATGCTATTCTTTTATATGGGTCCCACTGAAAAACAAGTTGAAACACATGAAATTCCATCTGGACAGAAGAAAACACTTTTTTACTGTGAGGGCTGATGAGCACGGGCAGAGGTGGTCCAGGGAGGCTGTGGAGTCTCCATCCCTGGAGTCGGTCAAAGCCCAACTGGACACAATCCTGGGCAACCAACAGGTTGCCCCTGCTTGAGCAGAGGGGTGGACTAGCCAATCACCTCTACGATTTTGTGATTGATTCTGTGAAGAACTCGGTGACTCGAGGCAGCAGAAGCTGGCCGTAGGGTGCCTGGAGGTGAGAGAAGGGAACCAGCTGTGCCATTTCCAAATACGTAATAAACAGAGTAACACTCTATGTAAAACTACGGAGTGGAATGTTGATAAAATACTCGTAAACAGGGTGTCACAGGAAGAGAATTGAGGTTTTCACTAGATTGTGAAGCAGTATTTAGCTTTGTAGAGAACGTGCCTTTCATAAGAGCATGCTGCACATTGGACGATAGAAAGCTGGTGGTCTGTGGACTTCAAGGAGCTTCATTGTGAGGGGTAAATGGAGAGGATAAAGAGTGACATGAAGCAAAATGGGCTTTTTTGCTATCCGTCCTTTCATGAGCAGAAGGAAAAACCAAATAGCTTAAAGGTACAAATGATAAGCTCAAAGGGGTTAAGAGATTTCTTTTAAGAAGAAACAAAGAGCCATCATTGCTAGGATCAGCAATCAATTCTTCCATCATTGTAATATGCTTTAATGCATTCATAGACTTTTTTGTTCACCTTAAATTTTAAACAACTAAAATGAGTGTCTACATCCCAAATTTACTGATGGGTGAACTGAAGCACAGTATCAGTCTGAGTTACGGGATTATACAGCAGTCTATTGAAAAGAGTTCTCGTGGAAATGCATAGTCGGCTGCTTTTTGAGGGCTCTCACCAATGGTGGGTATTCCCACAGAGACGGAAAAAGCTTCTGAGGAGGCATTATTTCCTCTTTACCCCCTCTCCAAAATACGCGAGATTAGAACTGCAGAAAATTTATTTCAGTTTTATGCAGTCTACCTCCTCTGTGACCGGCATTGCATTTGTTCTCAGGTCTAAATCTGTGCTAGATTTGCTTCCATTATATGTTGATCTCCATCTAAGCAACATGATCTTCTTGAAATACTTCATGGTATTATTTTTTACAGTTACAAAACACATGGTGTTTATCATGCTGTTACTCATAGCAATGCATTCAACTATGTAAAAAGCAGTAAGATAGTGCTTCTCTTTCACAAAGATGGTGGGGAAAAAGTCACGGACAATTGTGAAGCCATAGAAAGGTGCCCAGCAGACAACATAGGCAATCAGGATGAACATCAGTACCATAACAGTTTTTCTTCTGCATCGAAGCCTCTTTCTGATCTGTTCCGTCTGAAATCCTGGTACGGTTTTAAACCAAAGCTCCCGAGAGATTCTGGCATAACACAAGGTCATCGTAATCACAGGTGCAACAAATTCAATGCCAAAGATGAAGAGGAAGTATGATTTGTAGTACATCTGCTGGTCAACTGGCCAAATTTGACCACAGAAAATCTTCTCCTGGTTTTTCACTATGAATAACACTGTTTCAGTAGCAAAGTATGCAGACGGGATAGCTACAAGTATGGAGACGATCCAGACCAAGGCGATTAGGAAGGTTGCTGTTTGATAATTCATGCGTGGTTTCAGTGGGTGAACAATGGCCAGATACCTAGAACAGACAAATGCATTCAAAATGAAGTCTGAAAACACTATTAGTCAGAACACACTTCAAAATATTAGCAGACAGAATTAAACAGAAGGAAATTGCTGTCATTCTTAAGGAGAGACCCTGTCAAATTTGTCTGTGTGAGGATAGTAAAAAAAAATTTTCTGAAGTAGCAGCCTAGAGCCGAGTTCCTAAATCTAGGCAGAAGCTCTGGAGCGAGTGGCTGAAGGGTTTGTTAGGAAGTGTTAGGGTGTATGTTAATAATAATGTACGTTAAGGTGTCTGAGGGTGGTTTTAAGACCTCAGTCTTAAACTCCCACCTGTTAACAAGATTAAACTGAAAAAGTTGTAATTTTGTATCACAAACTTTTTAATGCAGATCACATGTCTGGGAGTTATGGAAAGACTGGAAGAGGAGAAAAAGAGGGAATATTCCTATTACTGACAAATATGTTTGCCAGGACCTAGCACAATATGCAGGTGATGTTGTACCCAGGATGTGCCATGATACAGCATCTGGAAATTCTTTGGTGGGCAGCACATGTTAAAGTGAGAGTTTGAAACATGCAGTAATATACACCTAGTCAGGTGCAGGTAAAAAGACAAACATGTAGAAACACAAAAATTTTTTCGCTAGGCAAAGAACTATTTAAATATGCTTTTTTTACCAAGAGGTCAAATATCCGTAACGGTGTTTTTATTATTTTCTTGGTTATTCCATGGAGTGCAAAGAGCTGAAGCTGATGCTAATGAATGGTTACAGGTGAGCATGTTTTCAAGCCACCAACAAAGGATTGTGTATTTGTTTTCTGCCTATGCAAATTTTTGTTTCATCTGCTGGAGGTGACTATTGTTAATTTTAAATATGCTGTGTTAAGTAATATGCCAAACCATAAAATTTGAGTTAGGTATTTGCACTCCTTATGACTGTAAAGCTGCAAGGTGTACTGCAGTGTTTCACAAATATGGAGAAATGGAAGTACGTTACTTGCAAGATCCATCAGTTGCCCTTGATTCAGTTAAAAAGGGGCTAGGACCAAATGGCACTCACCAGCTTTTTTTTTTTGGTTTGAGTTTGGGGGGAGTTGATTTTTTTTAAGAAGCTGTAGATGTGAGAAGAGCTTACATTAGAGTACACTGTCCCAGCAAGATTAGGGTATTTCTGCTAAAAGGAGATTTTTATCAGAAACGCTCCTGAGCTCCCAGTGCAGTTGTATTTAACACAAAGGATTGTTTCAAAAAGTAGAATTTCTCATTCATTCAGAGGCTTTTCTATCTGTATATATTCTATACATAGATAGCATCCACAAGATACATTCATTCTAAAATGAAATGGAAAGTCAGTGGCGGTTTTCATCAGCCAGATCTTGGAAACAGATTAATTGTTCATCGCTCTTTATAGTGCAGCCTAGATGTCAAGGGACAGCAGAATTACTCAGCCTCATTGTGGAGCTAATAAATGAATATTTTTAGATCGGGTCCTGTGGAAACAAGATTGTGGGGTAATGTATGTGTATGCATTCATAAGTATGCATATCCACTCAGCAGAACATTTGGCTGAATGGGATAAATCTCTACAAGAGAGTCAGGATGGAGCTTTATGGTGGATTTCCTGATTGTCATTGCTTACCACACTTGAGCTGTTACTGCGGAGTGGTCCTGGAGCACATGAACTGAGTTCCACATCCTGGAAGATGTACTCCAAAAAGCATACATAAAACACGCCAAGTGCCCAGGAGACCCAGCTGAAGCTAAACCCCCCAAAATATTTACAGCATGAACATTGGACCCTTAGTACGATCTCTTGCCCTTCACATCCTCTCCTTTCACATTGCATTATATTCTAGTGTAGATATGGCCTTAAATATGTGAAATTCCTACGTCTCATGTGAATAGACATCAAGGAAGATGAAAGAGAGCCCTACCTGAGGGAAATCCTGTGGGACAGGCTTACCCTCTCTAAGTAGGTGAGTCCTTTTAAATGTTCTAAACACAGGAAGACTTTTGTTGGGAGCCTATTCTTTTTAGAGACCGAAATCACAACCCACGTGACATAACCAACATGGAATGGTTAATTGTTAAATGAATGAGGTTTCTCTCTCTTTACCAAGTCAAAAGCTCACCAAAAAAAAAAAGGCAGTGAAACCAAAACATTGTGTTCTTGCAACAAACTTCAGTGATTAATCATTTCCAGGATTGTTTTTAAAGATGCATGGGGAGATATGGTAGAAATCTTCTGATTTCTTAGCAAGCATAAGAGCTCAATGACCCATGTTACTTCATCAACCTGGGATGCACTAGCAGAGCTTTGCAAGAAATTTTTTTAGAAGTTGAAAAAGATAAGTAATAGAAAATGGTAATGCATACATGGTAGTGTTTAGAAGATTAACCCTGAGTCCTCAGCTGCTGTTCAAAGGTTATTTTGTTAAGACACTTGTTAAGGATTTGTTTCATAGGAGCTGATTGTCCTTTCTCCCACAGCAGGCGAAACATCTCTGAACTTCCCCAGGGTCTTTCCACAGGCTTCTCTTGAGGTTAGTAATAGCTGAATCAGCCACGCACAAGCTGTATCTATACGATCGTCAGCAGGGTTAATTGCTCCTGAGCTATCTTTTGGATCAGGTACCAAAAACTATGCAACATTAGACTAGAGCATAGAATGGCACATGAGAGAAATTGGACATAAAAGGGAAGGGGGGCTGGGAATGGTACAATGTGTATATGCAGAGGGTATATAGAGATATATATTGTGTTTGTACACAAAAGATGACTTCTTGTGGTGGACTTTCTGTAAAGAGTTTACTCTGCGTGTTTCAGGCTTTCTGCGAGTCAATCGTGTCAGACTTATGTCAGCATGAAGCTGATCCTCAGCGCCTGGGTCCATCAGGGTCCATGGTGCACAAGGCTAAGAGAACAGGAGTTATAAGAGAGAAAACAATTAAATTACATTGTTAAAATTCCTGGAGTGAGAGGCAGGCATAGAAGTACCTCGGGACTGCAGCATAAAGTAGATAGTATAGCAGGTGGATGTCGTCATGTTCCACTTACCCCATTATGAAGGCTGTAGGAAAATCTCTGCTAAACGGGGTTGGCGTAGCATTTTATCATTTTCTGGACAGTGACGTAAATATGGGTGCCATAAATGACCTGTGGGTCTTTCCTGGCTTGCCACTGTGCCATCCTCAGAGAGACTTGTACAGAGAGGGGAGAGTATGAGAGGACAGTATTTTAATAGAGAGGAGAGTGCTGGCCAAACTCACCGAGCATCCATTTCTGGGTTGGAGCATCCAGCTAAGACCTCAGTACTATCAAATGGTTAATTTAATGATTGCTGGATTTTCTCTGTATGGCATGACAGAGAGTAAGAACTCTTATTTTGTAGGCTGGACAGAAGCCTTACCTTTTACTCTCTTTCACACCAAAACAAAACCTGGGAAAAATACCTTAGAGGGAGAAAGAAATATCCTGTAAGGCAATAACCCTGCTGGAAACTCACCTGTCAAATTCTGTATCACCAGTCACCTGTTTCTCTCGTTGTAGAGTATTTACGTCACTGTTTATAGAAAAGGTTAGACTCAGAAAAGCTGTGTAGGCCAGTAGTGAAGGTTTCTTAGAGGTGTAAGGTTTGGGTCAGGATTATATAGTGCTGATGAACACCCTCATCTCTGGGTGTTTCTGATTTGTCTCTTTCTTTCTCCTCTTTCTCTTATTTCATAAATCCTCTCCTCTTGAATCAGGCATATTTTTATGAAAAAAGAAACTGTTTTAATAAATCAACATTCTTTTCACCTGAAAAGATCAATGAAGAGATTTCCACTGCGTTTTCTCCAGGGTAATGTCATGACCTCATGTAATTAGATTTTCATGAAACAAGATACCCAGGTCTGCGTAGTACCTACCTTGACGTAGATCCTACAGAGCAGCTGAGCATGTTAAAAACCTATAAATCTGAACAGCTCACCTCAGAAGCTGTGGCCATCTCCTTGTGCAGTGATAGCACCCTACTTACCTGTCGACAGCTATAGCCAGGAGAGCATTGGTAGAGACATAGAGGGAGACGGTCCGTAGGTAGTTGACTGAGGCACAGAGGACGTGGCCGTACTCCCAGGACAGCTGCCGCACCACGTAGTAGTCCATCTCGAAGGGGCAGCACACGATGGCTACAATGAAGTCTGAGATAGCCAGGTTGGCAATCAGCAGGTTGGTGAGGTTTCGCAGCTTCTTGTAGCGGGCAAGAGCAGCAATGAAGATGAAGTTGCCGATGCCACAGACCAGCATGATGCCAACCAGAGCCACCCCGATCACAATCTTGGCTGCAAAGAAGGTGCGGGTTTTGGTCATGTCATCTTCGCTGTCCAGTGGCAGGTCGTAATCGCTGTAACTGAAATTGAAAGGGAAGGAGAAGTTTCTCAAGGAGGTTAAATCCCCATCGTGGAGATTGTAGATTGCAGCAAAGTTGAGGTTGATGGTAGCATTTGGGTTATGTTCAGCTTGCTCCATGGCCATGTCTGTCTTCTTTTGACACATGTGGCTTGGCTGGACCTTGGTTTCGTGTTAGAATTACCCAGGGTGGCAGGGCACGATGGTGGCAGGTGAGAGACCTCATCCAAAGTTTTCTTCTGAGCAGTGAGTCACCTTGTCTTTGTCCCCATGAGACTGTAGAGCAACAGCCTCATTTATCTTCTGTGGGAACAAAAAGAGGAAAACATTTCCTGAGAGGATATTACAGCAAAAATACTGTGCTTGAGGGAAAGCAATAGCCACCTTATTGCCCCACAGCACTATTTTTGGCTGCACACAGTGGGAAGAAAGACCCTGTGAAAGGATGCTTCTGCTATCATAAAATCCCTTGAGCGTAATACACTGGTTGTTACACCCAGAAGTTTTATTTACCAATGATGAAATTCTGTTTTCAGCACACAGTGAAATGACAATATAGGAGTGTAAAATCCAGTTTAAACCTCTGCCAGCCTTCAAGCCCACAGTGCTGCCATCCCTGTGCAAGGTAAAAAAATTAAAATGAGATGACACCTCAATTTGCTGAAAAGTATCTGATATGCCTTTTGGACAAAGTTTTTGCTTTATGTTAGATGTCTCAGTCAGAGCGATGTGGTAGGTGAGAATGAAAGAACTGATGTTCTGGCTTCTAAATATATTTCTTAATTAAGTAAGAGTTGCCAAGATCCAAGAAAATAGCAAAGCCAGCAGTTTCATTTTCGGCAGCCATTAATTGAGTTGGGGGACCAAATTTTCAGCCAGCATAATCCATTATTGCTTCTTTCAAACCAGTGAAGCTCTGCCAATTTGCACAGACAAGATTTTGTCCCATGAACCACCTTGTAGGTCTGTGCTGTGAAGGCAAATCTGCCGTTCACAGGGAGAGTGCTTCCACAAACAGGCTCTTGAGGTAAAAGGGAAAATCTTCCTTAAGCAAGACAAAGTGCCTTGAATTGTTGAAAACAGGGAGGAGCAGGCTCCCTTCTTTGTACAGCCAGTTGTACCAAATGTTAAAAAGTGATTTATTTTCCACGCTGAGGGAAGATAATCTACTGCCTAATTTTGCCTCTACTCTGTATCGCAATGCTGAGAGGGCTGTCTTCTTGCATCTTCCGATGCCACATCTAGGAATGCTCACACCAGACTCCCAGCTGTCAGGACAGTCCCACTCCATCCCAGAAGAAAATCTGGGAGCATTACTGCTTTTTCTGCTTTGAGACAGTAGGTCTTCAGGGTGTCAAATGCTATTGAACAATGTCCATCATGGCTACAAAGGACGATCGGCATAGTGGAGCTGTTGCCCCCTTTTTTCCCTGGAGCCACCCTCAGCCCCTGATGTACAACACTTCATAAATTTCTGAGGGAAACTCTTGTACAACTTCTGTCTCCCCGTTGCTTTTCAAACTGAGAGTTGCAGAACAACGAATAACACAAAGCCAAAGCCTGAAACTAAATAACAGTTCAAACAATTGACTGCTTTACAAGACATTCCCACAGCTGCCTGGAAATGTGAACATTCATTTAAGAGAAGTACTAAATAAATACTTGGATGCAAAATCTGTATGTTGGTCAAATCAAGGTGCAGTATCTGTTTTGGATAGGTTTCCCTGCAAAATGCCAAGTGACAGCTTTAAAACAAATAACGACAACCCAACCATCCACAAACTGACATAACACCATCAGCTAACTGTACCTGCAGTTGCTCTCCTCTTCTTGGAGGTCTCGGGCACCCTGGGGATAGCCTTCAGGTTTCTCCCCTGCAAATGTGTTGCTGTCACTGGAGCAGAGAAAGGATCACTGAAAGCAGCCAGAGGACTTCACTGAATGATCATTTCTCTCCCAAGCAGGTTTGCCCTGCAGCTCAGGGGAGGATGGCTCCGCTGTCTCTCTGCATGCATCTAAAGCCTTTTCTCAGTGGGAGGCACCATGAAGCTGTCCATGCATTTCTGATTTTAAAGAGGCAGTGCAATACGGAGACAATAGAGCACAGCCCTTTTTTTTTTCTGCTTTAAACCCCCTGAATGCTTCGAATCAGCAGAGTGGCTTTCTTACCAAGTCTGAGCATGGAAGGTGTAAAACCCCAGTCTTCACTTGCTCTTTGAGCTTTGTCTGTACTGGCAGCAGCTACCTACACCTGATGTGACACAGAAGCAAAATACAAACCTCCCAGTGGAGAGGAGGGGGAGGAAGGAGGGTGAACTACTTTCCCAGGGACATTTCTCCATGGATCTCTCCCTGGCTATTGTCTTTAGGACTGCTGCTGTGGCAGCTCCTGCAGAAAGAGTGTCAAACATTGAATAGCCGTAAATCAGAGGACCCCTGACAGCTTTCCTTGCCCTCTCAGGGAATTACTCAGAGCACAAAAGTGGCAGTGAATCCTTAAGGACTTGGTGTCCTTTGCTAATGCTGCCTCCTTGTTGCTATGAAGCACTCGCACCCCAGGGAGCAGTTCTCTTCCTTCCCAATTCTCCAGAAGGAAAAGAAATGCACAGCAGATCCCCTGTCCTCTTCGGCACCTCTAGTCTTATTCACACTAGCTGATATTTTCCAAGGTGCGTAGTTGGGACACATTACGTGGTACTTAGCGGATGAGTCCGCAGGAGGCTGTAAAAGGTCATGAAGAGCGTAGAAGATTTGCAGAAAACCTAAAATATGTGGCCTACAATGCACACTCACAAGACTTGGCTTTCATGACCTAGTGGGCACTTACCTCTGGAAGAAGGAGGTAAAGAAAGAAATCTGCTGTTCAGGATGTCTGGGGTAAAAGGGCCATTAATGTGACATTTCTTCCAGAAAGCTTGTGGAAGGCCAGAGAGTCATCACTGTCTGGAGCCAGCAGACAGCATTAAGAATTTCACAGCAAATACTTTGCTTGGCTTTATTTTTAACAGTCAGTGTAATAGGTGAAAAGCCATTAAGGGATTTTTAATATGCAACCAAACGAACAATGAGGAAATCAGATACAATCCACTTGTTGAATTCTGTCACAAAAAATGTAAATATATTAAGTATAGGGAGAGGCAAAGTGAACTTACAGCGTACATCAGAATCACATCTAAAAGATCCCTAAAATGGGTCACATAAACCTTAAATGTCCCATAAGAAAAGCTAGTACACTAAAAGGAGCTCTTAAAAGCTTTACATTAGGAACATGCATCATCTCTTTAAGACTTTGTTCAGCTGTCTCACATTAAGTTATCTAGTAAGTTAATCAAGCAACATGATATCCAAATATTTATATTCCTTTAGGCCAAAACCTCAGCTGCTGCAGAACAGTGTATCCCTGTTGACTCAAGGCAAGCTGGCATTGGAGCCCTGGTAACTACAGCCCCTCCAGATCTGCACTTCATGCTTGGTACGTAGCTTCTGTCTGGCAGTTGTTCATCCACCGTGCTCCAAGGAATTGTGCTATATGTGTCAAGCTGTTCCGCAGAAAATACTAGTAATGTGAAATGATGTGATTTGCATGTGCTGTGCAAGGCAGTGCTTTGTAGTAGTTGAATAGAAGTTGTTGAATAGAAGTTGTTGAATAGACGGTGAAGCCACTGGTCCTGAGAGCTGCCCTGAGAGCCAAATGGGCAGAGTGAAAGCTAAAAGCTGGGTCTAGAGCCTCAGTAACTGGCCTGGTAACCTGCACCGTTACAGCAAGGGCTGGGGCAGTAGTGGAAGGACTCTAAAGCCATGGAGTATATGCAGGAGGATTTCTCAGCTGCACACGCTGTGTAAGAAGTCCCAAAGGCTGCCTCGAAAAAGTGTGGTCTCCTGTGACTTCTGGTGTAAATGCGCTGAAAGAGCAGCTCCCTGGGGTGGCCAGGCTGAGGTATGGCCCAGGCAGCCGTCTGTCTGCACAGCTGGGATTTTCGTTGTCCCAGCATTGCCCAGTCCAGGGGCTTTGCAGTCTACAGGTCTCCTTTTCCTAGGAATGGGGCACTGGGAGGCTTGCAGAGGCTGAGAGATCCTTCCCCACAGCCCAGGTATGACATCCATTTTATCACGTGATTACAGTCTATTACATTGCATTTCAAAGCCCCCCTTATTTTGTAGAGAGCACATGATTCTGGTGTTGGATTTCTGCATAGGACAAGATTTCTCCTTGATAGTGTTATTGGTGATTCCCCAGTGGTGTCATGACATTTTACACAGTGTTACTGTGCATTTCCTGAGACCAGCATTACCAGTTTGACGAATTCAGGCTGAGAAAGAAAAGTTGATTCTGAAAACTATAATGTAAACAATTTATATTCCTGGTTGTTTGTTATTTTCATTAGCATGCTCACAGTTTGAACAGGGAAGTTATTTGGAGGCTAAATGATGCAAAAAAGATTGCAATCTAAAGTACTCGTTTAGAGACTTTCAAATAATGAATTTCTAAAACTAGCATTTAGCCTGGGAACAGACCTTAGGACTCTGGCCTTTCATTTCAAAACAGCAAACTCACCAGCTACTGTCTAATTTTTCCTAATTGCTAAATAAATTGGACTCTGAGCGAGCTAGTTAATCCTAGGGGACCTGCATAAGCTTTGCATAAAGTATAGCTGGAGTTTTACAAAGGTTGCTAATACAGATCAGTTGGTGAAATGTGACAAAAGCATCAGACATCCTGTGATTTTCTGGAAAAACAAACAAAAGGTAGCAGCACACATGGGTTACAACCACGTGTATTTCTGCTCAGTATTCCAACCAGACATTTGGCTCAGGGGCTTTACTGAATCTAAGAGTGTGTAACTGACATTTATGTTCAAGAGGACACTAGACTTGCTTACATAAAGAGTTAGATATATTTTTCTAACATGTGAAAACATGCCTTGTGGTACTAGAGGAAAGTGCCTTTTGGATGGAATTTGGCAAAAATGTGCACACAGGAGTAACCCCACCATACTCAGCTGTTCCAATGGTGACTTGGGCCATGGAAAAGTCCTGGGAAGGAGAGAGCAGAGAAGTGTTTGACTTTATTAATGGATTATGTCATCATGTTAACTTTCCTCTTACCACCTTTTTCTGCTTCCTTACTGAGTGCATCACATCTCAGCTTGGGAAAAGGGGCAAAGTGTCTGAAGGACCGGCAGAGCAGGCTGTAAGCAACCATAGTGACACCCCAAAGACTGTCCGCGCTGGAACAGCAGACATGGTGCTTTCATCCGAAAGGTCTTTTCCTTTCAGAGCTGCACAGGTTTCTGTGGACAGTAGTATTCAGGCAGATCTCACAGCTGAATGACACAAGGTTTAGCAGAGCTGCACAGAGCTCGCTTGATGTGCAAGATGACCCAGGGGCAGTCAGCTACTTTGTTCTAAGTAGAAGCTTCTTTCTTTTCACTTTCCTCTTTTTTTTAATTCTCTTTGATTGTGTATTTCCTGTTTTCTTCATCTCTGTTCATCATTTCATGATTGTGTAAGAAAATGGTGTTTATTTTGCTCAGCTCGGCTTAGCATGGCAATCTTTTGTGAGAAGCACACCCCCTGCTTTCAAAAATAGTCTATGAAATAATAGGAATAGCTATAAGAAGTTTATATTCCTAGCTGGCACTTACCACCTCTTACTGGAGAAGCCCATCTTACTACAGCAAAAATGACAGTATTTGGGGCCATGCAGGAAGCAGGGACCAGCCCAGGGACTGTGCGCAAGTTTTGATGCCACAGTAGTATGACATGAATGACCAAAAAAAACCCCATTTCAGTCTTTAAACATTCAACATTTTGTTTAATTATTTAATATTACTTTTTTTTTTTCCTTTTCTTTTGGATGTGTTTGTAAGGCTTTGTGGTTTTTTTATTTTTAACTCGGCCTTCCTTAGCGCAAATGCCTGTTACCACAAACCCTTCTCTTGAGCAGAAGACCTCTGAAAGGCAAATGTTAAGTGCTTTTCTTCCCAAATCCTGCCTGGGCACACTCATAACTTGGTGGATACTAATGTGCCAGCTGTGGGCAGTGGCAGCATGCAGCAATGTATCTCCTCGCTGTGGCAGCAAGGCAGAAGATCACTGAGACAGCCTCCTTTGCCCCTCTCACTTACCAGCTTCATTCTCTGCTAAGACTCTTCCCTGTCACAATACTCCCAGTCAGCTCTTGGGGACTGCTTAATTTCAGACTAAGACTGTCAAACCCATTTCCAGAGGTTCCCAAAAAGTCACATCACTGTAAGTTCTGTCTGTTCTATGCCAGATATATGGAATAGCAAAAATCAGTGCTTGGAAACTTTTTGCCAATTGGAGATAAAGATCAGTTTAGCCAGTTGAAATGTTCTGTTTTGATATTGGCCTTTAACAAATGTTACTGCAATTATTTGGAATTTCTAGGAATGCCTTTTCAAACTCAAAAATTGGAGATTTTACCTGGAAATTGGAAACCTTCCACTGCTTCTGCCTTTGTGCCCGTTGTACGGAAGAATACTTCTTAGGCAGGTTTACAATTGTAGAAGGCAGACAGTTTTTCTTTATTTCCGAACATTGTTCTAAGAGAATTAAGATGAAATAATATATAACTCATATAGAACAATATTTTGGAAAGAGATCTCAGGATTATCTTCTAATCTGTACTGCTGTTCCTGGGCTGCATTACATATCCCCAAATAATACATGACAAATGCTTTCTTGGCCTGTTGGTGAAGAAATTTTGTAATGTAGAGCTCATGTCTCCTGTATGAGACTATTAAATGTTTCTTAGCTGCACCAGATACAACTTTAATGGTCCTTCTTTAAATTCCTCATTTTAATGTCTCTAATCCAGATCTCTGATCCAGAAGTCTGCATTTGGCCTCTTCCTCAAGAACTGGTTTACTCATACCCCATATTCAAAAGCCTTTGAATTTAGAAACATCTAAAAGGAGCTTAATATGTCCTATATCTCAGTCAGGCTTGTTGCTCCCTTGGATTTTCATAGGCAGCCTTGTTTATTTTGGATCTTCCTCAAAGATACACTTAGTGCATCTTCTCTTTTAGTGGGCACTATGAGCTGCAGAATGCTTTTGGAAATGAAGCAGCTTTTTAATTGAAGTGTCTCAGCAGGAGATAGATCCTTCTGAAAACCTGCCGACTTCTTTGGAGGTCTAAGTAGGAGAAATTGGATGCTGCATTTCTTAAAAAATTTAACCCTTATCCATTATAGCTACAGTCTCAAATTTAAGCTAAATTGTCAGCACTTCCCCTTGCCATTACTATTCTCTGTTGACAAAGCCCTTTGATTTGTATTATCACCTCTTCAGCATCTTCTTTTTCTCCTTTTATTCAATGAACATTACTTTCCATTCATTTGCCACAGACGGAATCTTGCTCTTTCATGTCTTCCCTTTTGAATATTGCGGTGGTTTTGCCATTGCCATTTGTCATTGGCAGTTGGCATTTCACCCTGTCTTTCCGTGACAGGCAGCATGATTCCAAGAATTTCCCTCTGCAGTTCCCATAATCCCATTAAAAGACACCCTCTTTTTCCTTATTTCTACTATCTCAGCATAAAAAGATACGTACAGGCCAGAGTATGTCACTACGAAGCACCTTTACGTTAAGCAGTGTGAATCATGGGAGGTCTGGCTTGCTTAAGCCTGTGCAGAGAGGGTCCTATCTATGCCAGGTCCCCAGCTTCTCCCCATAGCAAGACATGAAGTATTTAAAGCTCTTGCCCCTTTCTGCTGCTGTGTCATTTTTTGGTGCTTCATTAAAAGTTAATAGTTCTTTTTTTCTCACGAGTTATTTTTTGATTTAAAGGGCTGTCAGAGTTCAGTAACAATCTGAGAAAGGGATTAATACACTGTGAAAGCCTTATTGCAGGTAACCTATGCTGGTTATTTCTGCACACACTTGAAATGAATTCTAGCTCAACAGAATAATGCCTAATGGTAGTTTCATTTGAAGCTACTCAGAGCAAGAAACCACAGTCTCGGTGTCAGGATGAGTCATGAAAAGCTGCTATCACATTTCATTTCTGACTTTAAAAAAAGTTTTGAGGTTCTTCTGATGTGGTGTTGAAACTGCAGGGCCAAATCAGCTTTCTTCTCATAATCTTTTTGAAGTCTGAGAGTAGCACTGTAGAAGTGACTCCTCTGACAGGACATAAAAGGTATGTCCATGCTCCCCAAACTAGTTGGAGTTGAGGCAAATCCATCTCAGAAGGTGCACATCCGTGTTTTGGGATGATGGCCGTACCCTCCCCAAGCACCCCAGGGCTGACTGCTGTGTGCGCAAGCTGGGAGCATGGCGGAGCGTGCATGCTGCTGCCTGTCTGTGGCTCTGTGGGAATACTGATGATTGGGGTTAGGGTCAAAAGGAGACATTCTGGTTTGCCTGAGAGGGACAGCTCAGGGGCACGGGTGTCAGAGCCAAGGGCTCAGCGTCTCTCTTCCTGGTGCAATATATAGATGGAGTTAAATACCACAGGGCAGGAGCGACAAAACCCCCTGCGAAAGGAACTTCTTTGCTATTTGGTGCTGGCAAGGAGGCAAACCTGCCCTTCTCTCTGCTGGTGGTCGCAGTGATCCTGACAGGAAGACCATTGCCCATGGAGCAGTTAGCGATAAGTGTAAGTGCAGACTGCGCTGTGCTGCCCTGTGCCCCATGTATAACTTGGCTTTCGTGACTGTGTTGTGCTGTGCATATCCCTGGCTGCAAGATAATCTTAGTTGGCTGATTGTAACGAAGGAGCTTGTGGGCAGCTTCCCCTCAGTACTGGCAATTATACTACCTATGTGTCCTTGTCTTTAACTGAAAGTGCAGCAAGAAGTTCTCATGTAAACATCCTTCTTGTTTGATAGTAGGAATGATGAACAGAATTGTTTTCTTTTCAGAAAATCCTGTTCAAGCTCTGAAGACCAAAGTGGGGTAACCTTTCTACGGATGGCATCAGCATGGTGTGCTGCACCGTGGTTGGAGACCCATTCAATACCACGCAGCTCAAAGGTCCCATCGTCTGAAGGGAGGTAAGATTATCTGTACTATCCTCTTTGTAGTGTTAGCTCTAATGAATTTTAGGTGATAATTCACAAAGTTCGAGTGCCTTGCTTACTGGGATCACAACAAATTAGCACCTCCTGGTTCAAAACAGTGGTGGTCTGCTTTTCACGGACTATTTAGAAACCATGTGGACAAATTAGAGGCAATAGGAGAATGTGGCATGGCTACCTCTGTGTGGGAAGGGGCAGCCCCCAGTTCCAGAATTACAAGTCCCTGAGGAATAAAATGTAAGCTAAGTCCCAACCTTTTGTAAGCCTGCTGTTGCTTATGTTTGGTAGAGACCAAAATTTGCGGGGAATGGTATTGCCTGTTTGAAATCAAACCCCATTAATTGTAAGCATCTTAAAAGACCCACTGTACAGGGGCTGCGACACAGTCACAATGCCACAAAACTAATTCAGGAAGAATGGCCTGTTCAGCCAAAACTGGCATCTCTCGGGTTCATGGATTAATCAGCTAGAATGCAATCTACAGAATTTTTTTAGGAAGAAATTTAGGTGTTCAGAGGTCATTTGAGCCTGTTGACTACTGATATCAAAGTAAATTGGTAGGAGCTCACCGAGAATACCATCCTGTGGCATATAATGCACAAAGGCCAGCATAGGGGATCTAATGCTGTTTGTGAATCAGAGCATAATTTAGCTGCTGCGAGATACCCTTTGGAGCAGTTTCTGTCCATGTGACTGCAGGGGGAGGCAGGGGAGGTAAGCCCTTCCAGGCTGGTACATTAGCTCCTGGGCTGCGGGATGTAGCAGGATGGCCTGCTCAGTATTCTTCTGAGCAAATTTTTATTTAAATGAGCTTGAAATTTTAAGCCCGAAGTTTTCCCAGAAGAAGTATTTAATATAAGCCCAGATGGCCTTTTCAAATGAAATTGTTTATTAACCGATTTGTTGTCATTAGCCACCAGGAAGCACCTGTAAAGACACTTTCAACGATATAAAAAATGCACAGTTTCCCAGTACCCTAATTTATGTAATTTTGCTGCAGGGAGTTCATTTTGAAGAGAAAAGGATGACAGATTGGATATTTGAGTACCATTCAGAAGGGTTTTTAAGGCTCATTTTCCTTTCAGACTTACTAACCCTGTCTGAAATCATTGTCAGATTCTTTTCTATCCAGTACCCGAACCATTACCTTACCAGTGGTGGTTTCTACCTTAACAGTTATTTTCTACCTTTTGCTGCTTTTAGACCTAGCTGCATATTCCAGGTCTGTAACTCCCTGTTGAACCTGACACAGCCTTTAGCCAGAGATAAATACAATGAAAGAAAGACAATGAAAAGTTATGCCCTCCCTACCACACAGGAACATTAAGCAATGTTCTTTCTGCCAGTGCAAATGGATTTTCCTCAGCTTTCTGCATTGGTTTCCTGGGCAGAGGAACATTTTTTGCTTGTGTTTTTATTCTGTTTGGCTGATTGAGTTAAGAGGTCATTTGCTAAGGTTCGCAGAAATCTAGACCATGTATAAATTTATTTCAGCCCAGTTAGTGAGAAAGGCACAGACGTGATGGTGAAAAACATTGTGTGAAGGAGACCTTTTGGAGGCAAGGAGCCTACTTCTGTCCCCTGCTAAGGAAGAGCAATTTCAAAGTACACTTTGAAAGTCAAAGGACCAGTGCTCTCCAGAATACTTCAACTGTTTGTTGTCTTCAGGGTATACATTTTTTTACAGTGAGACTTGGCATCCTCCAGCCCCGTCTGGTGTAAATCTGATTAAAGAGATTAAGTCAGGAAGTTTTAACATCAGTCATATGGAGGTGTGCCAGTCTGCTCCTATGAATGGAAGCTTCTCCTCAGCTGCATTTGTACCAGCCATAGGAAAGTCTGTAGATATGGCTGACAAGTCAGCAGGAGATACACAAGAAAATACTGAGAACCCTCAGGTATACCAATAACAGGTCCTAAAGCCAGTGCCACTTCTTCTACATTGGGGCTATTCAGAACAAAACCGCCCTAAGATAACTTTGATCATTTTAAGTGTTGTTACAGCAATGCTTAAGGGTTGCTTCCTCTACTTGCATTGCTCTGCATTGCTCCAGCACTGTTTTTTTCCTGAAATATTACTAATGGGGAGAGAAATACCAGACTGTTCCTGAACTGTGGTGCACAGGTTCTCTTGCCTGATGCAGCCCTTCTGCTGTTTTTTAAAGAAAGTCTCCTGATGCTGGTGGGGTGGTCTAAGGCTTGATGCTGACAGGCAAGAGTCTTAAACAAATTCTGCAATTAAAATGGCAGGCAACACAAATCGCTGGTCATTAAAACGATGCTTTCTGCTCCATAAAGGTGAACCATTGAAAAAGATCTAATCTGGAAAAGATGAAAAATTAATCAAAGTAATTGGATTGCCTGGGATTGCTCAGAGATGATAAACCTCTCCAGAAATCACACAGGCAGACAAAGAAGTTACTGCTGAGCTGGGTGGGGGTAGAGGGAGGTGGAAAGGGGCTGTTCTGTTCTACGTGCTCTGTGGATGCTCTGGCCCTATGATAAGTCTGCGGTAGTTACCTTTATATTACAAAATTATATATTTGAAACTGCATTGAAGCCCTCACTGTCTGTCAATGTCTGCTTCACTCCTCTGCCAAAGGAAGTGACAAGATTTGTCTTTAAAAAATTGATGTGATTTAAAATTTAAAGAAAAATTATTTCAGCTCTTGTCCAGCAAATATCACACAATGGATTTCAAGAATGACTCAGATGCTCTTCATGAGATTATGTGACCTAACACATAAGGGGAAAAAGCTCCAAACTCTTGAATCTCCTGTAAGTTTTTGCAAGTTGTCAATACTGAATCAAACATTGCTATTTATCTTCTGAAAGGTCAAATTTTACTTTTAATGTGATGATACCTCTTAGTTCCTGACAGATCATTTTTGTGAATCGGATGGAATCGGGGTTAATAGAGCCTATGGGACTGTATACAAATGGCTGAAAAATTCCACCCCTCCACCCTCCAGCATACATCAAGTATGAATTTCCCACAGTACCAAATTCAATATTCAGGTATGCATCATTTTTAAAGGTTATATTTTTTCTCATTCATTTGGTGGGTAGGAGTGATGAATGATGGGATGAACCCTGTGTTTCTCATTCCTGTCTTTGTTACAGTAAACTACTAGGCTAAGATTCCTCAGAGCAGATAGTGATATTGATCACCTTGAACTTCAAGCCAGGCTTCAAGCCAGACACACTTTGTAGTGTCTAAGCATAAATCTACTCTCTCTGAAAAAAAACCCACCCAAACACATCTTTAAGTCGAGTTTCTAAAAAAGGGACAAAGAAAAATCCAAGAATTCTTGCAAATGTTGATTCCATAAACTCAGTATCAGGGCTCTGTAGGCACTAATAGCTCTTAATGACCCTGATTAGCCACACCTGGAGCCTCCACCCCCACCCCTGCCCAGGAGCCCAATTTGAGCTCAGCTCTGGGCACACCCCCACCTCCTGCACCAGGCACACTGTAGCTGTTCCTGTCTGCCACTTTGCCTCTGACCTTGTTTCCTGGATGGACCTTAGGTTTATGTTGCAGCCTTGCTTTGGGATCTCTCTCTTCCTGCTCTGGATGGACCTTGAGGTTTTTGTCTGGAAAACTGCCCTTGCTGAAACATTTGCTTTGAGAAGTATGGTTTGGAAACATGGATTTTGTTTTGATTCTGTTATCTGCAGGCTCAAGAAGGATTCAGGTATTTCTTTAGTCTCAAATCAGCTTCTTATCCTCTATAGTCTGATATATGCAATTTATAAGTAAATGTGAAGTCACATATATGTGCTGGGTTTAGGAATGGTGTTAGAATAGGCAAGTAACAAAACATTCTTATGGAAAAATTGTGATGCTTGGAAAAAAATAGTTATTTTTGAGATAGATATGAGAAAAAGGATTACTAAATCTTGAAGGAAGCTCAGTAAAGCACACTTACTTGATGTTACTGTAATCTGGCATGTAATTTTGCTGTGAGGCAAAAATTCCTCCCAAATGAATTCAAAAGTCTGCCCAACAAAGAGAGAAAGTTTACAAAAATATGACACTATATGTCTTGATGTATGAATCATAGCTGGCCAAGGGCAGGGAACAGAGGTTCAGATGCCTATGCTGTTAGTTCTGCTGTCAGTATTAGAATTTAAAGGTAATAGAAATTGATGGAGGCTCCATCCCAATTTTAATCTTTGGGTTCTCGTATCTAAAGTTTGGGACTGGAATTTAAGGAAGAAGTTTTATTCTTGACTTGGTTACTGGCTTTCCCACCTGTGAAATGAAAGGGTAATACCAGTATCCTCTGAAAAATGTTTCATTTAGATCATGAGGAATTACTGATTATAGCTTCACAGGTCCAAACACCTGAAAAAATCTTTAGAATTCATCGAGCTGCACATTTCCCTCCTACCAATGCTGCAGGAGTCATCTGGTTTGTGCTCACTCTTGTTTCACAGGTCTGTTGAAAGTAGTTCTCCAGGTGTCTAAGGGTGCACAGGTGTTTGCAACTGTGGAAACTGCTATGGGAAATTTGTGGTTAAAGGAATACACCCCAGTAATGTCCCCTGCAATTCAAGCATCCCTTTGTGATTTTCAGAAACAGGCAGGAGTAGCCTCTCGCTACGGATTCCAGGAGTGATGTTCACATTTCTTTGGGAAATTGCTAATTGGAGTATAGAACAAATATTTCCAAGTGTCCAGTGTGGACACTTGGAGCTGTTGTTCTTACATTGCTTGGTGGAATATTTACTAAGTAATTTTTTTTTTTAAATTTATTAAATGTTGCTGCAAAAACTGTAAAATAAAGGTCCTGAATCTTTTAAGTCATACGCTGAAACAGCTTTATACTTGAGTAGGTATTTCCTGATATATCTGTATGTGTAGGTCTGTGTGTACACGTATATACTCATATATACTTACTGGGGTGGTAAAGTTGTTAATATTTAAGATTGAGAGGTCTGGCTAAGTATTTATCTTTAGAAAAAGAACATTTCTTTCGACTAAAAGCTAACAGTCTGTGATTGTTTCCAAGTCTGCACTTCTGAGCTGAGATAGTACTGCCTGTGCCTCTCCTATGGGCTCCACCAAGAGCCATCTCTCCATATTGTCATGTTATTTACTGTTTGATTCCTTAGAATTGTGGCAGTTAGCAAGCTACTTAAGGAGTTCATCCTTCCCAGGGACGGACGCCTAGCTTTGTTGACACTGAAGTGATTGTTTTCCCTCACCTCTTTCCTTTTTTCTGAAACAGTGTATAGGTTGGGTCTCTGCAATCACTTGGCAGAGAACAGGGGAGCAGGGGGGGAGATGCTATCTGAATGTTCTCTCACTATGATTATCATTAATAAAGCTTCTGCCTGACCTGTCCTAAATTGTACTTGTGTTACTACGCAGTTGGAGTCCCCAGATTCTCTGACAATACATACTCATATATGCTTTGTGTGTGTGTATGTGTATATATGTATATATAATTCCCGCAAATAAGAGGAGACAATGTCTAGCATGGTTGGGTTATATTTCTAGTATGTTACTGCTTTACTCCTATTAAGTCTGTTGTTTGTAATACATTTACATTTCTCTTTGAGGAAGGAGCACTTGTTCTTCATTGTGTGCAAGTTCAGGGCTTAGCATATAACTGAGCCTGACCAGTTTGCATTTGGGAGGTAGTATCAGCCACAATAAGATGCAACCTTTCATAATTGTATTACAGTGAGGGATTTGTCCGTGGCTGGTGGAGGAAAATAAGGAACGTCTTATCAACTCTTGGTCTCGTGTGGGCACAACTGATAAGCAATGGACCTATATTATCCACAGGAAAGAACAGTTAGCCTAAAAAGCAGTGACATATGTGAAATGGCATCAGATTTGGCAATGTGGGTAGCATTCAAATACAGTTTTTGGACTGCTGGAATACCACAAGAGGAGGTATTGATCATTGGATGATATGCTGAATCAGACCAGTGTTGACCAACGTATGAATCTGCCTGTAAATTGTTAGCTCAGCAAATGCTGGATCGTATGGATTGTACTAGGATCTAGCATTTAAATTGATTTAACATTTATTTTCTAATAGTTTGGTACCACAGCAGCCAGAAATGGCTCTGCACTTGTTTTTCTAAAATTATTTTGCTTGGCATAATAACATGCATTATTCTGTCTTTGAGATTGAATTCAGTTCCCATAATATGCAGAATCAACTGCTTTTTCTTTTGAAAGACTGGAAAGAAATTTGCAGAAGCTGTTTTCTTTAAGTTCTTCATGGTCCTTCAAAGCTTCAAATTATGTTTTTCCATTGAAATAGTCCTTTAAAGCAATTTTGCTAATGAACGTGATGACTGGCCTCTGGAATAAGTGTAAATGCATTATGAAGTAATGACAGGATACTTGGAGATGTAATGTTCAACCCCTGGTAGTACGGCGAGTTGCTAAAATGCTCTGATGTAAACGTCAAGGATTTGACAACATATTTCTTGAACAAAGCTATTGAAGAAAACAACAAATACGTGAATTAAAGGGCAGGGTTGAAGATGCAACAGAAGGATGCACTGATCTAGCAGAATGTTGTTCAACTGTGTTGTCCATACATAGCGGAAGACAATCTTCCCCCGTGCATCACCCGTCCCCCCTCCCTGCAATTACTCTTTGGGGAAAATAGTATTCATCTAGGATTTTTAAATAGTATAGGAATGAAATTACTTGATTGTCTGCTAAAGAGCTGTAGGAATTTGGCTGACAGAAGAGGAGAACTAAAATGAGCCTCAGGAGAAAACTGAGCAAATAGGAGCTAGTGACTGGGGACAGATTCCGTATTGAATTTTACACTTAATATTATTTTGCTTTCCAAAATGTCTTGCTGTGCTTTCACATTTCAGACCTTAATTCACTGTTGGGCTGTCTTTTGCATTGGAGAGAGAGTATTCACAGGGAATGATTTATGTCTTGGGGGAGGAAAAAAGCAAGCTGTGTACCTTAGTGTTACATCTTATGCTCACTGAGCCCTGTTTTTGCCTTGATGAACTTAAGCTAAAAACATTTTCAGACTGTCGTTTAAAAAAAAAAGCAGAATGGGAACTATTGTGAGTTCGTGACTTCAGGCTGCAAAACAAGCAAAATTATAGGTGATTGTAAAAGCCAAGCTTCGTTAGAGCCAAGCAACCAAAAAGACTGAACACATGGAAGAAAGTCAGTCATCTGCTTTTGTTGGGATTCAGATGATCTTTCTCGTCGCTGAAGTATTTTATAGGTATTATGTTTTCACAATAGTCACTAGATGTAGCTAAAAACCCAATAGTTAATTAAGCCAGAAGCTATGTTCCATGAGAGCGCTTCATCTTTTGGCTGTTAATAGTTTCATATGTTTGGTGCAGCGGCTTGCAAGTGTATCATTCTGCATGTCACTGTCAAAGTGATCTTGTGGTTGATGCTTCTCCGCTCGAGTCTGCTTTTGCACCTTTCTGTGGATCGTACCACATGCAGGCTTTGGTAGTCATTGCTCTGATCTCAACTAGTAGCTGGTTTGCTGCTGATGCTGAGTAATCATGTGCATGCTCCAGGGGTAGCGAACATCCCTATCTGTGGAGGTCAGAGCTCAGTTGCTGTGTTCAGGCAGCATCAGGAGGGTTTTGGAAAGCTCCTGGCAATGGAAGGTATGTGTTACGGCAACATCATAACTCTGCTTTTCAAATATAAAAGTGGAGGAATAGTATAAAGGATTGGAAAAGAGGATTTCCTGGGGAATGGATTTGGCTTTAAATAAGATGATTGGTCACACAGATGATTCTTCATGGTTCAAATGTTGTTGGGATGAAACAGTTTTTAATCAATGGTGTTGGACGGTGCAGAGTGGTTATTCCTGGGGGCTAGAGGTCTCTCCAAGCAGAATTGATTCAGTATAATTAGTGACAAATGCCGCTCAGTGTAGATGGTGTGAAAACAGTACGTTTTCTCTTTCTTACCGGAGCAAGTAAAATAGTGCCTACGCAGACCAGGCCCCTGGTTTGTGACATTTGCTCAGCTTCCAAAATAGTAGTTTTATACGCTTCTTTAGCACGACACAGGTATCTCTTTATACCTTGAATCACTGAAGCTTCCCTGATTGCACAGATTTGTATCGAGTAAAGATCTAGGTGCTCTAAAATGATTCCGCACAATTGCCTCATCTCCTTTTGCCTGTTAATTTGAGATCTGCACTTCCGAAAAACAGGTCACCAGAACAGGACAGATTAAGAAGCTTGGAAGAATGCCCCAGTCCTGATCTCAGGACTAAGCCTAATTCAGCCTTCACATCTGTTTATGATGCCAAATAAACAGGACCTCAGAAAACCATAGGAGGTCATAAAGAAGCCAGTTTAAAAAGTTAATTAAAAGGGGAAATTGGAACATTTAGAAAGTGACTTTTTTAAAAAGCTCTTTAACGAACAAAAGAAAAAAAATCAAGGAGTAGGTAGAAAATTGTTTAAGCATCACTAATCTCAAAGGGTGATTTGTCAGCAAATGAACTGCATGGGAGATAAATGTGGACAATGGAAATGTCAGCGTAGCATGGAAATGAAGACAGGCTAAAGTTCAGGGTGAAGACTCGGAACCCCACTGGGGCAGATGACCTGCAACAGAAGTTTTAATCAATTACAACTTCTGGTGTGCTACAAAGGTGACCTTGAAAATTGTATTGGAAAAGATATTTTGCTCCTAAGGTGCTGATAGCACTATCGTAGGGATAGTGTCTGATGGAGCCAAATGTAATAAATATCATGCTTACGGCTGGATGGCCCAATGCCAAGCTGCTGATTGTAGCTTTTAGTCATGTGTTTTTTTCCCCAAGCTCCAAAATGTCAGACAAACTGTTTGGGGTACTGAACAGCATTTGCCTTTTCTCCATGAGTTATTCCAAGACTTAGAAATATCTAGAGACCAAGAGCATTAGAATATATGGACCTGCCATTCCACTTGCAGTGCCCTCTCCAGTGGGTTTGTAGGGATGTGTTAAAATAGTCAGATCCCTAGTGTCCTGTCATCCGCAGTGCATTTATTCCTGTTCCCAATGATGGTGAACACTACCCTGGCAGAGCAGCAGCGTTGTGTCCTCAGCTGCTGCTGCTTTTCCTCGAGCATAATTAAACAGAGTGCACACATAGGAAGAAATCAGCCTCTAGAGCCATATTTGCAGCTCTGAATTAATTTGCAAGATAAGTCAGGAAATTTATAGAATCGTTCCAACGCTCTGAGGCAAGATTAAGAAGGTCTATGATACCATAATGTTAAAGCAAGTTGCAGCCCTTCCCAAGGGCAAAGGGTTTTTCACAATGCCTGTGCATGCACCCTGTAAAATTAAGATAGTGTTGATAGGTAATGGTATTTAAAACCTCACCAGTATTTTAGTCTTTTTAATTACTTATCTCCAATCTACATTACCTTCGGTACTGCAAATGCTGGGATGAACATGTTGCGAACCTGAACATGCAGTAGTGATTAGGAATGTTGTAGGTATGCTTAGTTGATTAAAAGAGTTGGTGTAGAGCTATGGGAATAAGGGGAGTATTCAGCATGCTGAAGACCTTATCTCCCTTTGCCTGTTTCAGAAAGGAAGCTTAAAATTCTCTTACTTCCTAAAAGAGATCAGGGTGTGCGTAAATGCCAACTCAGAAGGCTTCATGCAAGTTAAAGAAAATGGGGATAAATGGCAAGTATGATTTGGGCTCTTTTGATAGCACGTTTCTTATTATGAAGTGTTTTCCATGCTACTTAGACATCTGGTTGGCCTGTGATGACCATGTTATGATGAGGACTCTGTTTTTCTTACCAGCATCTGGCTATGCAGCTGTGTCGTTTCCTCCTGGGTGAAAAGTTTGCTGCTATCATCCCTGTCTCAGCTTCATCAGTGTTATACGGTTATGCTGCAGTTCACTTCAGGCTACCCTTGGATCCATTTAAAGTTAAATCTTGGCAGAGAATATGGCCATTATTAATACTTTGTCAGAAGGGCTTTTCCTCGTGTTGACTGACTTGATGCTGAATGGTTCCAGCCAGCTACCTCTTGTTCCAGGTGGCAAGAAAAGTATTTGTCTTTACCTGTATTTGCTTTTAGACACTGCTCCCTTCCTGGCCTGGGAGCCCAGTTTGAGTAGATGCTCCCTTCATTTACAAGAGAAATTGCCATTGGAAAGGAAGGCTCCATGAACCTGTTTTCAGTTTGGCATTTAATCCCATAGTCCAGCAGTCCACTTAGCCTAATTAGTCACTCAGCAGAGCTGTGAGTGGAAGGACCACCGATTTTTTGAGATTCAGTCTGTACAAGGGCAGAACAGACATTACCACGTTGCCTGTACAGATCTGATGCTCTTGGTCTCAGCTGCATTGTTGCGTTAAATGATGATGGTTTTTGTTCCATTTGTCCTTTCAGAGAAGTATGAGCAGGTTAAGACCGTGCCATGAGCACACAACTGGCAGAGTGGTGAAGGCATGCAAGTGAAATTTTGCATTGAGAAATTGTGCATGTGGAAAAAGTGCCTGAGGGAGTCTTTTGAAACCAATGTCAATCTTCTCTAGTTTGAAAACAGCAGGACTTCTTAGCAGGCAGATGGCCTTTCCCTGTCAGAAAAGCTATCACAAAAAGGAAACCAGGTATGTTGGGTTACGTGTTGGAGCCTAGCTAAAACTGTAGTTCCAAATCATGTCCATTTAGTGTCTTCTGCCAGAAGGGAGAGAAGTAGAGGCAGAGCCTTTTTGGGGTGCAGAAGCCTTCCTGGAGCTCACAGCTGTGCCGAGGCCATGCGTGCTCCTGTGTGCTCTGTCCCGGGTGCAACACTCGCCCTCCCTCAGCTCTCATGGGGGTCCCTGTGTTCACCAGATCCCCGTGAGGAAACTCCTGGTCCTTTGGGTGTGTGAGATGAGGCACCATGTGGGATGTTTAAATGTGCAGTTGTTTTTCTATGTGAATTTAAAAAGCTTAACTTTCATCCCATTTAAACTGGGTCTATGCAGGTCTTCATAAAAAGCCTCAGCCTTAGCAAAAATGTGTGACTTACTGCCAGGTAATTACACCTTTTGAAATATACTGAGGTTGGGGCTGCTTTAATCTGTGAAAATGCCGCTTTGGAAAGCGTATGTCAATCGATAAACTCATTGAACTTCTAATTCACTGAAATCTCTTTTATAGCCTATTTTAAACCTGATTTGCTGGATTGTTTGCGAATGGCGCATTTGAATTTCTGAGAGCCTGGTGCTGTGAATCCATTCCTTATCTGTTCATTCTGCATCATGTGAGTGCTCCTAGGGAGCATTTATGTAATCAGTACAGCCATTTCGTGCAGGACGGATCTTGGAGGTTCTTGTGAATTTTGTTAAATGTAAGATAAACTACTCAGACTCCAGCTTTGGCTTTCCATGCAGTAATGCGCTGCATATGCGAAATGTGCCACTGCTGTGAGTTTAATCTTGGGCACCAAAAATACCTCTGGTAACATGAAAGTAGGACGATTAGTTTAAAATTTACATTGTTTACTCCTGCTGCAAAAAAGAATAATGTCAGTGCCTTATCTCTCTGTAATCTGATCTGCGCTATTTGCTGCCTCTCCAGTTAACTTTTTTCAAAAGTTAATGAGAAGAAACATTTTGCTTTCTTCTTCGTTTTAAAGATAAATCTGTTCTGTGTCTTAGAGCTGCCCTCGTAGATTACTGGATAGTTAGTCAAAGCTGAGGCTTAACATTTCAAATCCAGCTGTTTACAGCAGCAAATGCTAGCGTGTCACTAAATGCACTTAGCCTATATTTAATATGCCTTAAAGCAATTCTCTTTGATTGTGGAGGAAACAGTTCTCAAGTTAGCATTTATCTTCTGTTTTATCATTGCTTTTCCTTAGACTTTGAGCTAGATTTACAGATTTACGGTGCGCTCACAAAGTGCCCGGCAGGTTTGCAGGAAATGAGGGTATATTCTAATACATTATTGTAGAGGAAGAGGGGCAAATCTTCAGGTGGTGTAAAGCCACTATTGATTTGCTCTGTTTGCAAAGCTATAGTAGTCTGTCTTGCTGAGGCTTAGCTTGATCACCTGTTAGCTACACTTTTTGAGGAGATAGGTTAACACTTCTGTTACTGTGCAGAAATACTCTGTCATTTACTGGGGGGAAAAAACAACAGTGTGCCAGTCTTTCTATGTTTTTTCGTGTTTTTATAGCTTTGCCTTGCTATGTGTTGCTAACCAATTCCTGCTGAGATACTATTCCTGTAGAGCTAAAAACATAGCATGAAAGCCAGAGATAACAGTACAAATCCTTTCTTGCTTTTCCACATCTATGATATGAAATGTCATGCTGCTCCCTGTTCAGCTGGTAATGCTTCAGAGTATTGGAGTGAGAAGCTGTAAGATAGATCCTTGATAATGCATGTGTGTGAATTTAATGGTTATGAGTAGAATAACCTTGATCCAAAAGGAGTGACAACCTTGTCTTGATTTATAACAAGTAGTTATGTTACCAAAGAGATTTGTCTTTGAACATTCTTCTTTATATATATATTGTATTGCGTTAGCTGCTGTACTCTTCATAGGGAAATTGTCAGGATTTCTCCGAATAAAGATCAAGTGACCTCCAAAATAGGTGGTTGGCTCTATTTAAGTCTCAGCACTTATCTAGCATTGGAACATCTGATACAGATGTTTGATGACTGCTCAATGTTTATTTCCTTAAATAAAGGAAAGTTGTATAGATTTGGAAGGCAGTTATGTAGACCAATTAAGTTTTGTTAGCAGCGTTCTGACCTTTCTCTGAAGAAATCTCACTTTTCAGAAATTCTAGCATCTTGTTTACCCAAAATACTGTAGATAGCCTAAGCAGTGTAAAGTTAGAGGGATTATATTCCTTAGTAATAAACAAATCTTAATGAAAGAGAGCATTGAAACAAGCCATTTGCACTATGGCAGCGTATCTGTTAACATTGAGTTTTGCAAGCATCAGAAGGCACCTGACTGTACTACTGTTGCATAGCAGCTTGAATGCTCAGTGACCTCTGACCATTTAAATGGACTTACAATTTTAAAAGCCAAAATAATTTCACTGGACTGAACAGGCTATGCTCTAAAGCAAAATGTTACTGCCTATCTTGCCGTATCTTCACAACTGAAAACAGCTTATGGCTTCCACGTTCTCATGCCCTTTTCTTTAATTCTGCATGAAGAGTATGTTGAGAGGAATAGCAATAACAGGAGAATATCTTGGGCTCCTGGGATAAGAGATGAGAAGCTGTTATTAATCTCTCTTAATAGCTGTATTTTCAAAGTTCTCATTTGTTGAAGTTCAGTGAATGACAAATTGCTTTAAAATGGTAGAAAACAATTAGGAATGCAGTCTATTAAAATAAATAACTGGTGATAGATCATTTTATTGCTCTGTTCTTACACTCTAAAGTTATGATATAGATTTTATAACCTTATTAAAATTGAAAGGACAAAGTAGCACATTTAGATTTGCGTACTGTTCTAAGTTACCTGAAAATAAAACCAAAGATCAAGCCCATAATGGAGATATTTAATTTCATTTGAGTTACTGGCTGCACTTCAGACAAGCTCACATTGCAATTTCCGTCCCTTCTGAACAGCAGTTTTTCTTGGCAAGAGGAATTTGAAGTTGCTGATTAGGTTTTTAACTTTGCTTTCCACCACCAGACAGGTTTAGTAGGGTTGAAAATCTGTGCCTGCTGTCTTCTGTGAGGTGCAGGGAGGAGCAGGGAAGGAATAGCTGGGAAGTTACTGGAGGATCGTGGTTTTGTGGGGAGGCCTAAGGTGCCCCCTAATTTCCTAAATCTTGTAATGATCAGCATGTCAGAGGCTTGTATTCATGAGTCTGTTGATGGAAGATCATTAAGGACAAGTGCATCCCTCAATTTCCTGCATAGCCGCAGAAGAGTCCCAGTAATACTTGCTTCTAATTCAAAAGTTCTCTAAGCCAGAGTACATCTGGCAGAAAGGTTTCTGGTATACCAAAGTAATTTCAAACACTGTAGAAGTGTACTGAAAACATATCTGACCTACTTTTTAACTAGCTAGCTCTGAAATAAGCAATGTCTTCGTATTCAATTTTCCTTATCCATTCTGCAACACAGGTTCCTAAGGATGACTGGCCAGTATTCGTATTTGAGTAGTTTAATGTTTAACATTTCAGCTATTATATGTTTGCTCACTTTCCCTTTTAAGTAACTGATATATACTTTCTCTTTATTGCCAACATATTGGTGTATCTTACTGGTTATTAGTTGTAAGGTCATCTTGCATATTTTTATGTATCTTCACCTTTTTTTGTTCTTCTCTGTCTCGCAGTTGTCACCATCTGTATCGTACTGCACAAAAGTCTGTCTCATAGAGAGATGGGTGCTGAAGAGATGCAGTGCAGAAATCCAAATGAGCTTCTACAGTGCTCACTTTGCAGCCTTGTGGCAGGGGACCATGCCCAACAGGGATTTTATTCAGCACAGAGACATCAAGTGATAGCATTGGTTATTGCAGTTGTTGCACATCAGCAAGAGGGCAGTCCTGAGTTTTCCAAGCCTTCTTGGCTTCTTTGGAAAACGGACTTATCTGCAATATAAAAGAAAATATTGGAGCTTAGCTAGATCTTCAGAAACAAAGGGCACAAGTCTTCCTTATTCTGCAGCTATTTAAGGTTTGGGATTTATCGGTAATGCAGGTGAGTTAGAGAACATTGCTTTTCAATAGTGCTTGTGTTGCCAATAACTCCGTCATACACCAGAACTGCAGAAAAGCAGTTACGTGACTATGGTAAATACTTCAGTGACAAGCTACAGGTGAAATAAAACTGCAGGCAGTCTGTCTATAGAGGTGTTATTTATATGTACTTCAAAAGCTGCTTTTCTTCTGATGTGGAAAATTTTAAAGGATGTGCAGATGGGACCTTTTCACAGCTGGATGTAGGCGTAGCACACTACGTTAGCATTTCTTGCCCCTGTGCAGCCTGCAGAACAGCTCCTGTGTCCTAGGGCAGGGCACAGCTGGAGTCGCGGTGTCTCCTGCGAGCTGTGACTCTGCCTGGCTGACGTGCCCTGCGGTAGGGACCCAAGGAGTCCAGCATCCTGGCCGAGGAAGGATATGGGCACTTGGAGGCTGTGCAGATGCATCATCTTGCTATACGGGAGTCTGAGCCTCTCCTAAGCCTTTTCCACTTGGCTGACTGGAGCATGCAAACATTTCATGCTCCAAAACACTAGTTTTGTGACAAAATTCATGAATATAGGAAGAATTTGCTTTGTTCTCTTACCTAATACGTATTTGGTTGCAAGCATGTATTTTCACCATTCAGTTGTTCTGCTGCTTTACAATTGTGATGATCTTTGAAGCTGACTGAACTGGATTGCTTGTGCCTTATGCATGGGAAGCCCTACAGATTACTACCTGGCTTTGAAATTGAAGGGGTAGTAAATTTATGAAAAAAGGTTCTTGTAGTTTAAGATAGTTAATGTCGCAGGACACTATTCACCAGTATTCCCTGTTTGCTGCTAGGCCCTGTGAATTTAACTGGGTTTATGGGATGTGGCTATGCAGTGAGAACAGTGGCTGTAAGAAATAGAAAGTTATTTACAGATTGGATTTCCTAAAAATCACCCTTTCCACACTTGACTTCTATGACTGTCTATACTCACTAGTTCAGTTACTGCTGATGGGATTATGAGATGTTACTAGGAGAAAACCTGCTATTTAAGAGGGCAGCAGTGCTGTGAGGAGGAGGAGGAGGCAGCCATGGCAGCATTGTAATTTGGGATTTGTTAGTGCTGTTGGAGCAGCAGACCACCTGCCTCAGAGGCAGTACGTAGTTCTCTCCTCTCTCCCTTCCTGTCAAAGCGCCCAGGCATTGGCCTCTGTTCTGGCAATTTTAACCTGATGTGATTTCCAACCTCTGCCAAGTGTATGCTTTACAAAACTTGTGAAGAATGAAATGCTGGTTTTAGTTTCCTAGTCAAATAAATGATCCTGTGGCTGTAGAAATGTGAGGTCTTAATCAGGGAGGATAATATGTATAACAGTGAAAACCATGATAGTTTAGTACTCATAACTTTCAGAAATCATTTTGGCCTGACCTGATAATAGTAGTTCATCTGTTCAATCATAAGTTTAAAAAAAACAAAACCAAAAAAACCCAACAACAACAAAAAAAATCCATGCTGGCTGCAACATTCAAATTGGACTTCTCATATAATTATTCTGAAAATTGTCTAAATAATCTAAAAGCTGAAGGCTTCTGAATAGAATATACTTAATTATATAAAGATGTATTATTTAGTAGATATTCTGAGAATTTATTTGCCACCTTTCTTGTCTCCAAAGAATTGTGCAGAAGAGACAAGCTAGTATCCAATGTTTGCTCCTCTTTAATCCATGTAGTTCTTGTATATTGGTGGTGGATATTATGTTTCCTTTCTGAAAACATCCAAAATGAACGGATCATCCCCCTAATTCATGTTCATAATAAAGCAGTGACTGAGACACATTTCTTCATGGTCATCCCCTAACTGCTCCTCTGCTTTTACTTACCTACTCCTGCAGCTATAAGATAACTTTCCAAGCACTTTACTTGAGCTAATCTAGAGCGTATATGGACCAAGCAATGATATAAAGTGCTGGCACTGCCTGCCAGACCTGAACAGATCACGCTTTGGCACAGGTTCCATCAGGGCTGACAAGCCCCCTCCAAACATGCTCAGAAGAAGTAGCCCAGACAGTGAATTGGTCCTGAATGGCAATACACCCTCTGCATGTGCTCAGCTCTCGGCAGTCACTGCAGCATTGGCAAGGATGGGTTTATGACATTTTTCCTTGCCGAAAAGGTAATAGGAAACGAGGTGGTGTTTCTAGTGTAGTCATGTTAGTGCTGGGCCTGAGCCATGAGGACTGGTACTGTATGTGTAGGCTGAGAACTGGATCCAAGGAGAGGGGCTAAAAGCACAGAGGATATAAAACTGAGAAAACAGTCTTTAGAAATATCCCCAACTATTAGACAATCAAAAATTAAAATTTCTTATGCATATGGTAATGTGACTTTGTTTTCCCAAGGAGGCTGAATTTCAGCACTTATATCTGCCCAGCCTGCTTTTTTGTAATGATCTGATTGCTGTTAGTTACAACTGTCACAAAGGGCATGGATATGAATAACTATAACCTGTGCATTTTGACATTTGGAAAAGATAATATGTTTATCTTTGAGGGCAGAAGAGCAGCTTAAATTTTCACATAATTAGGTATTCAGAAGCAAAGAGCCTTGAAGTTATGTTTGTGCCAGACTAATTGGGATTTGTGTTTTGAGATTTGTATATATTTTGCATGCAAGTATTTGCATTAAACAGAGCTGGCTGTTTAATGAGGGAGACAGGGTGGAATTACTGAGTTTCCTGTGGGTTTTCTTTTTTTTTGGGGGGGGGAAATCAACCTTTCAAATATAACCTTTATTCTTCTCCCTCACCCATTTTAATTTAAACAAGTGAAATCTTGAGCTTTCATAATTGTATTTAGGATTCTTCCATGGGTGGTACAGGGGTCATACTGAGTAGCTTTCTCTGAATAAACCCTAGAAATAGACCTGCTGAAATGCTCCAAGTTACTGGGCTGTCGCTGTGCCCCAGAGGTTGTTGCCAGTCAAATCCTGTATGCTGGTGAGCTGCTTCAGCAAAGCACAGAACGCCCTCCGTCAGCCCTGACTTTGACAGATGAGACGTTCCAGCTTTTGCCTGTCAGAAGTTCAGATATGAGGATTTTCCAAACAGCACAGACTGCCATGCTTTACATTTGGTCTTAAAAACAGGTTTGTTTGGTTTTTTTTCCTTAGGTAGAATGAGAGTATTTAAAGAAAGAATTCTCAGCCCTGAGGGAACTCTTCTTCCTGGGAGTGCCTTTCCTATGCTAGGAAAATGCAGTGGCACAACATAACTGTTGGTGGCTTCCTAATCATTAACAAAACGTTCATTTAAGAAAATGTGTATTTTTGGTGCTACAGGCACCAAATATTGTTACATGCAATGTCTTTTTTTTTTTTTTTAATTTCTACGGTTGTTTTTCTCTTCAGTTACTGCCTTGTATTGTCACTAATAAGGATAGATTGGAAGCAGTGTATCCCAAGCTTTCATCTGGATTTACAGGGTGCTTGCATGCAACACGCTGAAACACCCTGATCTGAAACTCTTAGTTTGGAATGATTAAGCTTAGAATGATGCCTGTGCTTCATTGTAGCTGTCATGCTATTTCCGAGATTTTCAGTCTCAATGTCCTTTTATTACAACTGATATATAATGCGGTGTCTGTGACTTCAATTAATGCCTTTTTATTGTCATGACAAGGAGTTACCCCAAAATGATTCTGAGAATATTTAAGCTTATTTTATAGAAGTTTGTCTTCTCTGCAATTCATGACTGTGAAACACACATGAACTGCAGAGAAGTTGCCTCCTGCATCTAGACGAAGACAGCTTATGGCCTCTGCTCAGCCATTACTTTTTTAGACTCAAGCTGGATGATGGATGCATGGGGAGGGTGGGAAGGCAGAGAGAAAGTTGGAACTCAGGAAATAAATACAGGTTAAAAGTAGTTTTGTTTCTCAGTAGACATTTTTATTAACAACACTGCAGGATTTTTGACAGCCTGGAGTTCATTGCACAGGAGAAGTCTTGAGTTATAACTCGACAAACCTGTTACTGTAAAGTGGGGCCAGGGAGTCTTACTCTTCTGGTAAAGTCTTTCTGTGCCATCCATATGTGGTAAAAAGCAAACTAGATAAATTCTGGATAGAAAAGACATGGGCAAGACCTGCTCTTGAACTCTTCAGCTGCCACTACAACTACTTTGTGAGAGATCAGTCTTGATCATTTAGAAGGGCATTAGATTGCTGAAGAAGGGCAAACCTTGGTGTGTTTTTTTTTTTCTGGCAGAGGCAGGCTGTGTGAGCTTGTGGGTTTGGGGTTTGGTTCCCCCCCCCCCCTTCATTAAATAGCTGCTACAATGTGAAAAAACCCCTCAGGGCAGGAGCTGTTCAACTGCAGAGGCAGGAAGGCTGGTGGTTTCTGGGTTGCAGCCTCAGGATGGGGTAGTCACGGTGTGCAGTAGAAGGTGGATGCCCTCTCTTGGCAGGGCTGTCTGTGTTTTATAAATACAGAGTCTGAAGTGACAGCTTAGGTATTCTGGGTTTTTTGTGGTATGTTCTTTCATCGGCTTAAAAAACTAGGTGGTGTTTTTGCAAACTGAGTAGCACTGAGTGTTGGGAACACATTTGTTTGTCTCTTCAGCGAGGGTTAACTGCTATCTGGGCTGACATGCTTTTCGGGGAGATACCCAGCCTCGCTGCAGGCCCAAGCATGATGGACTGTCATTATGGGCCCATATGATATTGGCCATATGCTTTCTCATAGCTTTGAGCACACGGAGAATACAGCTGTAATGTGCACGTTGTCCCTTGAGGCAGATTTGCTGCTCTCCTTGAGGTCAGTGCAAAGATACTTCTGCAGGCGCAGGATCATCAGCGGCAAAGATGTAGGTGAAATAAGTATTGTAGGGAGTGAGGCAACACCTTTTATTCCACCAGTTGGTGGCTTTGTCTTTTCTGGATGTACCAGTTGCTCCAGTAAAAGAACATTGCTGCTTCTAGAATCCTGCTTGTGAAGTGCAGGAGACAATTTTAAATAACCATTGCAAGTTTCAGAAGCTTTTTAAAAATTCATACTATATATGAATGAGACATGGCAAACTTCAGTGCAGGCCACGTGTATTGCACAGTCCCAATTACCCAGTCTAGTATTTTTTTTTTTCCTCCCATAAATTATCTGGTTTTGCATTATCTCTCAAGTATGCTGCATGATCATATAATTGCATACAGTGAGATGCCAATTAGTAGTAATACTACAGCAGACCTTTACAATTCAATTTGACATGCATTTTTCTACTGTACACCTTAATTACTGGTGTTGTTTTTCTCAGTAACACCTCCACTGTCTAAGTGACAGCAGTACAACTCACCAGTTTGATATTTTGTTCTTTCCGTACAGAAAAACTGCTGGAAAAGACAACCTATCATTTTAAAATCAGCATTGGGGAGTTCCTATTGCATGCGAAGTTACAACAGAAGCACTGGAAAGAGAACGCAGCTGGAAGCAGGTGCATAGCAAACATCGAATGCCAAGCAGTCACTCAAGAAACAGTTGTGGGGACCACTGAAACAACATACTTTGCAGGTAGGAATACCTATTGGCATGTTCTGTGAAAAGAAGGTAAGACTGGTGTGGGGGGGTTTCCCATTAATTATAAGCTAATAATTTATTGTACCCGTAAGTGTTTTTCTTTCCAGTGAAGAATGCAAGCATATTGTCTAAGGAGTAATGATGGGGTTCAATGATGTGTTCACACTGTTCTCAACAAAAAAATTATTATTTCCCATTCTTTAGTCCAAAATGCTTGCTACTTCTCATTGCCTGGAGGCTTTTGAAAGTGTGAATGTTCTTTATACATGATATTGAAATGTGCTGAAACAGGTGGTTTTTTTTTTCCCCAGTTACTTTGTAATTACAGTTGCTAAAGTAGTAGTAGTAGACATCATGTCAACATCAATCTGTTTGACATCAGTCATGCATTTTTAAGGCTGATAGTATTGAAAGGAGGAAATCTGTAAGATGTTAATTAAAGATGCACGGTCCAAACTTTCGATCCAACCTCACTTCAGCCAATGTGAATCATTGCAAGTAATACATATAGATGTATAAAAGTGGATATGAGAGGCTACATGTTCTCAGGCTTTATTTGTACATCAAAAGGGTAAATAAACGCCTCTTCTGTGTGCTGGCTGCAGGGTGAATATATTTTATGCAAGGGCTTCTAAATTTGTGCTTCTAACACAGGCTGTACCTTTTTTCTTTCCGAGACTTGATAGTTTATATTGTGAATTATCAGATTGCTTGATTGAAGTTATTTGTACTTTTGAGTGAAAGAACGATGGTTTTAGTAAAAGTTTTGAGGATCTGGATGTGAGGAGAGAGCATATATAGAAATACTAATTACACTTTTCTTAATGAACATCTGTGTGAGCAAAATCATTCCTTCTATAAGTGTTTCTAGCAGATGGATGGTTATGGATGTTGTTCATATGTTTTAAGTGTTTCTTAGAGGTGGAAAAGGTGCAGAACAGCTTCTCTTGGTCTTCCTGGGGCTCTTCAACACTGTATCTAAGACGACCCTTGCAAATTAGGTTAAAAGCAGCATGCTTTGAATAGGGGATTGGTCTGATGTCCCTTCCAACCTAAATTATCCTATGATTCTTATATTTATGTGAAATTCCATTATATCTAAAGCTGCCTCATCACTTATTCACCTTTCTAGCTGCCACTTCACTCCATCCTGCAATTCTACTATGGCATAATTTCTTTAATACTTGGGTAGGATACAAGGGAAGCAAGTAAATTCACACTGTAGTGCTCAAGTGTTGTAACCTAGTACCTGTCTGTGTCTTCTTTGTGTCAGATGTTCTATGAAGTAATGGTGCTTGTGTGATGTAGGAAGGTTTCTTTTTTCAGATTGCATGTTTGCTTTTGTCAGATTGAACCATAGCACCCTGCTCACTGAAAATGTACACTTGTGGGCCTTGATCCATGTCCCTGAAGCTTAGCTCCCCGTTTTGCAAACAGAAAACGGAGAACATGGAGGCAGACTTAGCTACATGTTAATGTAAGAACTGTGCTGAAGTGCTGTAAAAAGTGCTGAAAAAAATATACTGATGTATCCAAGTTTAGGATTAGTATCTCTTTTTCTAATACATCTTGTAACCCAGCCAAACACAGCACTTTCTGAGGGGGAAAAAATATACTGATGAATACGGCCTTCAAACCTGTGAGACACCCTCACTCTTGGAGCAAGTGCTAATTCTGCTTTAACCGCAGCCGAAAGGTACTGCACTGGGTGACAGAGCATTCTGTCATCTTAGTTCCTGGATCCATGTGTGTCCTCTGGGAAAATGAGCAGATCGTCTCACTCTTGTTTCAACTGTCATCCCTTTCTGATTTGGTTGAGATGTGCATGGGGATTATGCTCAAATATACTTAAGACTGTCAGCATAGGATGCTGTAGGATAAATTATATGTTGCTATTAGGATGAGCTCATGTGGACCCTTTTATTCCGCCTCTCGCAAGCTGCACATTACAATGGCTAGCTTATTTCTGACATCTAGTCCAGCTCCCATACCTCAACATTGTATTGACATCTACAGTATAAACAAATCTTTGTTGCCGTTGCTTTTGATGATATACCAGAAAGAGACCCTGGCATCAGATGGAGCTTTTACATGTAAGACAAATAAGAGTTGCTGAACAAAAGAGCTGTGGCTTTACTTTATAAGGAATAATAAAAACCCCAAACAAATAGCACTCAAAGGAGTCAAATGCAGACTGCCAGTGCTTTTCCGCTTGCTTGCTTCTCGGGGGACGAGCTTGCCTCCTCCCCTTGTTCTAGTCACCCTCCTTAACATCAGCTAGAGTCAATATTAGGATACATGGATGACAGCTCTGTAATGACACTGAATCTATTAGTTCTCTGCAGGGTTTCCTGGCAGGCGGTATCATGCTACATTAAGAAACTTCCTGTGACTTTAATAAGAAATCACCAAATTGTTTATTTGCTATGGCTTTTCTTTCATTACTCTGAATAGAACTTATGGTTTCATAGAAATGTGTTCTTTATATTCCTTCTTAGTCTTATGCATTCCTGTTTTAAAAACAAACAAAACAACAACAAAACCCTAAAAGCCCCAACCAAAACTAAAAAAACACTGCCTACAACATAAATCAAGGGAGGATATAATACTGATTTGTTTAAGAGAAAAGGAAAAAAAATAATTACAGAACAGGCACGAGAGAAAAGAAAGATAAAGAAAATTAGAAAAATACTGGTCTTTTAATGAGTTGGGTAATACTGAAGCAGATGAGGGACTGTGCAGGTAAAGCTAAGTTACTTGATAGCAGTGGATAGGATAGAACATGTAATAAAACTAACATGCCGTGGGTCCCTCTCGGTTAAGCTTTGTACTGCAAAGCAACAGAGTTGAACTGGCATAAACTGGCGTGAGACAGAAGGTGTCACTGGTTGGAAGGGCTTTCCATTCTAATCGTGTGTGCTGCTCTGCTTACATCGCTTGGGAGTAAACTCAGTTATAAAATATGTGATATTTCATAATTACCCTTTCTGCCAGAGGAGCAGCTCTGGTCCCTGCAGGGTCAGTGTGGTTTTGGTGGTGTCACGGCTGGGGTTATCTGCCCCAGCATTTTCTCTTGGGAATAAGGCATGGCCATTAGATGTTTCTCTCTGAACTGACTGGTACTCTTTTGCCAAGCATTGACGTTACACTTGCTCTCTTCAGTAGTATGGCCTTGCTAAAATGCTCGCTGGATGTGGGGAAACTTCTGAAAGCTGGCTACAGCTTGGGATGGAACTGTTCCATTTAATCCTTTACTCAAGTGAGAAGACAAATGATTTTTACGATTAATTCTTTAAGCAAATAGATTCGTTGCTCTCCTCCAGAGAGATTCTATAGAAACCCTACTTCAATTATGACATTTAGTGTCAAAAAGCATGGCTTGTAGGGCCATAGCATACTTTATAAAGATAGGACCATGACCCATAAGTTTACAAATACTGCTTTTTTCATTGCTGAACACTTCTTTCTAACAGCTTTGCCAAAACTCAGGTTTTCCCTAGTTCTGTCAATTCTTACACATAGATCAAGATTATACTACAGTTCTTTAAACATTCAGGCAACTCAGCTGTCCTCCTGATCAAAAAAACCAAGCAGGACAGACAGCTATAGGCTGACCAGTTTTATTTTTATTCAGCCCTGCAGCTGTTATCTCTTTGTATACATAGGTGATAGAAATAGATGTAGGCACTTGCGGGGATTTTGCTTTTATTTGCCTGTGTGCGTATGACATCTGATTCATATGCCGTAGGGACTCTATGCTACTATAGTAGTATACAGGGCCTTTAAATATTACTGCCTCATTTTGATAGATTGCCATAAGAAGACTTGAGTGTAAAGGAGAATCCATTTTGTTGTGATTTTAGTGGGAATTAAGTTACTGTAAATTCATGGTAATCTTGTTCTTCTCTTCAAATTTGTGTAGTCGTTAAGAGGGGATTTTTTTTTTTTTTTTTTTTTTTACTTTCTATAATGGACTCTCACAGCCTCCACTGTAGGAGCCCAGATCCTAGAGTGCTGTGCCATTCACTGGGCCTGTGCAGTTCTCAGGGGAGATTAATTTTCTAGCAGAGAGGGCTAGAAAATAGTGAGATCAAATTTTGTAAGTTCCTTGTGGCGATCATCTTCTGTCTGTTGCCTCTCTAGGCATCCAGAGTCTGTGTTCATAACCGAATGTGCCTTGTCTTGCGGAGGAGAAGATAGGAGAGGGTTTGTAATGGTGTTAGAATTGCCACTTGAATGGCTTTGAGTGGTCTCAAGTGTCAGAATTTCTTCCCAGTCTAGTTCTCGGTTGGGTGTGGTAAGGATCAGTGTGTGGCTCTCAGGATGCTATTGAGGATAAGAGTGGTCACAGCTAAGTTGAAGGATTTAATCAGGATAAGTGTAAGAATCCTTCGGACTCGCTTGCAAAATATAGGATGAGAAAGAAACCAGCTGAGGTTTATTTCTATTTGGATAAAAGATGTCACCCCCCCAAGCAGACTAAGGATTAAAAGCTGAATAAAAACAAGGCAAGGAAGTGTTGGTATCAGATGGCTATCGGTAGTTAGCTGCACCTTTCAGTGCAATATAGCAGCTACAGATAGTGAAGTAATACCAGGCTACCAAGTTCCGACAGTAATTATTCTTCACTTTTCCAGTAATTTTGTGCATTTAATCTCTTGATTTGCTGAACATTCTTTCATGCTGATATTAAACATACTTCCACTTCTCATAGTCGCATCAAAATACCTCTGTTAATATTTTATATTAATTAAAATCTCTAAACATCTACATTTTCAAAATTGATTGAGCATTTTGCATGGATAAGATACAGGCAAGTTTACAACATTTTCTTTGTATCTATTCATATAAAATGTCATTTTAAAGCAACAGAGAAATATTTATTCAATTCTTTCTTTTGTATGCTTCAGAAGACAATGTTTTGAGCTTTGTGTTGACGTCAGGGATCTCATTATCATTTTGATGGTAAGAGTGATAACCACTTCATGTGTAAGAACAACAGCTGGCCACAATGTTTTACAAGTATACACAGTTAAAAAAACCCCAATGATTTCTATAGACTTTTCCTTGCTTTTTGTCATCTTTCAAAGGGTGTTTCAGCTCACTTCTTTCACATTTGTCAATCATTTATTTTGAAGAAAGGAAATCAGTGACATTCTCTGTTATGGATGTACTGAGCTGACTCCAGCCAGAAAACCAGCACATCAGAGCTGCTCCTGGGGAGCTATGCAAATCCTTCTCAGCATCATCATTCTTCAACAAAAATCAAAACAATCTTGCTGATTTTAGAGACATCATTTCTATACTCCCTGATTTCACACACACAAACGTGCCTCTGTGCTTTAACTGCTGACTGTCCTCTCAACTTTGGAGTTTTATCAACAATCAGGGAAAACCGCTGACTCCGTAATTAATCCACTTTGTGATGATGCTTAGCCACTTTGGGAAGAAAACATTATTGTTTGGACTGAATGCATGTTTACTTAAACAAACTGACAACTAGATTTTCAGAGTGAAACCAGTGCTATTCCCCCAGAATTCATAGTGCACTAAAGCTGGCAGGAGACTTGCTCCTACGTGAACACTGTTCTAATCCTCTTCAAGCCAACGCGTAGTTTGGTACGTTACTCTGGCTTCAGGTGCTTTGAAATCACCTTGTTTTACAAGCCACTTTTAGTGTTGCAGTATCAGCACCTTAAAATCTTAATAGTCCCCTTTACTCCCATTCTTTATTCTGTTTGTTTATATATCCACAGTACTGTCTGCACAATTTCCTTTTACAAGGCTCTGCATGAACTAAATGTCACTCGGTTCTGGGAAGCTGCCTTAGTCACGTTGTGCTTGTGACGAATGCTGTTGTGTTGTCCTCTGTCAGTACTGTGCTGGAAGATACCCACGAAAGCTCAGGACAAGAACATAAATACAAACTGGGAAAAAAACAAACAGAAGTATAGATACTTTTATTCTGATAATCCTGATCCCGATAATAATGATTTCTATCCATGGTCATATTTGGGAGTTTTCTTCAGAAAAATTGTTTCTTTAAAAAAAGTTCATGATCTAGAACTGAAGCTTTCTTTAAGGCACTGCTTTAGTCTTTGTGGGTGAGTCTCAGAATACCTCTGGGGTTAGAGGATGTAACACTGTTCCCTCATTTTATGCAAGACTACGGGTGACGTGTGCTAACTTTCTGTGGTATCTTGTGATAGGGCAGCGACTGACAACGGATTGCTGCACTCTCACTGTCCGTTCACCACTGATCTGTCCTTCCTTTCATCTCATGATCTTGATGTTAAATGTACTAATGAATGACTAGGGGAAGAAAAGAAAAAAGGAGCAGCAGAACAGTGAAAGAAGAAAAGAAAAAAGCCTCTGACAACATTTTGTAGGGAAAAAAAGTTTAAAAAAGACTGCGATAGCCTTTCTTGGGAGAAATGAGCAAGCAACACAATAACAAGTGTCATTTCAAGTTCATGGTCAATGAATTCAAGAGATTATAGTTTGGAAGAAATAACTTCAGCTACTTGGGCACCTTACTGAGTGTTACATTAATGGCAGTATAATGATATTTGCATATTAGTGGCTCCGTAGCTGGAAAGGCTTTCCACAATAGGCAGCAGCCATTGAAGAGCAACAAAATAAGAGGTGTGTGAAGTGTGGGAGGAAGATACCAGAGACTTAATGAACTGAAAGTAAAGCATTTGAAATATAATTATATGAAGACCATTTGTTTTTCCCTCTCGTGATTATGCTTGAATAATGAGGACTGCAGTATCTGCAAAGGAATTGGGAAGTAAATAATAGCTAGAGATTTGTTTTCTTTAGTTTCAAGAAAGGACATGATTTAAAGGGTAGTATTTGATTTAAATGATACCTCTCTCTGATTTTGAGAAGTGAGGGAAATAAACCGAAATCTGTTTAAGTCAGAGGGACCAGATCCCTTGTTAGTGTGTACATGGATATACTTCCAATTAATTTTAAGGCAATTGTTTTGATTTATTCCAATTGTGCAACAGTCACAGAAACACTGGGCTACCTCGTTGGCATGCAATTGCCATTTGTGCCTGGTTTTTAGTAAACTGTGGTCATGCATCTCAAATGAGGGAATGAGATTTGCCATGTAGGCTGCGTAGCAGGGAGGGGAGAGGTGCCAGGCAGTCAGGAAAGGATACATTTCACCTTTTTCTTTCTCTTCTCTGAGTCAGAGAGTTCCCCCCACCATCACCCAGTGCAGTCTAACTGAAGAGCAGATATTGAGTAGGGTATGGACTGCCCAGGGACTGTGCAGTCAGTCTGGAAATTGCTGCGAGATTGGTTTAATTATATAAAGTATGCTGCTCTGATATACTAGGGTTGTTAAAAAACCAATATTCCCAGAAAAGAGGTTGGTCTTTAAAATCGAATGACTGAAAACAGCAATTCAATTAAAACTTCAGTACTTCGGGGAAGGGTTTTATGTTGTAGCCAGAAAGACTGAGTTTACTTCATTCTGATAGTTTTTCCCCAAACACTGGCTTGCTGGGACCGATGTGTGCCGAGTGCCCGCCCTGCATCCCACATTAGGTTCCTTCACGTGTCCTGCTCATGTCCCAGCTATGTCCTGGAGGCCCTGCCAGCAGGACACCCATCCTGCTGGTCCCTTGGGTGCTGCTGGTGAGGCCTGGTCTGCTCTCCTTTTCTTGCCTGCACCTCATGTGTTGTGGGCGAAAGTGATCTCCCCTAAACTTATACATCTGTTGATGAGACGCCCAACCCTAAGCAGGCTGTCCTAGGCTGGACATTTTAGCCAAAACTTAGGTCATCCCATAGTAGTCCTCATCAGACAGTAAAGATGAAGCACCCTTTGCAGGTGCCCTTTGAGTTGTTCGACCCTAAAGAAGGCAGGTTGCTTGCTTTGTGAAAAGGCCCGTTCTCAGCTGCTCTTTCTGCTGCAGAGCAGTTGAACAGCAAATTTCAAGATACCTCCCTAGCAAATGCTCTCAACTCTTTTCTGTATAGCTGTAAGTGGTTGCAAACTGACAGTAATGTAGGTATGAAGTGGGTCTGCTGGAGGTTTAAATGCTGTATTTAGTGTTCACCAAGCATAAAGTAAATTTTTTCCCCTCAGAAATAAACATGGTATTTATCTCTTTCATTTCTAAGGAGAATGATGCTTCTCCTAGGGAACCCTAAAGGCTGAAATAGGTTATTTTAAAACTAAAATATTTTCATTTTCAATCTACTCCTGGGTGCCACTCAAATACAAAAGGTAGAAAGTGTGACTTAGAGGCTGTCAAAAAATGCCACCTTTAAAACCTCTTCATCTGTTTAATACCCAAAGGCTCTTCTGTCATTTGGCTGTAGTGCACAGTGCTGCTTTAAAAATGAACATCAGAATGATAATTTTTTTTTTTTTTTTTTTTAAATGACAAGCCTTTCTCCAGCAGACCAGGAAAGCTTTTAACCACTGTCAGTGAGGCTGGAGGCAAAATCGATAACTACAACTTTCTGGCAAGGTACACCTTCCTTAACTTTTCTTTCTAGTAAATCAGAAACTTTCCTCCATTTTTCGATGTCAATTCAGGATCATGATATTTTTTCTCTTATGCAAGAAAATGCATTTCATCGGACTGTGGATTAGTACAAAATAACGAGCTTTACTAGTCTTACCCAGCCTTGCCACAGGTTTTTGTGCTTGCAATTGTGTTGGACTGGACAGGGTTTTCTGCCTGAATGCACTGGGCATTAAAGTGGTCAAAAAGGTCTGGGTAGAGGTGAAGGTGGCTGTCTGGACACCCACCCCAAGATTTGCTTCCTTCGGTTTTTCTCTGTCAATCCTGTTGTGTTACAATTTTGCAAAAATGCAAGGGGTAAACTAGATCTAACAGACTTGTTCAACAAAGATTTCAGTATAGAAATGTTTGTAGCCAGAAGTTATCTAGTACTTAGATCACAATGACTAAAAAGAGGGTGATAAAAGCAATTTTTGAGGCTGGACTGTGTGGTTTGCTGGAATTTCTTATGCTGGGTAACAAAGAGAAAGATTAATTGTAGTAATAATACAACTACAGTACTGTGACTAATGATAACATATGCAAATAATATGTAATGAAATTAGAGTATTGATAATGAATGTTGAAGGCAGCTTAGCCGGAATAGGCTTAAGGGCTCTCTACTGCCTTCCTCAGTTCCTCAGGGTGGTATTCCTGGACTCTGCAATCCTCCTTCTGTTAACCCTGTTAAGATGGCCTGGAACAAACAGCAAGGCTGGCAAGTGTAATGGGGTCCAATTTAACTTCAGTCCAGTCTGGCAGATTAGATAGGCCTGAGGACAAGTTGGCACAGAGCTCTTGAAATAAGGGCCACACATCTCAATCTCCTGCACAGTGTCCTCAATCTCTTCACCAAAGAAATGCCACTGCTGTACTCTTTCCACTGATCTTCTCATGCAACAAAAAGCCTTGAGCGCAAAAAGCCTTGAGCAGTCTGTCTGACAGTGTGGAAATAATATAGTGCATTCTGTGGTCTTGCATTTCATCTCCTTTTAGAAAATAACCAACTTCAAATTTTTTCTTTAAATACATTTAAAATACTGCAATTTTAAAAATCTTCCTGATTCATAAGCACATGAGGAGTATTTACTTACTAGACGTATAAAACCCTTTTGTGGTTTTCCTTTATGGTACCTTCCAAAATATGGGGAGTATTTAGAGTTGATATTTTTCACTTACCCACCCCAGCAGGCCAGTCCTGCTTGATATCTAGTTGTAGAGGATCAGGGAAAGAATAACATAAGTATTTATCTACTGAACAGATATAGTATCCTGTGCTTAGCACAAACTGACTGTGATTTCTAAAATTGTTTTAAAGAGACATATTTATCTGTTGTTGGTATCTGTGTGTTGAGCACTTCTTTGAAATGGTAGCACTGGGGCAATGGTACTTTTGGCTTCCATCAACAAACAGTTCACAACTTTTAGTGGATACATGAAATGGTAAATGGATTCTAAAGAAGCCGTTTATGTCCTTTAATTCTCTGATTACGCATTAAACTGTGTGGATGGCGCAGGCCCTAATGTCCCAGAAGGTAGGAGCACCATAGCATTAGTCAGACAGAACAGACTGCATGACATAATAAACTGGTACTCAAGAATGGAAAGGTCAGAAAATGTCTTGCACTTGTGACTGCTGGCTGCTAAAATACCTTTTAAATCTCAACTCCTGTCTAGGTGAAATGTATTTTTTCCATCAGCGGAACTGAAAGAACAGAATGGAAAGTGCCAGGGCTGTGCCAAAATTCATAACTCCAGTGCCATGTCTCCCACACGGCAGGGTTTGGGGTTTCTCCATCCTATGGGGATCAGGGCACTGGAGTCAGGTGCCAAAGCTCCGCAGAAGTAGAGGTGCCTTCTGATGTATTCCTACAGTTAACATTTCTTATGGACCACTGCTAGCCCTGTAGCTCCTCACACTTTCCATGAATTGCAAGACAGAGCTCCAAATTCCTGGAGCTACATCAAAGCTATGTGGTCCAGGATGCTTCTCTCTCTGCTTCTCTGCCCTGGTTTGTGGTGATGAGGATTTAGACAATGTTTTAAGGGCTGAATGCTTGCAAAAAAAAAAAAGGGTTTGCAGAAGTAATGTATCCATTGCACTAAGCAATTCTTCCTTCCAGATCATGCCTGCACGGAGCAGGTAATGAGCAGGCTGTGCCTCAGCAGGAACGTGCGGGCATTCAAACATTTGCTCAGTCCAGGCTCTGATCTTGCATCAGTATGAAGCAGTTCAGTCCAGAAGCTAAATAATTGGGTTGGTGTGGCACTTTGCCCCTCAAGCAAATATGTTTTACCTCCCAGCAGCACAGTGATACTGCAGTCACAGCCAGGGCTGCTCATGCCTACCTGTTTGAAAATTGTGAGCAGAGAAAATGCACATCTGTCTGTCCTCCTCGGAGTGCACGTACACTTTCTGCTAACATGGGTGCATGGTCACAGGGAAGCTTAGAAACAAAAAGTAGCAACATACACCACTTACCTGTTCATCCCTAAAGGTGTTAATACAAGACAGTCCTTCAGAATTGCTTGGCTTCATTTCCAGTCATCTTTGAAATGCCTTTGCCAATGCTTGGGCATCTGTATATGGCTCTAGTGTAAATCCTTCGTATTTATTTGTTGGTGTTTTGTTTTTTGTTTTTTTTTTCTTCTCCAAAGCATGTAGGTTCCTCAGGCACTTAATGCCACTGATTAAAAAACAGCAAAGGCATTTAAAAGCCTCAGAACACACTCACAATCGGTGTGATTCAGGGTATGCTGCTGTTTTTGACAAGGGGATCTGAGCTCCTTAATCATCAAGGGTATGTCCAAACAGGTTTCCACTGACGGGTACCCTGAGTGTCCTGGCAGAGCTGGACTGAGACACTCTGAACAGTGGACTCTGCCTAATATGAAATAAGCTTAGGTTTTTCATGAAAAATCAAGAACATAAGTAAGCACAACATTAAAATAGCCACAAAAATCAGGGAGTGTTGTACCTTGCCCCCTTACCCCGACAGTATGTTCCCTGCTGGGTAAAGCACCAGAGAAATCCATCATTGACCACTAAAGGAGTCAGTCTGCAAAGAATCTGTCAGAATTGTCTGAAAACTTTCTATGCCCCAAGTCCTGCCTCTAGCCCTTATAGCTGGTACTGATCTTCAGCAGCCACCAGCATTTTGAGGCTAGAGGGGGTGCTAATGTTGCAGTGTGGTTATTTTTGCACGCCCATGTGATGTATGGATAGCTAAGTCACAGCCTGTATGGATCCACCAACCTGGAAGTGTCCTCAAGTCTGCAGTGGTGTGATGCAGAGAGGAGTTAACGGGAGTCAGGTTATTTCAGTCTTAAAGATTTTTACTCTCCCCTGCCCCAGTTTTTAATTTTGTTTCTGTGGTTTTAAATATTTTTTAAGCTGAGCTGCTTTAGTTCACACAGCCATGCTAAATAAGCGTCTGAGTGATAGGGAGTCTTGCTGGGCAGTGGCAAGACTTGAGTCACATTGAAGAGTCATTGAATAAAATGCACAGTGAGATCTCCTCTTCCACTGATGTGCGCAGTATTAATTCATGACTTGCGGCCCCAGGAAATCAGACAGGCTGGTGTCAGGAACCAAAGTTGTCCAGGATCAAGGGCATCTTAGACAAATCTTGCACCAAGTAACATTGGAATAAATCCAAGTCCTGAGCCTGGGCTTCCCTCTGCAGAGGGGAATTTCTCTGTACTCAACTGCTGTATACAGAAGGTGCTGTGTGAGGGAGGCGACGACTTCTTATCCCATCCTGAGCTGGGGAAGAGAGGAATATAATTAGCCTTTGCATCCAGAGTAGTGGAAAAACTCAGTGTTATACTTGAAAATCACATTTCTCTGAGGATCACTGAAAGGTAATAAATCATTCACAGACTTATCAGAGCAGCTGCCTATGGGCATGCCATCTCTGTGGATGCAGCTGAGCTAATCTTTATAAAACTAGCTTTTTGAAAAGTGGGAATTATTCCTAGCTAACATAATACTTGGTTTCAAAACTGTCATTTCAGAGCACATATCAGGGGTTTTTAGCTAGTCTTTCAAATAAGTCCTTTCTTTTCCATTTCAAATGGATGTTTTTCATTAAATGCTTTCATCACCTTTTTTTTTTTTTAACACAAATCAAAAGACAGATATGTGTTTCTTTGGAGACCATATATTCTTCAATTCGTATTCAACAAAGTACTTTTGCACATATTTAATGGAGTAGGCGGAAACATTTTTCTTGTTTTTATGATGTTTTAATTGAGGTGAAAAGTCAGTGCTGAGCATTTTCATAAAACAAAAATTAAAAAAAAATATGACTAGGTTTGAAACATTTTGCTTTAATTTTGCTCTCTCTCATTTCTTAAGATTTACATTCCTTTTAAAGAAAAAGTGATTTCAAAGCAGAAAGGAAGCGGAGTTTATCAGAAATATGAAGAGAAACTGTTTCTACAGCTTCATAGCTTAAAGCTCAAAAGAGAAATTCCTGAAAACTGACTTCTGCTGTGATTAGTTTTGTTAAAAATAAATCAACATCTTCTAATAAAAACTATCTGTTAAAAAGATTCTCACCAGCAAAAGTACCACAACTTGTACCTGTGCAAAACTTTCTGCTTTGTTTTCTAGGGGGATTCATCCCATGCACATTTCAGATGCGGTTTTCCATGGGCAGGAAAAGCTGACGCACACCCTAAATACCAAAACGTGGGATCTGTTCATTGCCATCCAATTTAAAAGGCTGTTCAGCCCTGATGTACTGGTGGGGTGTCTACCCATGTAGCAGCATGTACCCTATGCTGGAAGGGCCAATGTAGCCCTTGGTGAGTGTGGTATGAAGAGGCACGTAGCAACATTAAATTAACTGAAGGGAGAAGAGCACTTACCTTTGCCTAGATTTCTAACATGATGCATGAAAGTGAATTACTCTTTTTGTATTTAGTGAAAAGATAAAAAACTACTATTACAAAGCCAACACGGGGTAAGAGCCATGATACTTACTGCTACTATCTCTCTTCCAGATGTAGGACTTACTCCTATTAAGCTGCAGCAATCCCCATTAATGTGAAACTTCATCTTGCATCAGAAAAATGGGATTTTTCAAAAACATTCCGCATCTGTCTAAACCACTTCTGTTGAAATTCTGCCAATACTGTGTGCTTCAGAAAATTAACTTGAGCAGTTTATATTTTAGGCATCTTGGCTGGCTATGAAATGCGAAAAGAAAACAAGAAGCAACGAGCTGCGTTGCCAACCCAAATGACTTCAGCAGAAATCTGTAGTATATTTGTCAGAGCACTGTCTCTTAGAAACCTGTGACAGAGACTCATTTTTTATTTAAACAGAACAGAAGAAACTTTAAGCTCCCAAACCTGATGGCTCTGGGGAAAATGTAATTATTATTTCTAGAATAGTTTGTTATACAATTTTTTAAATGGGTTATTCTTATATCTTCTGTGAGGAGTTGACTCCTCAGGGCTGGTAGTTACTATGTCTGGGGAGAAGGGATCTAGAAGTCAGGTAAGCTCATCGCTGAAATGAGGTGGAGTGCTGCAGGGAGAGGACTGAGGTGCAAAATTAGTAAAATTGAAAATGGATGGAGTTCAGTTAAGTGGAGACTTTTGCATGCTGAAAATCTACCTATATTAAAAAAAAACAAAAACAACCAAACAACAACAACAAAAAACCCCCAAAAAACTACAATAAATGTAACAATTGTGTGATGGCTCTTGACAAAGGCTGGCTTTTTAATGATAGTCTACACATTAAAAGATTTGTTTTTTACTTCAAAAGAGTGTGAACAGAAATAGCCTCCCCTGCCACACATACAAGGAAATTTAGGCCTCACTGAATAAGGGAGAGTGCAGGACTGTGTTGCAGCAGAGCTATGAAATAATGAGTTGGAAGTGCTTCTTACACAGTATTATCTGTGTATTTAATTAAAATTCACTGTTACAGAAAAGTAAACGTATCCACTAGAATGCGTGGAAAGTAAACCAGGTTACAAACATTTTTTTTTTTTTAAGGCTCTTTAGATACAGCTCATGTTGGTGACTGTCCTATTCCAAGTTAGAAAAGTATGAAAGGATCAACATTTACCTAAACAGGAGGTTAATGTGCAGTCCTAACACTGGTTTCATTTCTTGTATGTAATGAATATCTGGGTGGGTAGTTTTACTTCTGAAATTAAAGGTTCTACGTATGGGTGGACATAAAAGTTGGTATTTGTGCAAGTGGAGACTTATTCAAGAATAGGCTAAATATATGGCTCTTCCTTATATTCCAGCTATCCGTGGGACCAGGAGGGTTAGTTTTATTTGTGTAACAAGGGAATGAATCTCACTCCCCTTTGAGTGGATGTGCTGGACGCTCTGCCACAAGTAGTGGATGCTGACCTGTGCATGCAGCTTACAGACCACTAACCACATAAAGCTAAGTATTCTCTAGAGCCATCTCTCAGCTGACAGCTTATATTCAGTGTTTGAGAGACTAAATCATGGAGCTGTATTTACGGAGAAAAAATGCAGCCTCATCTTCTGATGCTATTTCATAGGGTAATTCTTTTCTCCCTTCAGAAGTTTGTTGTGGACTCTATATTTCTGGTTTTGTGCTTTGATATCCTGAGAGTTAATACACATCTTAAAGCAACCCTATTTTTCTCTCTGTTTCTCTCTGTCTTTCTGGCAGTCTCAGATAACAAGTGCATAGAGTATCATTCTGCGCCATATCACCATGCTTCTATTGCTGAAAGCTCATTTTTTGTTTGATTTCTGTTTTTTGTGGTTACCATCTAGTGGAGAAAAACACAGCAGGAACATGAATAATATACAATGATATTAGAAAACCTATTAATAGCAATTATTTAGTTTGTTTTTTGTGCCTTGAAAGTACCCAAAGCATTAGTTTCCTCAAATGCCCAAACCAAATTGGTAGCTGTACACCCCCCCCCCCCACAATTTTCTGTTGTATCTTAATGTTTGTCATCGTCTTCCTCCTACACTCAGGAAGAGGCCCACAGCTTGCCTACACCCTTCCTCATCTTCACATTGAGTACCACATCCCACTGCAGTGTCCCCACCTATAAAATGGGGAGAATGACCCCACCATGTAGTGTCATATGAAAAAAACCAAGACGTGTGAGCTGAGCTGAGAGTTACATTAAGATGATACTCAGAAATGAAGAAAAAGTAACAGCGGAGAAAAAAAGGAAGTAATTGGAGGGTATCTCGCAGTAGGAGTTGTTTTAGAGTGCCATGAAATGAGTGGAGGACTTCCATGTGGTCTGCCTGCCTTTATCTTGCAGGCTGGGCAGTGCTGAGGAAAAGTGATACCTGATAGGTATTTGCCATGATGTCAGTGGGGTGAGGTTAAGAGCAAGTAAGCTCTTTTTAAGAAGGCAAATATGAGAAATAAAGAAGTAAAAATTGCTAGAAACAGAGCTCTTTTATTCCGAATAAGGGGGAACTGTACAGTGATTAATCTGTTTTGTATAAATTGGGCAAACTGATAGAAATGCACGTTAATAAGCTTAAGTCACATACATGTTGTAGTTTCATCTGGCGATTTCATTGTGTATAAACTTCTTTCATGCCAGGTAGAAAATGAAACTACATTTAGTATCCTTATAGGTAGGTGAACCTGCTGTAATTTACTGAAACTTATTTTTCAGTGCCTCAGATACTCCTTTGACATGGGGATCGTTCAGCTTTGCCTGCCTGGTTGTTTATTAGAAGTGGGGATAAGCATATTTTTTCGCATAAATGAGTCTGTATTCATTTCCTGTTTGGCTTCTCATTATTAGCAATAAGTTGGCCTAATAAGTACTGGGGGCATAGCAACGGGCAAAGAGTAAACAACAGACTTCGTGACAGTTAAATAGCACAAGACCCTGTAATAGTAAGCAATCTGATTCCACATGTTTGCGTTGTCCATACCCCTTTCTTACGTTGCTTTTTCACTATGTGGGGATGTGTCCAGCAGAGCGCTTAGACCACTCAAAGACAAATCAGAAGCATCATCCAAATTCTACTCCAAACAACGCAAATGTCTGTTTACTAACTAGATATTTACTGTATTTGCTACAGTAAATCATATTTATCTCTGTACTCATGAAAAAGTCCAAGATGTTATTCTGGATCTGTGTAGAACAGTTGGAATTTCACAGCTATCTTCCGAAGTGTTCAGATTTCTAGACAGCAGTAGTGTGGGGAGCTTAAGAAGTCCAACTGCACTGAAACACGATTGAAGTTGGCACCTAAACTATACGTTGTTGTAGCTTAGAGCAAATCTCAGTCACAGAAGGCCACATATCTGTATTTCCTTGGAAAACAGATGTGAGAAAGGCACAGAAAACAGAACAAAGGTTGTCGGTTATTTTTCCCCCAGAGCACTTAGATAATTCGTGGTCACTGTCTACAGCAGACAGACCGGATCCACAAAACCCAATGAAGCTGAGTTGTTTGGTTTTTTTCAGGAAAGTAGTGAATGGGAAATGTTGATTTCATTTGTATTAATAAGGGTTTTGCTACTGTCTCCAAGGCAGACAGGTATCTAGCAAGCTTGGTTTGTAGCAATATTTAAGCTGTGTTTAATTCCTTTGTATGTATGTTATCTAGGTACCAGCTGACAGCTTCCATTAGCACTGTTGCAGCCATAAAGTATGGGAGTTGCAATAAGCAGAGAGGCAGGGAAGACTAAAAACAGCACTTAGGGAAAACATCTATGAAACCTGTCTTGGCTGGAGGCCCATGTGAAGATCCTTAGGATCAGATTCACTAGTGCTCCAACTTTTTTTGTGTTGCTCCAGCAAAGCAAAGCAGCTAAAAAAACCATCAGAAATAACTTTACAGCTACTTTGCATGAATATAAGAGACTAAAATTCCTGACTCTAACCTTTAGCCAGTATAGTGGGGTTTTTTTTCTCTTTTACTGTAGGAAAATCAGGAGAATGACATTTCCTGTTTGCCCAGGGGCTTAAGGGAGGCCAAAAGTTGTTCTACAAAACGTATGTGCTTCAGGTATGAGCAAAACATGGCCACGGCTGGGTCCCTCTGTGTTCTCTCTGCTGGGAAACAAACAGCTGTGCAAACCTAAAGCACTGGAAGTATGCTGTAGCATAAATGACTAAATTCAAAGAGCATCCCCTTCTTCCACTCTGTGCGTACTTTTTCCTGACATCATGTAAGAGTTGAGGCTTTTGAAGTTTGGGCCTGTCAAGTCGCAAGGCAGGAGGATATTAGTAGTTTTTGAGTGAGTTCAGTGAGAAGAGGGTGTGCAGAGCCATGGCAGCGCAATGCAGTAACAGCATGGGATGCAGGAGCTGTAGCTAACTGAGCCCAGGCCCTGTGCAAGTTAACTGTGCCTCTTAGCAGGAAATGTTCCCATAACTGAGCAGAGCTAATAAGATTTGAGGAAACACCTGATAGGTTTATCTGTGAATGAGGGCATTTCTTCATCTGTTCGGGGTCCCAAGTCTGCTGCTGTGACCAGTTAATCAGTGTCTTGCAGAGTCTGGCCGCCATCTCCTTGTTGTATACATATGGCTAGAGTGTTTGCTTCTGCTTGCTGCAGCTTTAACACATAATGCAGCCCACAGGATGATTACAGTATAAAACCCTGTTTTTAATTCGAGGGCTTGCACACTGTCACGTAAACTAGCTGAGCTGTAGTAGCCAACAGCATGCGTGCCCTCAACCAGCAGTCCCACTGATAGAGGCTGTGAGAGCACTTCGGAGATGGTAATTCATATTTGCTTGCCCTGACCTCCTCCGTCTCCCAAGGCATCTGATTTTGGCTGCAGTCAGAGGCAGGGAATTGAGCCAGATGGCCGTCCTCTGGTTCTCGAGGCAGCAGATAAAGTGGTTGTAAGTAGCTTTCAACTTTTCATTCCTAGAGGGCATGACTCAGATGACATTTGCTGAGGCTGAGAGCACACACAAGGGCAGACTCCACAGCTCAGGGGATGTGCGAGAGTGTGTAACTCCATTCTGTGTCAGCCCCCAGAGGTATTGGCCATAAAGCTTGGGTTTTCCAAATTAATTCAGTCTGCTCAGCTCTGAGCAGCCGGGGTTACATCTTAGCTGGTGTAATCCCATGTAAATAGATTGATAGGTGCTCGTGGGAGTGAGATCCTAGTCCGTATAAAACCACACAGAGCCACTGGTATTATTCACAGCTATGCTCTTTTATAAAAGGTCAGGACATGCTCTGCTATGGAAGAAGCCTCCAGTATCTTATGTCAGCTCTTGTGTGTTTGCATCACTGCTTGCTGTCGACTTGCTGCACCCACGCTGTCCGCCGTATCCGAGACGGCAGGAGGTGGCTGGGAGGTGCGTGTAACCCTGGCGCAGTGCTCAGTTTGGCAGGGGTTCTCGGCTGCTGTCAGATGATGCTTTTGTAAGTGAGCACATGCATGGCTTTTGTTGCAGCTTGCCTCAGCTGCATGCGCTCTCTTGGTACTCTATGCTGGCCGTTTAACTTTCCACTAACTGCGGAAAAGCATTTGACCCAAACTGTCTCAACTAAGGGAAGATGAGCTGGAGGGAAGCCTTCCCTTGAAAAAGACAAAACAAAAAACCCAACAAAAAACCCCCAACAACAAAAACTAGAAAAGCAATTGGGGAAGGATGGTAAGTCATTTAAGAACCTAAACAGTTATTTAGCAATCTAAAAATTCATTTAAAAGCCTAATACCTTATGAGCCTGCAACATGTGATCATTTTTTCAGAAAGAACCTATTTAGCATTGCTCTGCATTATTTTGAGAGAGCTATCCATGGTGCATTCTGGCCTTCTGGAATTCCTCCCAAAGAAACACCATAGAATGCCTGATCTCTCAGGCAAGTAAATACTAAACAAATGTATTTCGGAAAGCTTTGAATGCCAAATTCTTGTTCTGCTACATCAGTCTGAGCTATCCGTCGCTCTGTAGCTATCTTCAGGAGGGAAGGAAAGGGCAAACATCTCATGTTCAGGAAGTCTCATGGTTATGCTTAGCTGAAACTTTGCAGTTCCTCCTGCTGGGAAATCTCTATGGCACAGTCAAGAAGATGCAAACGCAATAATTCAGTTTGTTGTGGGTGTTGTTTGTTTGTTTGTTTGTTTGTTTTTAAAAAGCAGTGATATAGGAGGGCTTTTCCTTATTTTGTTGTAAGCTGAAAATGTAGGGAATAGGTGAGCTCATCACACTGCTGCAGAGGAAGCTTGGAGGATAAGAGAAACTGTCCGTGTGAAGGAAAGGCAAGAAAATGAGCTGCTGTCCATTTTTCTTGCAGCACAGCCCTCTGCTTGATGGGTTGGGTTTCTCCTGTCTTTTCTCAATCCCATGCAATGCAAGGAAGCGCACTGTTTTCACCATCTTTACCCAGCTCCTAAAGAAGGATTCAGTGTGTATCAGTCATTACGTTTTTTACTTATGTGTGTCTTCAAGCTTACTACCTGAGGTCAGGGGAACCAGGAGTAACAGTGCTAATCACTGAGCTCCTAGTCCTGCTATAACAACTTTGTTGTTGTCATTTGCATGTAATTAACATTTATCATGGTATTGTAAAATACCACACTAATCAGCCAGGGAGATTTATGGTATTTTTCAGTATAATTACTATCAACATGTACAAATAATTATTTTTGATATTTGAGGTAGATTTTTTTTTCTTGGCAGATCAATAAGGCAAAAGGCAACACTTCACTGATTAATAGTTTTTCTCCCTCCCTCTGCTTCCTTACTAGATTAGAAACCTACAGAACCACTTTGTTACAGATTGTTGTATATATGTGATTTCTTTTCTTTAACTTCCTAACCTGATCTGAAAATTGAGCTGAAAAATAGCTGTCACTTGCCATGTAATACTACAATCAGGTTCCTAAACCAGACAGATGTCTGCTACTACTCTTTCTTTACCGAAGTTCCACTTACTTTATCTCCGACTGTGCTTTAATTCACAACGAATTATTTCCTTCTCTATGTGTAGGTTTCTAAGTTCAGGAAATTACTATCCATCTACATATTTTGATTCTTTGTTGTATAATTCTGTGTTTCACTTTTGCTAGTTGCTCCCTTCTCAGTCTTCATTATTTAACATCTTCAGATGTTAAAGAGAGGAGAAAGAGAGCATCTGGCCCACCAGCATCATGTATGGAACAATGTTTTGCGGGTTCTTTTAGTTGTTGAATCTTTCCATACTTAAATCACAGTTTTATCTAGGGAATCTCTCCTACAATGTTGTTGAATTGTAGGTTGCTCACTCTGTTGAAACCATCTAGCCAAGTAACATCGTTGTGACCTAAAGAAGTGCTATAATCATGTTTTACAAACGGGGAAATAAAGCACCTGCCCACACAGACAAACGGCAATAGATGCAAACCAAGCTCTGCTCTGCAGTAATAAAACAGAAGCTGTTAAATGCCTTGAGGTATTGAAAACTTCGTAGGAGATGCATCTGCTTTTGTTCGGAGGCTCAGCCATGACAACAAAAATGCCGGATACTTAGGGGAAAAGATATTTACAATTCCGCTAATGAGAAACTCTGCAGGGTTTACTAAGAGGTAAGAGTTTGCTATTAAGGAGTAACAAATTCTGTACTGAGAGACAGTGATTTATTACATTCAGATGGTGTCAGAGCCAGTAAGCCTGAAGAAGCATATCCATATGTCATCACAGGTGTCTGAGCCATTTTCTTCACCTTTGCACAGGTCTTTGGTACTGGGTGTTAGAGATGTGTAACTGTCGATCTGTTGTTTCACAAATGTGATATTCCAGTGGTGCAGTTCCTACCCTTCTGTCTGCTTCTGCAAGGCCTTTTTTAGGACTGGATTTGAGATTTTATTTTTCAGTGCAGGGCGGGAGGACACTTTTCATACATTTACCAAAAGGAGAATCTCTCCAAAATAGATGTGAAAGTCAAGAGGAAAAAATGCTTTCCAGCCTAGCAAATGGCTTCAAAGTTCACAAGAAGAAAGAGTTCTCAGCCCTTTCAGCTTAACAAAACCAGGGCTCAGCACTGGTTTTTTTTGTTCTAAAAGCTGGTTAACTCGGAGTTAATTAACACGCCGAGTGACATGTTACTGTGGCTACACAGCTACAGGGGTGCCACGATAACTTGGGTATGTTTACGTCAACGATGGCACTGTGGACACATCGAAGAAGTTTATCATACTTGTAACTCTCTCTTTTAGGTGCTAAATTGATTCCGTTTCCTCTGTTTGACATTATAAAGCATATTCTCTGGAATCTGGAAACCTTTTCTTAACTTACTTCTGAAACCTTCCCAAGGTTGCAGCAGCATGAACACTAGAGCTATTGCCTACGCACAGGTAATAACTCCCTATTGCAATTTGACAGCCGTCTACTTATACAGTGGAATTAATGATGGGAAGAAGTTAATGAGGAGAAAAGGTGGAAAGGATTTTGTACATTGTTGCAAAAGTTTAAAAAAGGGAAGAAAGTTTTTAATTCTTTTGACCTAAAAAATTCCTGTATTTTAAGAAAGACAAGTATTACTGTGAAATTTTTAATTTCTTTGAAAAGTTTAATTATTCTTGAATGCCTTGATGGTAAGTCTTCAGTCAGCTCCAACTATTGATCAAATGGCTGAAAGCCAAGAGTTATTTACTACCCAAGTGTTACTTAAGCTGTAGCACACAATCAAGGGCATTATCCCAATTATACAATGATTATTTTGGAAGAAGAATGTGCCATTTGAATAATAAATAATGCACTTCACCATCTTAACATTGTGAAGGGGGGCATTGGCGCTGAGTAACTGCAGACTTCTGAGAAATTGCTTTGGGGAGATTTTCAAAGATGCCATCAGGGAGGCAGGCGTCTGGCTCCTGGAAGTCAGGTGACAAATGGATATCGTTTGAGCTTAAGCATACCTAATGCCTGGTTACTTCTGGATTGCTGTTTTTTGCTGAGGACCACTATTGCCACATGGTTTTTCACATACTTTAGAGCAAAATGGGGACTCGGAGTCACAACTGCTGCTCAGACCTTCTCTGTGTTCCCAGTGAAGGACACTAACAGCTCTTCTCTTGGCAGACTCATGTCTGCACATCCATGCAGACTGACAATGTTGCAGGAAAGGAGGATTTCCTGGGGCTGCTTCCCTTCTTGCTCAAAGCAGCTTGGTGCAGTGCTGGAGGTGCCAGTTGACCCCGTGGATAGTCACTCACACCATGTTCTCATGGACAGACCTAAGGGTTTCATGTTGAACCTTCCAACCTCTGAAGGTGGTTACTTCCCCCTGCCCATACCCCTGGCTTTGTCCTCCAACCAATTTACCTGTATCAGCTCTTGTGTTTGGGTAGGTGCAAAATGGGTGTAATCAGTCCACCTGGCCAGTGGACAAGGCACCTGGCAATGCTGAAGAAGAAAAAGCACAGCTTCTGGCCAGGTGAACTTGTTGATTTGACTCACCCTGCAGCTGCAACATCAGTAGACTTAATATAAGCAAAGAGGAGGGAGATGCAGGGCTGCTTTAGATCAAGTACAAATCTCGAGTGTGCATAATGAGTGTCTAATACAAGACACCTAAGGTGAAAAATCTGCAGTAATTCTGAGTAATCTTGTTTGTGGTTGGGGCTAGTACACTGAATGTATAAAATACTGTAAAAATGCCACCTAATCTGAAAAATCAGACCTTGCCAGTCTGATGTAGAGCAATGCTATAGTAATGCATGGAGTGCCCACAGGGAAATTTTTAGTGTGGTATTCAATTTAGGATCTGCAATGGTGCTAAATAATTTAGCTTCTGGAGTGCTTCTGGAGCCTATGGTCTTTAGTGAGAAGAGTAAAGTATCCAGTAACGATGGGGTGAGGGATCTTTAATAAAATAGTGCAAGATCGTGTTTTAAAAGGCTATGTCTTAATGCAGAGGAATATGAATTACATTGGCATTTTCTGAATATTTTGCTGAGCTTTAGTACTTGCTATGTATTACTTTGATTCTATTTAATACTGAGTTCTCTGCTGGAGCATTTGGTTGCCTATATTCTTGGTGTCCTTTCAGCTTTCCTGAACATAAAAATGGAGGTAACATTCAAGTTGAACACTTCAAATATGGACTTCAAGATGCAAATTTTTGACTTATTTATATGAGAAAATGCCTAATCTTTTCATTGTCTGTTTTTGTCATGGTGCTAAACTGGCTTCTCTCCAGTTGGGATTTCCATAAAGGAAAAAATCCTATCTATTTATCTCTCTTAATATGTACAAAGCTGACATCTGACCAGTAGCGTTGTTCGGATGTGATCTTTTCAGAACAGACAAAAGCCATCTTTGTAATCGCCACCTCACTTCTTTGTCTTGGCTTTTCCAACTTAGGAAGTCAATGGCAAGATCAAATAGGAGAAAAGGGAGAATGCTTCCTAGCAGGAAACGCTGAGCAGGATTTCAATTAGAAAGGTCAGATTTGTGCCTTACCCATCTTCCCTGACTGCTCTGGATCAAATAACAGGAACACACTGCCGTAACCTAGATCCTAACTGAAACCATCCTGGTATCTTCAGTGAAGTTGCACTGGACATGTATTTGTGTAACTGAGTAAGGGAGACCATGCAAATTTTGACAAGACAGATTAAAGCCAAGAGAAATTAAATGTGGGGTATTTAGGCTGGAAGATTGTTCCGAAGGCGAAAGTGCCATATAAAAATATTTTCTGTAAGACATTGGCAACATAAAGAGAAGAGATCAGCCCAAATCCATGAAGACAGGGAATGTATAAAAGTCAGACCTTCATCCCAGTTAATTTTTTAGAGATTCTGCTGTATTAGGGACGTGACTTATTCCTTATATTCCCAGTTGTAACAGGTTGTATTTAATAACTTCTTTTGGTCATAAGCTCCTTAGTTGTTGTGTAGCCTTTTCGCTGGCATGTCCAAAGCAGTATATATAGTATTTCTTGAATGCAAATACAGGGTGCATGTTCTGCTTTGTTTCTCAGACACTACTTTATAGTGAAGTTCTGAAAACTCAGTGAAGTTTTGTTACCTGTATTTTTCAATAACTGAAATCACAAAAGGCTAGCAGAAACCTCTACCAATGACACTTACGTAGGAAATAAATGTTGCACCTGTTGTAAGTTTTAGAAACAATGTACATAGTTTGCAAATTCTTGTCTGGTTTTGCTTTCTATGTGATTTTGGTGAGATCCAAACAAAAACAAGAGAAAGTGTAGTTTGTGTAGATTAAGATAAAGCTTTTCTGTTTATGGGCACAGATTAAAAAATTCAAATGTAAGAGCCCATGTAAGACCTGATTTTCAGAAGTCCTGAATGTCCCCCAACCCCACTGAAATGAGTGGGAGCAGAGTCAAAACTGCTTTACCAGAGTAAAGACACTATTTTTCCACGTATTCAAAAATTACAAAGAAAGTTTAGGCATTCTTTGGAAAAACAGAGACAAATGCTATGTTGATTTACCATACCACACCTGTTTATTGTCTGTGTACTCTATGTATATTGCATTCATAGGCTGAGTTATTACCTATTTCTAACTAAAATATTCATGGAGTATCTCTGAACAGTTTCAGAAGTCATCCATTATAGATTCAGGTCCTGGTTTGCAGTCTGTATTCACACTTGGCTTGATGTGCAGCAGCCAAACTTCTGCTTTGCAGCTCGAGAGAGAGTAAACACAGGGGAAAGGTGAGGCTGAGACTCCATCCCCTGTGGAAAAGTCTGACTCTCTGTTCTGTTCCTGTGCTCTTCCCTCCTGTCCCCGCTGGATTCTCCTTGTACGGCCAGGCATGAACCTAATGAAACAATGAAGTCTTCCGGGGCAGGAAAGTGCAAAAACAGAAAAGGGGGAAAAAACAAGGAGAAAAACAACTGATATCAGGGGATAACAAATAACAATAGTAAAAAGGATACAGAACAGCCTACCTCCGTATTCACAATTAGAGAGAGAATGTTGACCTGTGTGGACCTTTGGTTTGACACTTTTTACCTACTTCCAAGTTCTTGTCCCCGAGTCTGGAGGTGGGCAGAACAAAACTGTACGTTTATGCAAAAATTTGCCCTCTAAGGAAAGTCTTTTACTAACTTCTAGAGACAAGAGTTTGGTTATGCCTCAAAGTGAGAGAAGTTACATTTCTTTCTAGAAAACATGCATGATTGCACCGATCACTTCCTCTTTTGCAGTTATGAAGAACTTTTTAAGAAGAATGTGTATTTTAAGAGTAAACAGAATAAACAATACGGTAGGCAAATGAGGATTGTCCCTGTGTTCTCCAGCATGGAAGGACTGGGCAGGAGTAGAGAGTACAGCCACCCTTTCCTGTAGATAGCCATTGCTGCTTCTCCTTCCTGCATTGTCACTTGCTTTACCCATCCCAGAACTCTTTTATTTCATTTTATTTTATGTTTTTTTAATGAAAAAATATCAAAAGCCAACTGCTGTGTGTTGTGGAGCAATTTTTACTCGTGTGCAATGCTCTGCCTTACGCCACCTCTCATGAAATTTGATGTCAATCGGTTTCAATTGCACTTTCAAATGGGTTTATTATCTGGGGGGATGGGAGCTTGTTTTGTGATGGATTATTATTGCCAAAATTCAGTCCTGGCTGCCAATCTGCAGAGGGATGTAGTGCAAAACCATGGTAAGTCTGTTGAGATTCCTGTTTTGAGAGCCGCAAATGATGCAATAGGGCGGCAGTACCAGATTTTTACCTGCACTGGTCACCCCGTATGTGGGGTGACAGTCTTCTCACCAGCTCGTCTTACCAAAAGCAAGATGCATCACCTCTTCATACATAACTTTTTCTCCACTGCTGTTATTGTCCTCCTCAACTCCTTCAAAGCCAGGATCCCTCTGCTCTCTGGGTTATTATGATGAGCTTTGTGTGTACTCCCTCCCTCTGACAGAAAAAACAGATTTGTGCTCACAAGCCTGGTAGAGAAGGAGAACAGCCTGTGGANGCAGCAGCATGTTCTCACCCTAAATAAACTAATGCCATAAACAAAACATGAAAACATAATGCATTCTGCAAAAGAAATGGATTTTCTACCCAGCTGCCTATTTACAAGCTTAATAGGTGTGCAAAACCTCTACCCAAATTTGATTGATTTGGGAACTCAGTTGGGAATTGAGTTCCTAAGTTACGGGGAGAAAGGAAGAAGTGCTGGGACTGGCAGTCTCGTGATCACACGTAGGCAGTGCAGTTGTATGAGCTTCATTGCTGCAGGAAATCATGCTATGATCTGACCCCTCAAAGTCTCTGTCAGAATTTTATTTAATGAGGAGAATAGCTGCTTCCCCGCACGCCGCACACCAACCCCCACCCCCCCCGTGAATTTAATATTTAAGTGTTTTTATTTTTTCTTTAAATTTTTATAGAATATNGTGGAGCAATTTTTACTCGTGTGCAATGCTCTGCCTTACGCCACCTCTCATGAAATTTGATGTCAATCGGTTTCAATTGCACTTTCAAATGGGTTTATTATCTGGGGGGATGGGAGCTTGTTTTGTGATGGATTATTATTGCCAAAATTCAGTCCTGGCTGCCAATCTGCAGAGGGATGTAGTGCAAAACCATGGTAAGTCTGTTGAGATTCCTGTTTTGAGAGCCGCAAATGATGCAATAGGGCGGCAGTACCAGATTTTTACCTGCACTGGTCACCCCGTATGTGGGGTGACAGTCTTCTCACCAGCTCGTCTTACCAAAAGCAAGATGCATCACCTCTTCATACATAACTTTTTCTCCACTGCTGTTATTGTCCTCCTCAACTCCTTCAAAGCCAGGATCCTTCTGCTCTCTGGGTTATTATGATGAGCTTTGTGTGTACTCCCTCCCTCTGACAGAACAAACAGATTTGTGCTCACAAGCCTGGTAGAGAAGGAGAACAGCCTGTGGAAAGAAACTTGAGCCCATAATGCATTGTTTGTATCCATAGTCCAGTGACAAAGTGCCCTGGTTTCGGCTGGGCTAGAGTTAAATTTCGTCCTAGTGCTGTGTTTTGGATTTAGTGTGAGAAGAATGTTGATAACACACTGATGTTTTCAGTTGTTACTAAGGACCCTGCTAGTCAAGGACTCTTTAGAGACTGGGAGGGAGCATAGCTGGGACAGCTGGCCCAGCTGGCCAAC
>VZTQ01001055.1:80788-127564 GCA_013400755.1 Pelecanoides urinatrix
ATTTTTTCTGTAAATTTTTATAGAATATAATAAAAAGAGTAACTATGATGAAACACATTGAAAGACCATGATGGTAACTCACCATTCACGATGTCAGCATTTTGCCTTGAAATGACTGTCAAAGTTAGTGTCCTATGTTCTGATTCAAGCTAAAACCAAAAAACTATATTTCAAAATCATTCACACAAGAAAACTGCTGTCTCCACATAGCAGCAGATCTCCAGCTTTATTGAAACATTAGAATAAGCTAAATGCTTCTCTTTGCTTAAAATGGCTAATACAGTTCCAGTAAACATACAGCGGGCACTGCTTTAATAAAATCATCAGGGGACTACTGCTGAACGCAGCCAGGCAGATTTTGCGGTATGGCTGAGTAGGACTGAGGACTGCCTCCCCAAGGAGCACTTTGTGGACCAAGGGCTATCCCTGAGGGCACTTCTGTTTTGGAGAGATGCTAAGGACAACAGGACCTCCCATTTGGTCCCAGCGCTGCTTTTTCAGGTTCTGCCTGTTGGTTATCTGAACTCCTGGGGCTTCTCCTTTGCTCACAGTTTGAGAGATGAAAGGCTGAGTGAGCCTTGAGGTTAATGTTTTCTGAAGGTGATGGGAGAGGAGCTGCTGGGAAATAGGTAGCATGAGGTTTTTCTCTAGTTTCTGCTTTTCCAGTATCTGTTGTGTGCATCTCATACCTCAGGGCTGATAATCCTGTACTGTTTGTGAGCCCTGAATTAACGGAAAAACTTTTTAAAGTGCATTTTGCAAGAGGCTTATTGGGTAGAAAACATTAAAAAGAAATGAAGGATGCTTTTTGTGATCCTAAAACTGAATTTATCACCTTTGCTCTTTGTAGCATCAAGTACACTGCCTATCTGTACCCACAAATGCTGGCATCAGTTATCTCTTAAATTGCTCAGTGTGTTGAGTCAGCGGGTCAGAGAGAACAAGTGAAAGGTGTTTTCTGCCTGACTTTCAGCAGAAGTATTTTGGAGGAATTCTATATGAATTTTCCCAATTCCCCAGGTTTGCCCGGTGGTATCCTTAATTATCTGTTACTTGAACAAACCAAAAATCCGTGCCTCTGTAAGGTTCTGTGAACTGTAGCCAACAACAAAAGCTTGGGATAAAATGGATTTTAGACATCTATTCCTCCAAAGGAAAACTAATCATTCTTGATTGCTTCTCTCTGGGCACAGGTATTTTCAACTCATAAATAAATAAGAAACAAATAAACTTCAGCTGAGACATCTGAAACACTAATCTTCTAGGCAGGTGATCATTCCTGAGACCACAAAGCCTCTATATTGCAGTTATCTGTTATCATTTGTCTTACAGTAGCAGCTAAAAGCCTCAACTGAGATTAAAAGCGAAGTTCTGTGCTAACACGCTGTGAGAGGCAGCTCCTGCCCCAAGAGATTTATTATTTAAACAGAGATGGATAAATAACACAGCAAATGTGCAAGGAGCCTGTGGGGAACATGGAAATATTTCCCATTTAGAAATGTGACCCTCTATAGAGCTGAGCGCTCCTTGGGAAGAGCTTTGGTCCCTTTGATTTCCAGCAAGAGTCAAGAGCAACCATCATCTGTCATGGTGCTGCTAAGGTGTGACTCGGCCCTGGTATTATTCTGCAGAAAACAGGAGTTTGAGTGTTGACTCCGTAAATATCTCCCTCCTCCAAAAGTGAAAACTGCAGCCTGCTGCTATCACTTTATTATTTTTTCACTTGTAGTCCTGCTGATTTAAAACCTATATAAAGTGTTTTTCTGCTCAGGGACTCTAATTAGCTTTTAAGTGCTAGCACTTGAAAGATTACTGTAATGTTTTTTGGATTCACATGTGATTTCAGCTGGGTTCTCTGTCACACAGCTGCTGGGAACATGTAACAATTTAGGATCAGGAGATACTAATTTTGATTTTTATCATACCAGAAAAATCCAAGATTTAGCTAACTGGGAGTGAGTGAGAGAAGCATCAGTGAATAATAGTGACTGATAAAGGTCCAGCATTTGAATTTCATTTGCAGGCTATAAATGCTCATTTGCTTTTACCCTGTGCTTGTGGGCCACTTAATGCCTGCAAAAGGTTATAGCTCAAACAAGAAAAAATAGATTCTCCTTGTGCTGGGAATGCACTACGGAAAGCTGTGAGCAAGGGGATGGACTTACAGTGCATGTGAAGAAACATTTTTGAGTAAAAGGTGACTTATTTCAAAGGGTACGAGAGTAGCCTTTAGAAATTCAACGAATTTCTGACACTGTGAATCACCTGTTGTAGTTGTAGATGGGTTTTGAAAGTACCTGTGCTGTGACAAGTTCAGGGCGAGAGTGGCTTCTTACATTATAGCTGGAGGGACAGATGTACAAACCGTGCTATTGCTGCACCTCCCTCATCCGTCACCATCCTGCAGCTTGCACGGTGTAAATAAGCTTTCATAGCCCATTTCAATGCAATCCAGAACAGAATAGCATCATTTATCGCTTCTTAGCCCCAAAGTGGATTATAAACCCTCATACTGTCACTTACTGCAGCTCAGTAGCTTCTTAACTACACAAAGATCTGATCGTATGGAAAGGTTTATCTTGCCTGTAAACCCCATGCTAACCTGTCCAGATGTGCCTGTAGCATCACAGATGTGATTTTCAAGAGGATCTAAAAAGAACGCATTTGGGAAAGGTAGGGAGTCAGGGCGTGCGGTACCCACGTTGGAGTGAGTGCTGGAGTCAGGTGTAGCCAGCTAGGGACCTTTTTCCCATTCCTGTCCTCCAAGCATGACTTGTGATCCTGTGTTGGGTTGCTGGGTAGGGGAGACATGACACAAGCTGATGGTTTGAAACCATTGCCATGCCATGGTCAACGATATCCTACTGGAAGCTGAGGACTTGGTGAGAGTATATGTGCTATATGCCTTTACTGTGAAATTCCTATTTGTACTGGTCTTGGCAGTTTCTTTGAAAGTCAGTATTGTGAACTTTAGCAAAAGCCGAAGATGTTTTTATTTCTTGCAGCATGAACGTTGCTTTTCAAATGGTAATCCCCAATGTAAACTGTTTTATTCACCTACTGCTGGATGACAAAATCAACGTGAAGACCAGATGAGAAATTAGTAAAGGTGGAATGAAAGGCATGAATCTAAACTGTGTATGAGGATAATTTTTTTTTTTTTTCTCAAAAGAAATATGTGGAAACCAGAGAAGAAAAAATAGAAACAGCCAAAGCTTTCATATTGAGTAAGAATTAATTCTTACTCATATTGAGTAAGAATTAACTTGAAGACAAGTTTTCAAGTCAAGACCAGACTTGAAATGACTGTCTTTTACTGGATATTAGAAATGCTTCAAATTTTGGGTTTTTTCTGCCTATTATTGCTTTGCCTTTCATTAGCAAGGACAGTGAACTACAAGACATTTAACTAAAGTCTGTCCCCATGAGATAACAGGTTTACTTATTCACTTTCAAATTTGATATAGCGTGGAAAAATATTTGTGCTCACCTTGTCATATTTTGCTGATATATACTACTGAACTATCTTTTGCTGCATATTGTTCTGGATAGAGCTCAGTCCCTGCTGAGCAATACATCCTGTTTTAAAAAGGTTCTGACTACACATGGCAAACTTCTGAACCTTGTGGATCACTCCTTGACTAGCAGGAACAAGTCCATTTGTGTGTTTTCAAATTCACATCTACAAAAATGTCTAGTTGCAGACAAATATAATCCATTATATTAATGATTCAACTTGATGGAGAGAAAGCATTCACCTTTTTAGCATGATGATAGCATGATGATTTTCTGATCTGGCTCTTTGCACAGTTCCAGGAAGCTCTGCTGCGTCTGCAAGGGTATAAACTGTCACCAGGGTTTAGGTTCACGTCTCTTGAGTTTGTCTCTCAAACTCACTTCGATCCCTTTCCTTCAGCAGAATCCAAATAAGTTAATTGATCATCTGGCTTGTTTCTTACATGAAAAATTGCTTGCTGTGTGAAGTGATCTATCATTTTGTTACCCTGTGGTGATCTGAGAAGAGGATTAGAGCCAGACATTTCTCATCCATTTATATTTTATTAGAAGTAGCCATTAGCAAGTTTGGGACTTTCAATAATTGTAAATTTCCTGCTTGTGCTTATTTTTCCTTAGCATTGCTTTCCTGTAACTTCTTACATTAACCAGTGACGATGCACTAATTGTTTGTGAGGTTGTAAATAGGTCGTCAAAGCTGGTGAGTGCTTTTGATTGAATATAGGAAGAGCAAGGCTTCTGATAACTGAGAAACACTGCATAATACCAAATTTTTATGTTTACTCATACTGAATTACACGCTTTTGTTTAGGTACTTCAAATGGCCTTGATGGACCTTAATAACTATTTTGGAATAAAATATGTCTCCTGAAGGCCAGTTAGAGTGTCAGAATCCCAGCCTAAGCAGCTTACCCAAGACATTTGGACTTTCTGAAAAGTTCATTAAAACATTGAAATCAGTTCTCATAAATTTTAGAATAGTGCATATTTATTTCAGTAAATGCTAAGCACCGCAAAGAGGTAAGTTGCTGTTAGCAGTTACTCTAAATCAGATTGGCTTGGATACCCGTCAAAAAACAATTTGCACTCATTTTAAAATAGTGCGATAATGAATTGCATTAATTGTTAATGTTCACTTGCAGTGTCATTACAGAACACATCTTAAATCCTTCCCCACAGGAGAACCAATTGGCATTATGTGCTGAGGAGAGAAATGCAAGAAGCCTGAGTATAATTATTTGTTTGTAATGGCTCAAGCCCCATTATTTACTTAGGAGAGTGATTCTGCTTATGTGCTCAAACTCTTGCAGCTCAATGACAGAGGTCCCTGGCAGATTTACATGAGCAGCTCACTTCGCATCAGCAGGATTGACTTCAGCAGGCTTTGTACAGAGTCTAAATTACTTCAGCACGGCTTAAATGACTTAAGAAGTATCAGCTATCATGTTCTGACACTGGTCAAAAAACCCATTTGCCTTTTTAAAAACTGCATAAAGTATTTATCAGAAGATTATGACATGAAGCAAAACAATAATTTAAATATACACCCCAAAACTGCATACCATGTGAAGTCTAAATTGTAAGTGGTGCTTATTTTCATTCATGGCAGGTTTTATACTGCCTAGGGGTTATTCTGAGTGTAATGTTTTTATTCTTTCTCCTGGCCCTGTACCATACTTGGAGGTCCACAGTGTTGGTCTTGGTTCTTCATGACATCAAAAATAACTTCTGAGGGACCTTGGAATAACTTCCAAAAGGACCTTTCTTCTCTTGTCATTGAGTATTCATTGATTATTAAGTGATTGATTGGTTTTGTTAAGCGTTCACTGTTTATTAGCTCCAACCACATCCGTGAGGGCTATCCACACATACAGACTGGGCACAAGCAGTTTAGGAGCAGAAAACTGTGATTTGATGGTTAAGTCATAGGATCAGGATTCAGGTTCTAGGAGATGTTGCTGCACCTCCTTATGCTTTAATTTTTCACTTGAAGAATGAAAAGGTGTCAAGAGTCTTTACACTGGTGTTTTATGCTCACAAACCATGTTGATAACTGTTTCGCTTCCAGGACCAGATGAAATAGAGCTTTCCATTCTAAACCTGTGTGGAAGTGCTGGAATTCACTAGATCAAAATTAAGAACATTAAACATATATTCTGTTTTTGCTAGAGGTCTAAAATTTCTAAGGGAAAAATGTATTTAAAACAGTTTATACCTATCAAAATCTTTTGCAGTGCCTCTGATAAGATCCCTGTACTGGTTGACTCCACTTGCACCCTGACTGTTTGAGTTTAAACTGGTTGTCAAAATAAAAAGCCTGGAGAAATCAATGAAATGTGAATGTGAGAGGTTTCTGAAAGCAACTCTACCCATGGAACTGCCAGATACAACTTACAGAGTTGTTCTCTGCAAATCAAAGGTCAGGTATTTGGGAGGGCAAATGAGTAAGGGAAAAGACTGAGTGACATTTGGAAAAGGTAGGGAAGTTGGAGTAGCGAAACAAAGGATGAAGGAAAACAAAACCAAATGAAAACGTGAAAAGTTAAAGCTTCCAAGAGAAAAATGAGTGAGAGCTGTACTAGTACAGAACTCCTGTGTAGCCAACAGGTACCTTTAAGTCAAGGATTTCAGTCCCTTTGATTAGATGTCAGGAGACAGCCATACAAAGTAAGTAAATAAGGAGGGAAGCATGCAGAAAATATTGTTAAGACTTTTCCTTATGGAGGAAATATAAGGCAAATTCACCTGCTGGTGAGTGCCAGCTGCCCTGATAGGGGAGGACAGGCAAGTTCAGAAAACTGCCATAGCACACTAGGGCCACAGGCTGCTCTGGAGTGTTGGCCCTCACATTCCCTCGTGTTGAAGCTCGTCCATTTTCCAGAATGGAATTAAATATTTGCAAGGCAGGACAATATAATCTTTATTTCATTTGGTTGTTTCTTATAATTTATTGGCTTCTATTAACGCACCTAAAACCGCTTTTCCCCTGCCTGCAGAGCAAATATCCTGAAACCGTAGCAGTCAGGTATGTCTCACTGCCGATCATTAACAGAGTCATGCTGGTGCCTGATTGCTTGTCATGGTTCATACGCTCGTTTGCAGACTGCCTGAGGAGTCACAGACGGGGACACCAGCTACCAGATCCTGGGAGCGTTAAAATCTTGCTGCATATCATGATGCTGGCATAGGTTGCACCTTATTAAGGGAGTCTCATCAAAGTAGTCGTACTGGAGACAGGATATCTACTCCAAACAACAGCAGTTCATGGGTAGGTGTGTTTGAAAATCACTTCAGTCTTTTGCAGCTGCTTTGTGCCACCTGAAGACCCCACACATTCTTGATCTGTATAATTACCTGTACTCATTATGTTAAACTTGGAGTATGAATTAGCTGAAAGAAATGGGGCACATTCAATAGATGATGCACTGGAACACTGCTGAGCTTGTGAGTGCACTGAAGTGGCTCATACGTGTAACTCAAAGGCATTCCTGTTTAATTTTGGAAAAAATGACACCTGGGGGACTAATGACCAAAGGAGACAGACTCAGCAATACACAGTAAACACTCTTGCTCCAATGTGTACCATGATCAAATTTCAGGTATGGTGGAACTAATCAGGTACCGTAAAGGCTTTTAGCAAAGTTATGAGTAACACGGAAGCACTGCGCTGTCAGCAGCACAGTTACATGGGCAAAGGGAAGGTCAGTAAGAGCTGCAGGTGTTCAGCGTCTCTCTGTGTGTGGCTCAGGTGCAGCTTTCATAGAATCATAGAATCACTAAGGTTGGAAAAGACCTCTAAGGTCATCGAGTCCAACCGTCAACCCAACCCCCCCATGCCCACTAAACCATGTCCCCAAGTGCCTCATCTACACGTCTTTTAAATCCCTCCAGGGATGGGGACTCCACCGCTTCCCTGGAACAAACAGTCCAAATTTACCCGAGGTCTTGCTCTTTTTCAAACATCAATAGGCATGTCCCATCTTGCCAAAATGCAAATGTCTACTGTTTAAAGATACCAGGCACACATAACACACAAGATACTTTGCTATTCAGAATGATCACAAACATTATGAGAGAGGACTGGAGCTGATCATTATTCAAATGCTGGCCCAGTAGAAAACAGTTTATTTTCCACTTTGAGTGCTGTGGAGCCTTGGTATGCCAAGTCCCTACTTCTGTTACAATCTGAACTCAGTGTGAGCATGTACCTACATCTATACTGAAACAGCTAAAAACACTGAAAAATACTAACTCCTGGGTCCTACGATTGTGCCTCGGTTTACCCTTCAAACAGAGATTTTACATCTCCTCATAAATTTAAGGACTTCATTTGTGAGGTGCAAATGATAGCCTTAGGGCATGCCCTGTTCTTAAAATTTGGAAGTTCAAGTTCCTGAGCCAAGAGGCAGGAAATTACCTGTAAATGATCCCCGCTGCTGTGAAAGCAAAGGAAAAGGAGTCAGCTCTAACCATTTCCTTTGCTTCAGCTTTGTGAGGAGCAATGTACTTGCAAGGTGGTAGTATTGCTTTTCAGCAATAAGTGATAAAATCTCATTTTCTCCAAGGATTAGTTGGCATTCAGGTATTTTACAGGAAGGTGGACAGCACTGAACTTTTTAGACCAATGAATCCTTGATTTTTTTCATGCAGAGAGCAATGAACTTAAGGGTGCTCTTACCTTCCCTCATTGAATGGTTATCCCAAGCATGAGGAAACTACCATTTCTTTTGAAATTTCACCACAAGGAGCAAGGCTAGATCTGATTAGAGCTTTAACAAGTATGTTACCTTGAAATACTATCTGTCCAGGTCATTGGTATACTCGTGCATCTTTACTGTGGAGAAAGGAAAAGAAACAGCTTTCAGAGGCTTTTAATAATGCATCTTAAACAAGAAACCTGTGCCTGTGTCAATCTGAAGGAGCAGCCTTGCAGAAGGATATGTTTTGAAGAAAGGTTTGGCTGTTAGTGAAGCAGAGAGTTCAGAGGGTAAAGTGATAAAAGGAAGTTGCCCATATGGAGACTGTAGTTTCCCTATCTCACGAGTACAGCCTTTAATTGGGCCATGTTATCCCCATATCCCCTCCGTGTAGACAGTGCCAGGTCCCATCTCCAGAGCTTTCTTACTTAAGGCAAGGCCAGGCACTTTTTGAGGTGATATCTCCTGAATTGTGCAGTCATCCTTCTCATTCTCTAGAGAGAACATGAGGTTTTTCTAACTAAGGCTATGTCTTGTAGCCTCCCAAGAAGGTGATCTCCCTGCTGCCAAAGCTGGGTTGTTGGCAAGGCAGTTTTCTTTCAGCTCATCTTTGCTAGCTGCCTGCAAGGTTAGGGTTGCAATTTATTTTAAAAGTGGATATTGCCAACCTTTGCATACTCAAAATGCTTTTTCTGGGGCAAAGAAACTTGTTCTGAAGCAGTTTGCAAAAGCAACCCTGAGAAGTAGGGCTTGGCTGTTTTAAGCTCAGCAGCATGCTGATGTGAAACCCTATTTGCAGGGAAAATTTTCTGCATCTAGCAATATTGAGAGCTAGGAGGGCAGACATGCATCTGAGTATATTTCTCCAGAAGCCTAAGTTTAAAAATACATATGTATGTGTGTGCACGTGTACATATGTACTGAAGATGACTATAATAAAAAGCTCAAAATCGTTATTACTTTTCTCCGGAAAACCATAAAGGTTACACTGCAGCTGTGGCAAGGGCATACTGTACCCCTTTCAGCCATACTGTATGAAAACAAATAAACCACAACCAAACACGGAGCCACAAAACATAGAAGATCTGTTGCTCCAAAAATAAATGCCTGAATGGTTAGTCCTATTTTCCAAAGTCAGAGAGAGGCCACGTTTCCCTCAGAAAAGTCTGAATATATTGATTCAAACTGTCTGGAAAAACCTCCAGGCCCTCAAGAATTGCTAATACTTGTTTTAACATTTTCAACACCTTTAATTGGTGACGTGGCACAACCAAGGTGTGACTCAGCCATGAATTTACTGGAGGATGGGGGAAGTATCACAGAATACCTGTTCTCATCGTTTTCTGCCAGCTCTTGGTCCTTGTGGTAGACAGAATTACAGACCATTGCCCAGTAAGCCCTTTTTTGATCTTATTTGCTCTCATGGTCAAAGCACTCACAGCCTGGCTGTCTTGAGAACATCAATACTGCTTTGCCTGTTGGCAGCAGCTGAGGACAGCAGCAGAACAAAACACGAAGCATGTTCATTAAAGCACAGGACAGAGCGACGGCTAAATAAGTGGCTCAGTTCGGCCTGCGAAATTCAGAGAACAACTCCCTCAGGAAGCTAGTGCCCAGGTTAGAGCTTCAGCTTTGGAATGAGTCTATTTGTTTTACGCTGCATGGGAGAAATACAGGCTTTATAAATCTGATCTCTCCCACTGGATGATCCAGCTGCCCTCTTCTCAGGGTTTGTTCTCCAAAAGGACCTGTGGGAGAGCTCTAGTTTGCTGGGTCCTAGTGGCACTGAGCCTGCAGCCTCACAATTCATAGAAAGGAATTCACTTGGAAATAAGAAATTGCAAATTCATTTCCTTCATCATTATGAAAAATTGAATTTCAGTTGGCTTTCCTCCCTCTCTCTCTGAATGGCTGCAGTGACTGAAAGTGTTCTGCCTTAGAAATACCATCTTCTAGCAGATCAGACAATACTGCCAAGCAATTGTCAAAAAAGAATCCTTGGCATAGATAAGAGAGCTTAACTGCACCACTAGCAAGGCAAACTCCTGTGCCTTCTGGTCTGCCTTTGGTACCTCTTGCCACATCTTTTCATCACAGCTCAGCCAATGCCGCCATGAATTTATAGCTGAAACATTGCTCAGACGGTGTATTGGGCACCAGTAAATTGATCCAAGTCTGTTCAGTTCACAGAAAGGGAAATGAAAGTGTAAGGTTGCTGAGAAAGATGTGGCTGATACATCAAAGTAGAGGAATACAAAGGAGCTTCAGTTCAGGGAGGGAGACTGGGGAAACTGAGCTGAGCCAAAAACTCAGGGAGAAACACTCTGGAAGGGAGTATGCTGAGGGGAAGATGGTGATGAGAGCAAGACGGGGGGTAAGGGAGTACAGAGATTTTGATTTATGTCCAAAGAGGTAAAGTTATAATGAAGTTGCCTTTTTTGCGGTACAGTTTTATTTACCTTCAATATTTTGCAGCGCATTTAATACTCCAGAACACGACAGCCATAAACTATCATATGTGCCAGGGCTGAAACACGAATAAAAATAAAAGACAGCTCACTGAATGGTCAAACAGGGGCTGTTTCCTTGTAATCACTGCTTCACATCTAATTAGCCCTCAACAAGTTTTAAGATCATTCTCAGCTGTGATGAGCATATATTTGAGGGGGTTAAATAAAACATTGTGACTTGCTTTTAAAGGACCTGAGGGCACCCTGCTTCAGAGTAAGGCTCGTTGTGAAATGTGGTTCCCTCTGGAACAACCTCAGAGCAGCTGTGCTGGTGCAAACCTGTGGTTCAAGGTCAGCATTGTCACCAGTAGTGGCCGTTAAGCAAGTATGTAGAAAAGGGTAAGTACGAGGCTTGTATAAATGAGACTGCCTCCTAATTCTCTTCCAGCCTATGGCTACTTCAGTTCGGGTTTTTTATGCAGTTGTTTGGCTGCTTAAGATTTCCTAGCATATCTCTGCCTTTCAAGCACTTGTCCAGTCACAATTAAAAGAATTTTGTTATTACAAAGCAATGTGAGAAACGAGGTGCCTGAAAAGTGTTAAGGACAGACCGAGTGCAGAACTTCTAATAGGAACAGCCAGAAACAGAAACCCATGACTAAATCTAGGTTGTGCTTTGGTGAAGGGCTACTCGGGTCATTCAGAAAGGTTTGCTGAGCAGGGAGCAATGCACCAGTTCCATATTTGTGAAGGCAGTCAGCTGCTTTGCCTGTGGATGCTGCAACTGTGCAGTGCAGCCAATTGCCAAGAGCTTCAGAGGATACTAAAAAAAAAATCCAGTTTCCTCACAGGATTACAGGACCTGGTGAGATCCTTTTCTACTTAATTTTAGGAGTAGGCACTCCAGGAACTTAATATTCATCCTATTCTTGCTTTTTCTTCTGTGCACAGTGACCCTTATGTAGGTGTAAGAAGGTGTTTCTGACGGGAGAAAAAATAGAAAAAAGAGTGATCCTCTGTGTTAAATCCTACCCTCTAAGCTGGTTTCAGCAGGCTGTTGTATCTGAGGAAAGTTGATAAGCCTTATCAAGAGTGAGTTGTGGTTTTGCCTCAGATGGACCCACGTGTTTCTCAGTAATTATTAGCCATTGATCTTCTGCTAATATCCAATAATTTTGCTGTCTAGGAGATATGAGACTGAAAATGACTTTTATGTTATTAACGCATTTACTGAATGATGCCTTGCCTTGTGGTTAAAATTAAGTATATAAAAATGAGACCTATGAGATCGAAAATAGCTGATATATAAATTGGAAGTTGCAAAGGAGAAAGTGAACTTTTATTTTAAATAGCGCTGCCTTTTCTTGGCCCTTTCTTTGAGCAGGTTGCTTTGACACACTGAAGCAAAACAAGTTAATCTTTTGGCCTCAAAAGTAGCAAGTATTTGAAGTCCATTTCTGCAATAAGGTGTTGAGAAGGTTCCTGAATAGCTTATGGGAGATGATGTATGATGAAGGGAGTGAAGACAGTGATTTTTGCACTTTATTACAGGGGTTATCTTGCTTTATCCTCCCCCACAGCCTTAAGGATCAACTTTAAAAGCTCAGGGATGTTGCTGAATTTCACGCAAGTTTCTTTCATGTATCTCTAGGCATCTGTCGACTTTGGAAATCTAGTTATCACATTAGACCTGTTGATTTAGCACACAAATCCTTCTAAACGTGATGAATTCTTTGTTGAAATCAATAAGCATTTTGTCTTAAAAGGCACTAACAGAGCCGGTCCTGGTGGCTTCTCCTAATTTCCTCTCTGTACTTCTGTACCCCCTGTAAAAGCAAAACAGAACAGAAAATGACTCCTATGTATTTCTCATTAGCTGGTGTATCAACTGGCGTCTGATTTTTCCACTGTCTTTTTAAAACAACAAATGCAATCTGTTCATGCTGTGCATCTTTACAGAAGCCATTCTAGCATAAGTTATCATATTTAGCCAAGAGTAGACATGAGAATACTCGGGCTAACAGCTACCACCTTCTAGAAACAGACCGCAGATTCTGATCCTGTTCATTTGAAGTGGCTGAAAATTGATCCATTGTTCAGTAAGATTTGGCCAATTAACAGGGAAAGAGAAGGCAAGAGTATTACATTATTCTCGGTCTTTCAGATCCCCAGGCATACTTTATACCAAAGAAACATCAGTCTTTATTATTATTTAGCACTTGCATTAGCAAAATGCTTGATATCTGTGTCTGTGGAATAGGACCTGCGGCACTGAGTAAGATGACAGCCCTCTCACAAGAGGTTTACAGAGTATAGAAAAGGCCAGTGGATACAGATCTCTAGGAAGTACTGGGATTCTGGGGATGGAAAAAGGCATATAATAGACTTCAGACACCCAAAGCCAGGCATGTGGAGCTCCTTTTCAACTGCCTTGGAAATGGATTTCCCAAAGCTGTAATTTTAAGCCTTATGAGTGCTTCATGCATCCTCTGCAACACACATTTTAATGTATGCCAATAAAATGGGAAGTTTTAATTCTTTCTTTTTGCACCTGCTTGTTAAAATATGAAAGGCTGGTTCACGTAAGCTTTTTGAAAAACTACCAGTTTACTTCATTGTAGGTGACTAAGCTGTATCCAGACTGAAGTGTTAGTTTCCAATCGTATAAAAATTTCCTGTGGGACCCCTTTTGCAAGGGCAGCTGTTTCAAGCGTGACAGTCACTTTTGTCTGTGCAGGATGGATCTGTGTGACGTATATTACGTGTACTGAATGGTGACAGTAATTTTGCTGACAATGGAGAAGCTTCAGAGAAAAACATTAGTGACAGATGTGCTAGAAATATGAAATAGCAGCTAACTGGTCCTCTCTGGAGGCAAACCTTTTTTTTAAAAAAATTAAAAGGTCTTTCTCTTTAGGTGGTGTGTTTATCTGTTGTAATTTGACAATATATGAAAATGATACCTGAATTGATTTTCCAGAAGATAATTGCCCTGGTATTTAATCTCTGCATCATCTTCTAAATCTTTCCAACACTTTATTGTTCTTCTGTTCTCATGCAGGTTCTATATCTCCTCAAAAAAGTGGCATTTTCCCTCACACGGGCAGTCACTTAGTGGCCGTCACCAAGAGAAAATGCTTCTATGGGGAGGTAAGCACAGGAAGGAATAAATACAGCAGACAAGCAATGGGGCTTGCAAGGCATGTTGGAAGCTCTCCTTCCAGTACCTGAGGACTCTGTCCAGCACACTTTCCACACCAGGTAAAAAATAACCTCTCTTTGCAGCTTTCTTTGATGCCTAGGGAGGCGTTTCTGTGTACTGGGTGCCAGAGAAACAGCCTCAGAGGTCTCAGAGGGCACTGGGAACCTGATGCCAACCCTGGCCATCTCCTGGCCTCCAGTCCATTCATCTTCTGGTCCTCCCATATTAAACTCACTGTAAGGGAGCAGGGGGTTGCAGGCAGAGCTCTGGGACACCCAGCAGCTTTGGGAGGGTGCCCATCACCCGCCAGGGTCTTGATCGTGCCGGTTTCTATCTAGTTCTCAACGATGATGTGTCTGATCAGGTGCTGAAGGGGATTAAGGTTGCCCCTAACAACCACAAAATACAAAACTTGCAAAAAATTGTGTTTGGCACCAGACACCAAAAAGGTTGATTGTCATGGCTTTAGACTCTGAGCATTAAAAAAAAAAAAAAAATCTGTGCTAGTACCCTCAGAGGACAAGGATAATTTGGTGGTGAACAGTGTCAGTAAATGAGGATCTAAGCACACATGGTCATGTGCTGTCATTGACCTGTGCAGGATTTGCCTTGTGAGACATTTTCTTATACTTAATTATTTTGCCATTCCTAAGTCAAGACATTTGTCCTCTCACTGCCCCCCAAAATTTTATGACATGGAAATTTTACTAAGATTGTTTTTGAGCCTTTTGCAGTCAGTAGGAGTCTGGCTTTCAGGTTCAAAATATATTTCATTCAGGCCTCAAATTCTCTCTGCAGAAGCCCTGCGTAGTATATTCAAGGACTTCATTTCATTCTTTATCTTCTATTGGATTGCATTCTGAAAAATGTTTGGTGCTGGCAGTTGGGGTTTGACATTGAGAACTGCTCAGCTGTTGTGTAAGCTTTTTAGTAATGTAGCAGAATTTACAATAGTGCTCAGTTTTGAGCATCTGCAAATGTAATTTCCGTATTTTTTTCGTAGGAGCAATCATGATGCTCTGAGGCTTGACAATCTGGATCCTTTATGAAATGCCTCGGTTGATGAAGCTGGATGATGAACCCCCAAAAGCTGGCCCAAAACATGCTGTGATTTCAGTTTTGCTTTTTAAAGCAAGCAAAATTAGCAGGATTGCTCCAGCAAATGCTGTTCTTTGAAAGATGTAGGTAGGTTATTAATATTTAGGAAAGCTTTAAAAAATTACTGATGTCTGCTTATACTCTTAGGTGCATAAATTCCCTTGTAGTTCTGTAATGTCATAAACCCTGTCTATTCTCAGATACTTAAATCATTTTGGAATCTAACAGAAATGTACTTTTGAACCTTTACCCTGAAGTCTCATTAAGTTATAGGAGTTCCTACTCCTAAATGATTTTAGAAAAATGGAAGTCCTGAAAAATATTATTCCTGCAATTCTTTTGAATACCTTTACTTGTTACCAACTGCACATTTCCTTCTGTATTGCCAAAGTCTTTCATTAGTTTATTGAGATGTTTAAATTTGGTTTCTTTCTATAGAAGAGATCCAGGGATATTGGATTCTGCATTTTGTCGGAGCCTGCTAGGAAGCAACTGTACATACTTTTCACATATGTCACGGCAGGCTGTGGAGAGATCTTCAGGTCTCGGGACTATCTCAGTAGATTTACATCCTGGAAATTTTTGTAGGTAAGAGCAATATGAGCATATTTGACAATGATGGGCTTTTATTTCTCTGCAATTGTATCCTGATTCCTGTTTGCCACTCTTACAAACGACACTGTTTTTACAGCTTCTGTGCAACAGGTTCAGCTTAGGGCAGTTCTCCGCAATGCATAAGATGTGAAGATTTAGATGTGTGAGATGTTTATGTATGTAATGCACAGAAGGGATCCAGGGATCTCCACAGCTTGGGCAGCATCTGCTGACTTTTTCATGCCAGCAAAGACATGAGGGTTGGAAAGGAAACGAACACAATGGGGACATGGAGAAGGAAATGGAGAAAATTAATTGGAAGCCCCATCTCTCTCTCTTCCCTATTTCTACTGCAAAGAAATGCTTATGGGGAATACTTCCATCCCATATGTGATGGAGGAGGTGTACACATAAACTGCTCATTCTGCTCATAGTTCTTATCCCATTTCTTAACAATTCTACCAGGAGCTGCCCTGCATGCAAGCAGTGAGCTATCAATTTCCTGCTGTAGAACAAAAAGAGTGTAAGAATAAATTTCATGGTGAGCAAGCCAGTTACTCATCTGTTAGTGGATTTTCCCTCCTGACTAGCTTCACTGCAGCCTTTGGCCTCTCTTTGCTGATTTTCTCCAGCTTTTTCCATAGCGATAGCTAACTGCTCCCTGTCTGCACTGCTGCAGGGAAGCAAACCCCAGCCCAGGGCAGCGGGATGCTTTCCCTTGTCTCTCAGCCTCACCAGTGAGTTTCAGACCTGAAACTGAAGTTTTTGTTTTCATCAAACTAGAGTCTCCTTGGAAAGTTCATCCTTTCAGCCAGAGCGGGATGGGACCATTGCCCTGGATTGCCACAGTACCTCAGTGAGGAGCCGCTGGGCTGCAACAGCTTAAATTTTCTGAAACGCACACCGCTCTCGCTGCCTGGGAAGGTACATGAACTCAGAAGCTAATGGCCAGGCAGGTACATATGGATGCTCCGCTCCCTATGAAAAGCATCTTGGAAGCCACAAGGTGGAAATGTTAAAGTCGACAGCCCAATCCTATTAAAATCAATGCCAGAATTTCCGCTGACTTCCCCTCCAGCCCGTACTGAAGGTTTCAGCTGCGGTCTGTTGCACACTGATACATTCAGTATAGCTTTCTACTGCTCAACTTTGGTGGTCAGGAAATACGTGTCTGCTGACTGCAAAAGATTAACAGATTAAACTATTTAAGAAACTCCAGAAAGCCTAGGTTGCTGTTGGAACCTTATTGTATTTTGATAACATTCAGTTATCTCATCCCACTTCTAAAAATCTGAACTTTGTGACTAATTTTTCTCAAAAATTCTAGTTTTCAGAAACACATGTAGTTGACTGAAAATGTTTAACGTTGCTTTCACTGAGAGTGTAGAGAAAGAGAAACTTTGAAGGCAGAAAATTTAACAGTCGAGGCAAATTGAGGTGAAAGTAGAGTGGCATGATCAGAGCGCATAGCTATGCGAGATGAGAGCCCAGCCCACGATCTCTGCCTTCTTCCCATCCATGTAGAGGATTTTAGTCTACCAGTGAGAACCAACAGAGGTTCATATGTTTCTACCCTAAAATGCTCCCCAAAATATCCTTCCTCCAAAAGCAAGTGTAGTCATAACACAGCTTGAGGTTTGTGGATCAGCTTCTTAGCAGCAAGGATGAGGTGTTCACATTGGGAACTCTTCTGCTGTTGCTATTCAGAAGTATTGCTATACTTCTGAATGGGCCTCTGGGCTCCTGAGTGACAAAATATATTATCTGTCATACTCTGAATTTATTTTTATTGCAAGGAACAGTAATGCTCTATTACGACCAGCATGGGGTAGCAGCAGTCAGAGTGTGTCTGTTAATTAAAAAGGCATATGTGCTGACCAGACACTGATCCTGCACTGGATTATTAGCACATAGTCTGCAGTGACCACCTTCTGGATCACAACAGAGCCCTGCAAGAGAGGCTCAGACAGCAGCATCTCATCTCCAAACACACAGCCCAGCCTGGTGGTGCCAGGTAGTGGTACTTCTCCCAGGAGGCGGCTTGGAGAAAACAACCCCTAAAGCGTGTTATACTGCACATTATGGATCAGTTGGAATAAAAAACGCTCAAGGCAGGGTAGTGCAAGGGTGGCTCTTCTTCTGGAAACACCGGGTTGAACTCAGCAGCTGTGGTGTGGTGGCACTTACTGAATGACAACAGCTTTAATGGGAAGCCAGTTCAATTAAAGCCACTGCAACCAGCAAAATAGCAGACAGCTACTCTGCATGGGAGGGCAGGGGGGGAGTGAATTAGACTCAGACGACGGTAATTAACAGCTGGCTGGCAGAGAGGCATTTTGTCTGCCCAGCAGTTGAAAGCTCTTTATTACAGTTAACATCCCAGCACAGCCCAGGCAGGGCAATCTGCCTCTCAAAATGCTGGAAGTGGGGAAGCAAGCTGCTCTTTTGCATTGATGAATGTGCTACAGTATTGAAAGGTAAATAGCATGTTCATTTTTCATTTTCACAAAATATTTCCTTCAGGATGCAGTGATGAGAAATTGACCTTGGAGCTTTAGCATGAGTTTATTAGGAAAACAGTATCCTTAGTCCTGGGCTAAAAGCAAAAGAAATATCCTTATGAAACATTTATGGGAGATTGTTTTAGCCTTTGGTAAAACAGATAAAACACGATTTTGGGTACTAGAACTTTGCTTTCTAGACCAACATTTCTTTTGGGATCTTCTAAAATGTTGATGAAATTACTCAGGTTTAATTTCGTCTTATGTGGCATTACAAATAATAAGTTGATCAATAGAACCAAATTTATGGATCCTACCTGTTAAAATTACAGAGTTGCTTTCCCTTCAATTTTGATAAAAAAAGAATGAAGCCTTATTCCTAATCTCTCAAATATTTTGCAAAACTTCCAGTCATTGACTCCTGCTTATGAATAGGTAAAACATGAATGCTGCTGGGCAAATTGCTGCTGTGCTGAATCCATGGCAAGTTTCAGTAACGGAAATGTGGTATTGTCAGACCATCACCGTAAGTGGTGCATCTGTAGGCACACAGCAAGCCAAAAGCAAGAGCCTGATCTTGGGCATCCCAAGCTTTTTCTTAAACGGTCCTTTTCATAAAAGTCATTTCCCGTGTCCTAAAAACACCTTTGATTATCGGTTGCCTGTATTTGAATGAGACAAGGCCATTTTTCATCTGAGTGATTTTAGCCTGTATTCAAAGTGCTTGCTAACAATACTATAAATCAAGATAGCACAGTGTTCAAGAAGTGGCACATTTCATGGAGTTTGAATACAGTATCGCCCTGGGTGTGGTTTAATGAGAAGAGCTCCGGGCTGTGGTCCCACTCCTGGGTGTAGGGTCCAGCTCCCATGGCAGGACTTACAGTCCCCCAGGCAGATCTCAGCTGCATGCAGCCCTTGCCAGCTCTCTGTATTTTTCTGCAAGACAATTTTTTCTTAGTTGGTGTTACCCTACATCAACTTTGCTCCCTGCTTGGTAGAAAGAAGGATCAAAAAAACCCCAAACTAACTAGGTCATAACTTCTTGTCAAGTCTCACTTCACTGCTGCCTTACTTTTATTCTTGGGAAATCCCATTATTTTCAGGATGGGTTTACATCCTTGAAGGGAGAATCAGACTCAAGCACCATGGCTGTATGCCAGTCTTAATCGCATGGCAGAAAGTGGTTTGGATATAATATGGAGAATGAATTCACCTTCAGTTATCTCCATAGAAGCACCGGTATTTACTCTTTTGTAATTGTAGAGCAATAACGTTTAACAGATGTTGTTCCTCACTATTAATCAGCAAAATCCCTTATCAACAGCTTCAACAAGCCACTCATTTTCTGCATTCGCTGCTGCGAGGAAGCGGCACAGGAATGAAGCTCCGCAGAACTGATTCTTGTGCTCAAAGCTGTGGATGCAACAAATGGCTGGTTGGGTGCAGGATGGGTCACCACGGCTGCTTCATGCTCCTGCCTACTGTTTTTCCTCTGGCAGTTCTGCCCTTTGTCAGCAGAAGGTGTTGCCCAAGAAATGTTTGTCCACCCAAATATTCCTCCCACCCACCTGTCTGTGATTTGGTTAGAAAAAGCATTTGCATCTTTGAGCACTGCAAAGGCATGAAATATCTGTGTCTGTAAGTAGAGGTGGAGGTGAAGTATCGCCTTTCTATCTAACTATCTCCTCAGTGTGATGAAATCTAGTGCACAGAGGGCATAACACCCCCTTCGTACTAGATTTCATTACTTTTTTTTCCCCATGGAAATTAAAAATCCTTTATGCCTTCTTGCCCTTCTTTTCCCATCCCTCCTTTCTGAAAAGGTAAGCTAGTTTGGATGTACTCCAAGTTAAATACAAACGTAAACTCCACACCCCTTTTCATGTAGCGCTGATGAAGTGAAGGTGCGTGTTTCCGGGCATTTTTAAGTTTTGGGGTTTTTTTGAATAAAATATAATCTGTAAGAATGTGCCAGTGTAATTGCCTGGCTGATTCCTGAGTCAAAGTGACCATTAATTTCTGTGCTTCTGAGAATATAGCATTGAAAAAAAACCTGTTCATTTGGACATTCATCATGTGATTTGTTATTGTACATTAAACATTCTTGTCTTTAAAATAATGGCCCAGCTTTTATCAGCCACAAGATTCCCACTTCTCAGTTTAGTTCAAAGATTGGGACATAACTGAGGTTCTCCCAGGGTGACACTGAACACTTAGAGGGCTATTCGCAATGGAAAATATTTCTATTTTGTTTGTGTCACAGAAAAAACAAGCATTTTCATTTCCAGGCAGTATTTTGGTATTCATTAAGCAGTAAAGACTAATGGTGCAATCCTTAATCACTCAGCCCAGAACCAACGGGAATAGGTAAGGGTCCACAGAGAAGTCAAGGACAATGTTTTAATGGGGACTCTCTATCTTACAATTTTTGCTGTTGATGCTATGCGGAGCTTAAGACTGGGTACTCCAAATGGGGGGGAAGATATGAGGCAGGGAGTGAGGAGATAAGGAAAGGAAGGGGTAGCTGAAATAATGAAAAGGTGTTTTTGAATTTCCTCCGAGCTAGTGGCACCAGCCTCAACTCAAACCAGAACTAGGCTGTATAGATGCCATGATGTCTGATATGCTGACAAATCAAGCCTGCTGTGAAGATGGATCGTGTTGGAGACAGACCATCCCATCCTGAGGGGGCCCAGGGCTGAGCTGAGGACCACCATGGAGGTACCCGGGGCAGCACTGGTTAGCCTTGCCCAACTGCTTCTGACTGCAGGTAGAAAGGGAAGGGGACCCTGGGCTGGGTTTCCTGCTGGGGGCAAACAGAGCAAAACCATACTGGAGCCAAGCCCAAGATGGATGGAAGGAAACAGCTGGGATTTGAGGACTGGGGTTTGGTTTAGCGGCAGGATTAGTGCCTGCTGCATCCTCTTTTCTGCAGCCTCAATTACAGGGAGAATGTTTATGGAGGTCCCCTTGGCTCCAAAGCCTCCTGCACACATCTCTCCATTGCCAGCCTTATCACAGCACTTACAAAACTGCCAATGATAGTCATTTCAATGGAAAAATCCTGTAATTTGACAGTCTCATTTTAAGTTACCATGTTTGCTTCTGCAAGATCCCCTGCCACTTCCCTTACAAAAATTTATTGGTTGCAGTTTCATCCCTGACTCAGTAGTGAGGGAAACACTGGTCATGGTGCAAAGTCACCCACCTGAGAGTGCATGGAGAATATGAATAATTTTCTCCCCTTCAGCACTAACAGGAGACACTGATTTCTCTGAGGTCAGTGTTCCTTGTTCACTTAGCACAGTGCTTAGGGACCTCTGCTGAGCTTACAACTTGAATGTGCCAAGCATTGTACAAACACACAGCAGAAGATGGCTTATTTGCTATTTTTGTTAATGTAAACTTTATAAGGCAGAAGATACATATTTTTTTAATCCATTATGGTATTAAAGTGCTTTTTGTAATACGATGGCATGCATGCCGGAAATGAACCCTGCTGGGCATTGCTTCCCCCCTGCCAGCTCCAGCCAGTTCAGTGGTAGAGCAGGAGCTGCTAACCCGGGCGAAAGATGGCCCTGATGGCTGTCTGTTCCTTCTACATTTGTTCTCTTAAAGCAGTTATGAGAAATTGCCATGCAGAAAGGCAGCTTGAGTTATTCTGCCTGCAGGCTAGGGCCAGTCCCTGTCTGAGGCCTGCTGTCTATCATGGTGTGCACAGCATGTGTCACTTTTCAAGTGCTTAAGCACACAGTGCTCCACAAGAAGTCACAAACACTGTGTGAGATCTTCGGAGTGTCAGGAACAGGGTACACAGAGGGGGGGGTCAAATATGGTAGCATTCAGAGCAAGCTGTTTGAGTCAGGTAGGTAAAAGACAAGGCTTTTTTAATCAAGCCAGACACAAAATGCTACTTTTGTGCTGCTGCCATTCTCCTTATTCAGCTAAATAATATTGGCTGTTTGTCAATTGTTTCTCCTTCACCTATTTATATAAAACATGGCATTAAGCCCAGGTGAGTTTTCCCTTCCCTCTACTCCCCCCTCACAGCAAGGGACATGTAAAGACAGGTTTATATAAAACACTCACTGCAAAAAGCAGTGTACTGGCATGATGCACCCACCCTGTCGTGGAATAGCGGTCTCTGCAAACATAACTTCTTCCCTTCAGGAGCAAGATGCTACAGTCACTGAGATATGGCAATAAGTCAGGCTGAGGTACCACCTAAGGCTCAGTATTGCACAGTTGGGAAGCTCAATGGGAAATATCCTGTAAGAGTTGCAGTCTTTTGTAAGCTAAATAGGAATCCTGTTTTCTTACAAGATAAAGCAGTTTTGCTTCCCAATATCTAGGGGACTCTGGGTGTCAGCAAGTAGCTGCCACTTTTAAGCAGAGGCCTGGTACAAGTCCAGAGTTTGCCGGGGTCCAAGCACTCACAGATGCCACCTTGAGCTCTGGAGAGGTATTTTTCTGAGTTAGACTGGCCAAATACAAATAAAGGTCATAGACCTGTCTCCTAGACTCAGCTTTAAGGCAAACCCAAAAAAACCCACCAGCCTCTCCCCAGTGGAGCACAGCCTGCTTCTGCCTAACACCAGGCTCAGCTCACAGCCCTTTACCATCGAGTCTCTGCCACCAGTCCATGCCTCTACCAGCTGCCTCACAGGCTTCCTGGAGCAGCAGTTGCAGGAGCCCCGAGCTCACTGACAGCTTCGTTACCCTGAGCAGCATCACCTGGGGCTCAGCCACACCTGCAGGCTCGATTTAACCTCAGCCCCAGGCACCTAGAACCTTCTCTGAGCGAAGCTGTGCAGTTGCTGCTCTAGCCCTGTCTCCTGGATGGGCCTCAGCCAAGCTAATGGTGTAAGTTACTTTTCTTTTTGTTCTGGGGGCAGAACTTCTTTTTCTTCTCTTCAAGGTTACTGCATTTCACAAAGGTGATCTTCTGCCTGGTAGTAACTCATCTGTGATAGCAGTAAAGCTTTGCAAAGCATTGGGCTTGAGCCTAGTGTCAGAGGAGGGGGGCTTATTTTTTCTGATGACTCATTTGACTGCCTTGTAAGTGTTTAATAAGGTGCATCAAAGAGAATTGCATAAATTAGCTGCTTATGAATTGTGAGCTGTTATCTTGGTAACATATCTGGAATCCCAGGTAATGCGCGTGGTGTGTTGTTATCTGCATAACTGCCTTGTGATCCAATGTGTGGTGCAACAAACAGCTCAGCTTTGACAGCACAAGATTTTAGTACTGGTTCACTGATAAGCCCTGATTAGTCTTATTTCTAAGTTGAAGGAATCCACACTAACTTTAATTAAGGGAAATTGGACAGACGGTGTTGTTTCCAGAGGTCCTTTTGTGTGTATGGTGCGTAAGGGGGGTGAGGTGTTGATGTGTTGTGGTTTTTGTGTGAGTGGCAGAGCAGATTTCTCTGTACGCTGCCTCCATGTACCCATCTGCAACCCTGGTCCCAACTCACAGTTAAGGTGAAGCTTAGGTCATTCACAGATCGCTTTTATGGGTAAATGCACAGCATATAATTATATCTGAACCAAACATACTTTCTTCTTCCAAAATAAATAAATACGATATATATATGGTCTGCCAGAGCTAAAAGGTTCAGAGTATGGGGATCTGAAAATGCTGATCTGCAGTGCTTGGAGAAAGGGCTTGATATGAGGCATTTACAAAACTGAAACTCAGGGCTTTTTAGTAACCCTGAAAAGACAGGGTATGAGGCACAAAGACAGAACAAGGAGCAAGGCAACATGCTGAGGAAAAGTTAAGTTTGTTCATTGGACTCTTGTGTGCCAAGTATTCCTTAACACAAAGCCTCTTGCGCTTTTTCTTGATCAGTGTTCATAATTATGGACTAGCCTACCTTGTTCAGACCTGTAACTCTGTTCCTCTTCTCCTCTGTGTCTGGCAGGGATCTGATTTCTGAGCATGACAGGGCTATGGTTGACCATACTGGGCTGAGCACATGCAGAGTGGGGTTGAAATACTGTAGTTATTAACTATGGGTTAATCATACTGCAGCTCTGTTGTTACAAGGCTCTTAGGCAATGGCTAAATTCAAGGAAACTAAAAAGAAGCCAGTTGTCTTAGCTGATTTATTGGTAATGCAATTCTCATGAGGGGGAGAATCTAATTACCATGTACTCTCACTGCTCTCCCTTCTCTCATCCCCTCCCAGAGCTGATTTAAAGATGAAGCTATTGGTGCAACAATGTCTTTTTAGTTTACTTCTTAGCGTTGTGGTTTAAGACAGCTTCAGTGTTTTCTGAGCTGCATTTTCATGTCAATATGAAGACTCAAATGAAGTAGCGTGCTCATGTCAATAAAAAAGAGGTACGGAGGCTAATGTGAAAAACACCCCCCCACATTTTTTTAGAGAAACTGAAAATGTTGTAGTGGAGATGTGCTTTTCCCCTGTGGCAGTGGAGCATGGGCTGTGTGTGCCTGCTGTCCTGGCAGGAGCTGCAGACAAACCCATGAAATAAAGGAAGCACCTGGTAGTGGCACCTGAGCAAGGAAAGGTGGGGGAGGAAGGTGGCCTTCCCTCTGAGGCACTCAATTATGGGCCCTGGTGCAGAATTTAAAAACAAACAAACAACAAAACCTCCAAAAAACCCAACTCCTCAAGAAAAGCCACATATGGAAGGCTTAGTCAAAGGGATTGAATTTTTTTTTTTTCCTTATCTTTACTTGAAAAAAACAAATGACCTTGCAGCCACATTTTATGTAGTAGGCAGCATTTAAGAGATGTCTAAATGGTTCAATATGGTGCTGTAGCAACATCAATGAATGATGTGAAAACTGGGTTTAGCTAGAAACAGAACTGAACGCGACTCTGTGCTTATGAATTCTTCATGCAGACATGAATGCAAACAAGGACAGACCTCTCTGCAGAGGCCATACAAACTGTAATAGGAGCAGTGCTGTCAGGGGAAAAAAATTGTGATCTCTGACAGTTGACTAATACAAAGTGACATCTGCTAAGTGAAGAGCCAGGCCCTTTGCTGGTGCCAGCCAGCCATGCAACTGGAGAATTGCCTCTGCTAGCTGCTCTGCCTTGCTGCACCAACGATGGGTCTCATGTCCAGAAGCATAAAGCCAAAGAACACAAGTCCAGTCAGACAGCATCAGTGAAGTCATCATGAAACATGAATAAGGCTGCGCTGGTCCAGCACAAACCCAGAAGTGCCTCATTAAGGAATATACTTGTTTGCCAGTGCCACTGCTGGGGGAAAGCTTTGTTGCACACCTTGGAGAGAATACCAAGCACGAGGTGCATTAGACCTTATGTAAAACTTGGTCTACCACAGTGTTCTGTGCAACGGTGAGCAATGTAGAGTATTAGTGAGAGTCAGAGCAATGACACATGTTAATGAACTTCACTGGCAGACACAAGACTTAAAGAAGCCCCATATCCAACACTGGAAATCTGTTATTTCAGACCTGCAGGTCTTCTCCAGGAAGGCATGATGAGCAGGAGCCCAACCCGTTGGACCGAGAGACTGTCTTATGTAGGCATGCCTTTGAGCAGCTGCACTCGAGCTTTGCTTCAGTGTGGGGTCAGTCACCACACATTTGCCCAAATATTGCTTCTTACTATGTATGGGCATGTCCATGCAATCGGTAACTCTTGAGTGTTAATAATTCACGCTCCACCACGCTCTCTCTAAAGAGCAAATTGCCACAAGGCTTCCTACTCATTTCTTGACAGTAGAAGAAACAGACTGTACACAAAATAATTTAAAATACTGAGCTTTGGAAACCATTAGTATTTGTAGTTCCTGTTGCAACAGCACTGGCCTGTAGTTCCCGCCCCTGTCCTTGAGAAACCCCTAACTACAAATAAGCAAACCTACCCCTGGCTATTTATCCAAAACAGAAGGCTTGTGACTGTTAATATTACCATGATAAATGTGAAGCAGGCATTAGACAGAGAGAGACTTTACAAAAGGAGATAGGAAGGAGTGAAAGCAACTGCTTCCCCCAACTCTTGTCCCCATCAAATAACTGATGAAACAAAAGGGAAAAAAAAAAAAAATCTCAAAGGCACTCTGAATTCAATGCATAAATAATTTTGGACATCAGGAATGGGCTTACTAGCCACATGCTGTGGATGTGGTGTTTCAGCTGAGCATAGGCAAGATTGATGGTGTGGAAATACATAAGAGAGCAGCAGCCTGGGTGCTCAGCAGTGGATGGACATCTGTTAGGCTTCTAGATCAGTAATTAGCAACCCAGATTTTCAGAAGTGTTGAGCGCCTGACAGCTCCAGCTGGCTTGTGTCGTAATTATTAGAAGTTCAGTGTTCAAGTTCAGTGCCTTGGAAATATTTTTTCAGTCTAGCCCTGCATTTAGAAATCCAAGTTGTAGGCAGCCGTTTGCTAAACACTACCCGACTGGCAGAACTTGAGGGCTGATCCCAAAAACACAATATTGCTGTAAGAGCTGGAGGTATGGATGGTGTGCTGAGGCATACAGATACCTTTATAGAAATGGGTTTTAATATGAGGGCTTCCCATGCTGCTCTGCCACGTGTCATTCAAGAAGGCTGCTCTGAGGGGCTTTAGCTACTTCTCTTTGTTATCTGTTCCTCACAAGAAGCTTTTGGCTTCAGTGCTCTGACTCTCAGTGGAGAGAGACAGAGAAACCATAAGATTGGCAGGCAGAGATGCCATAGTATAAATGTCCAGAGAAAGTATTAAGAAGAAAGAACCAATCATTGTCAGTTTTTGACAGACTCTTCTTGAGAGATACTTTTTTTGAGAAAGGTTGGTGTCAAAGGTACCAGCAACACTTTGCCAGAAGAGAAGGAGGAGCCAGTGACTGGTTTGTCAGCTTTTGGTCATTTATTGGTCTTTTATGTATTCCAGACAGAAAACTTAAATATGGTGAATATCTTAATGGAAAAGGGAAGGCCCTGCAAGGAAAACCAGAAATTGATAATTTATTACAGAATATTTTTACTACATTTTGACTGGTAAGATCCCTGTTGTTAAAAGTTGCTAATTATTTCCCACTATAATACTCTAGTTGGATTTACTTAAAGTTTGGTTGAAGTTTATAAGAATTTGGGGTGAAATTTGCAGTGCTTGAAGTTGTTTGAAGCCAAAATTTTTACTGAATTTTTTAAATCTCTTTTTTTGTCTTACACAAAATGAAAAGCCTTGGAAGTTTACAAGTCTTCTCTTGTTGGAAAGCCTCAACTTTGCATTGAGATAGCTGAGATGAAAGCTCATGGAGTCCTTGAGCACTTCAAGACTTATTGATGAAAAAGAACAGGTTATTACTGAGACTGTCTGAGAAGATATCTGTCCAACTTAGCTTTTCCTCTGTGTATAGAATTAAAGCTATAATGAATTGTAATGCAATTATGAATGGCTCTTGGGTACCTGGCTCGTGACACTGTTAATCAGATTGGAGGTGCAGAGCGCTCGGCTGCAACCCAGGGCAATTTGTTATGCAGGGCAGAGACTGAAATAGTTATTCTTCTGGTGTCTCTTGTGGTTGTGTCTCCTCTAGTGGATGATGTGGAATGGAATTCTTAATATGAACTCACAAAATTTTGAAACAAACGTTTTGGTTTTCTGCACCTCAATGACAAGATGTGAAACTGCACATTTATTTCTAAATTCTTACTGATATCAAGTATTCCCTAATATCTCCTCGGCATTGTTCCCTCAGTTTGGACAGTGAAATAAATCTGTTGCTTGCAGCCCTTCAGAGACGTACATTAAGATACCAGAGGCCAGTTATGTTTCTCAGTATGATGCAGTTACCAGTGCTTCAGATCTTAACTGGAATTCAGTTAACAATTCTGTCATGCTAGCCTAGGACTGTAGGATCTCACTGGTTTTGTAGAAAGATGATTAATGGTAATGAAAGCAATTAATTATGGAATGACGTTATGGAATACATGCAATTCCAAGTGAATTGCGTCTCAGTTATTTGGGCTTCTTAAGGAACCACAATTTTAATGATCAGTGTCAACAGATCTTGCAGGTGTAAGAAGTAAAGTTATAAGCAAAAAGCAGAAATGTAACTAAACTCAGTTAGGAGGAAAGATGAAGTAACAAGCAGTAACCTCAAAAAGTTTAAACTTTTAGCAAAGTTGTGAGCCAGGTAAAAGCAAGGTCCTTTTATATGAAATGTCAAGCACCTTTGATAAGGAAGTGTTTGTACCTGAGCTAGTTAAAATTGAATTTGAGTGAATTATTTTATGCAGTAGCTCATGCAATATTCACGTTGGCTGCCACAAGAGCTTTCTCAGATGTATCAGTGAATGGCTGAAAGACTCGGCAAAGGATGACAAATGTCAGACCTGAGCTAAGCTAAAACATCTCTAGAGAGATGCTATGGAAAATGGTAATAGCTCTTGTCCTTTTTAATTCCTTCCCTAGCAAACAGGATGAGAAAGTACGGAGTGTGGTGAAACTGCCCAGGGATCCTACAGTGCACCTTACCACTACAAACAGAAAAGTTAATTCAAAAGGAGATGAAGACTGGCAGAAGATAAGATGCTTCAGCCTGGAAAGGAGTGGAAAATCTCACCCCATGGAAGAGGCAGGTGGAAACAGAGAAAAGGAGTATGAGCTTCGAACTTCCAGAATACGGTAGGTGCACATTTACAGATTTTCTTATTGGGCAAGAGGGAGTTAGGGACACCGAGAGAAGCAAATCTGATTCTCTTTCATAAAGAGCAAATACACAAAATCAAATACACAAAAATGCCTTGCAGCAGACAAAAGAGCAGGAGGAAATAGAGAACTGTTTCAGCGGTAGCTTCGTGCATGGATCACAAATTGTCGTGAGTCTCTCTGCACAGCAGCTACCCTGCAACAACACAACAGTTTCTCGCTATTTAATTACCAGGAGAATACCGGCAGGCTAGAGGATATTCTGTGAAGAGGAATAACATCTTTGAGAGGACTGAAGGGAAGACTGACCTAAGCTGAAGGCCTGGGAGGAAGGAAGGAGAGGGAGGTGGATGCCAAAACCGAGATCAGGCCACCAGATCTGGTTCTATTCTGGATAGGAACATCCTCTTTAGATCCAGTCAGTGTTTTCTTCACTACATGTCAAATGTCAAATTACTTACAGCTTTTCAGTACCTTCCTACTTGCTTTTCTGTCATTGCTGCATCTGTTTGAAACTGTCTTGAAGATGAAATTATTTCCTGGAGGAATTCTTGTACATGTCTTCCCCCTGCAGTTCATCATTCTTATCTGCTATATTCATTGTCAGGAGGAAGATAACTTTTTTTTTTACATATACTGAGCAATTTAAACTACTCTTTCTCATTTTTCTTTTTGGAGGTTTAGTTATTAACTAGCTCCTGCTGACTTCTGGCATTTAACCTTTCTAGAAGCTTGACTTTATTTGTTTCTCTTTTTATTATCATCCAGATACTTGTTTTTTTTCAGAGAATTTGTTCTGAATTCCCCTCTCAATCTTTACTTGACTGAAAGGATGCAATGGAACTGATTACTGCATTTCAAGTCCCAGTTTCTGCATCAAAAGAAAGTAGAACATTCTACTAATTCTGTCTACTATTTGGGAAACAAAGGAACAAAAGACCAAACATGAGTTGTGTGGAGTATGTCCTAGTGTAATGACACATCTGTCCAGGTGTTCATTCATCAAAATGCAGACATCCATTACATGAGATGCATGTCAAGCCAGGCAGTAAGCTTCTTGCACTTCATGTGAGTGCTTGAATGTCCTGCCCATGTTATGGGTATCTCCCCTAGAGAAGGCACAGAGATCACGTTATTCCTTTACTATACAGAAATCCTTTTCACAGATGGAAATTGTTATCGGTTCCCCCTCACTGCTCTGAACATCTAACACTCATGCATCATGTCCCCATCTGATGTTTATCTTTCTTACAAACTGGAGGATATTGCTGACTCCCTGTTATTATCATCAATCCTTTTCTGCAGAACTGTTAGCCACCTAATTGCTCCTTATCTAACACTTGGGTAGATGATTATTACAAACTAAATGTAGGATCTTTATTTGCCTTTCTTTTTTCAGTCTGTTCCTGTAACTTCTCAAGACTACTCTGAATTTTGTCCTAAATAGGCCTAGAAAAGCATATACAAAATGCACATTCAGAATGAGAACTTTGAGGAGATTCATCACTGCAGAACAATCCAGTGGAGTCATTGTTAAGGGGAAATGGAGGGCCCAACAGTGAAGCTAAGAAACACTCAGCAAACCTAATTAACCAGGGAGCATGTTTGATGAAATGACATTTCTAAGTAGTTATATTAAAAAGAAATTAAAAAAAAAAAAAAACAAAAAAAAAACAACAAACAGAAAAAGCAGCAATTATAGGAAACATCATCACAGGAGAAAAATCAAAGCTGCAATCATCTGCATTTTTAGATGATTCCAATTGGAAGTTAAGGAAACGGGAATAAAGGCTCAGTTGATAATGGAACGTGTACTTGGAATGAATCAAGATATGTGTGAAAATATCGGGGACAAATGACATTTCTGAGAAACCTACATATATTGGCCTTGTTAATGGAGTTCGGAGTCATGGTAACACTTTTCTGCTTCATGAGAGTTTGCTTGCAGTGGCTTTTCTAATTGCAATGTGTTCAACCTTTTCAGCCAACAGACATGGGAGGAAAAATGAAACCCGACTGATATCTGTTAATTGACAGCAGTGGGCATCCAAATTATACTAGTCTAAGAGGACCAAGCTATGTCTTTGCCAAATGTTAGACCATGTGGTAAATAGCTTTCTTTTAAAAGAATAGAATATATAAGCAAAACCATTGATTTTTACTCCTAAAAATAAATGTAGGTGACTTCACTCGTGTCTACCGAACCACTCATATTGGTGTAACTTCACTGCACAAAGTTAGTACATCCGATGCAACCAGTGTCCTTTTTCTTTAGCTGAAAAGGAGGGGGAAAAACTTCAGACTTCTGAAAGAAATCATCATATGAGGTCCCCGCTGATATCTACAGGAGAAAAGGAAGGATGAAGTGAGCATTTATTGGCTTGCAATTCCTAATTTATGGGGCTAAAGGCTGTTTATTGTTGGCAGTGTTATTGCTTGTTTTGAATCGATTTAATTTTTTGTGATTTGGGGTTTGTTTGTGCTTAGGAAGGAAAAGCATCATTATATTAGTCACAGTAATTGTTGAGGAAGAAACAAATGAATGTTTCATGGAAAGGCTGTGAAACAGTTCCTTTTGTAGAAGAGCTACCTGAGGAGGGCTTTACATGTACTCTGGAGTACTTTACATGTACTTTACAGGTACAAGATCCAGATCTACCCTCCATTACAGCTTTTGGTTTTCTTCCTTCCTTTCCCAGACTGTGAGGGTGTGAGCAGGCTTGGAAAACACAGCTCCAAAAAAAATCCTCACCTTCATTTCACCTGATGCAGCAAAGTACCAAAATAATATTACCTGAAGAATAGCGATAGTTCTCTGATGCTAAATAGAGATGGCAATAGAGAGATACTTGTGATATCAGAGAGATGCTGTCCAAAGAGGGAAGGCTTAAATACAGGTATAGTTTTCTTTTAACAGAAAGCAACAGGAAGTATTTTCTCAAGGGGCCGGGGAGTGGAGACACACAACCAGAAAAATGAGCTCAAGTAACTTGTGCCTAAAGCCTTGAGGGCAACACAGCGGCAGCCTAAAACTTGATTAAAAGCAAATGAAATCCAATAGCTTCCAGGGCTATTTCCCAGCTAGGCAGACTGGAGTGCTTGTTGTCCTGCAACTGATAGGGACTGAAAAGCAGAAGAGATCTTTTTGGGATGCATATTTAGCACTACAAATCCCTCTGACCTTTGAAGAGCTGCTTTTCCCCTAGCCACTCTGAGATGCTTTTTTCTTCCCTTTTGCAAGGGTATGTGGAAAGATGTGAATGCACCTGCTTCATTTAGGCCATCTCATGCAGGAATGAGATAAGTTCAAAGGGAATAGTAAGCAACAGGGAAAGCGATAAACAAGCACAATGACAGAAACTGAGCAGGCTAGTGATGAAGGACACAGTATTCAAGACTAAAACTCTTCAGCCACTAGTTGATAAGCCACTAAAACTACAGGCATAGCCTCAAAGAGGTTCAACCTGGACTTCGTAACTGATAAGAGGGAAAGAAGATTAATAGGAGCATTACGGGATACTCAAGGGGGAACTGTGAGACTATGCAAAAATTTTTAAGGAAATCTCCCTCACTTATATATACTTAAACATGAACATGTCACCACGAACAACTAGCTATAAAAGGGTGTGTTTCATCAAAGATGCCTTGTAAGATGCTTGTGCCGTCAATAACATCATATATGTGTAGGAGTTACTAAATATTTACAGCCAGAGTGACTCTGGCCCGCCCTTAGATTTGATTGAGCTCTGCTTCAGAAGCAGCTAATAAATCAAGAGAAAGGGAACAGGAACTGCTGGTGTGGGTGTGCTGCTCATTTCAAGTGTGTCAGGCTGTGGCCTCCGCAGTGGGGGAACAGAAAAAGCTTGCAATTACCTGAAATGTGGTGCTGTTTTGTGCATGCTGGAAAGGGCAAGGGAATAGCGAAACCCAGCAATTGCTGTAGCGGATTGAATGCTGAACAGTTTTGCTTTTCACAAGGACAGGGGATGGTTGGAGGGACAGGTCGCTCCCAAGTGACAGTGGGATGTGACTGCCTCAGATTTAGCTCTTCCTGCCTTACACAGCCCTCCAACACTATATCACCGTGCTTTGAACCCCAGTGTGTGCAAAACACAGCTTGGTCTTGTGCTGTAAAATATCACCGGGGGTGGCTTTCAGTACAGCCACCAGATGTATACAGGGTACTTTGGATACTCTGAACTGGAAAAACATATTAAAAATGACATCTCTTGGCACTTATGGGCCATTTTAGATGCAGGCTAACAGAAAAGGCACCAGCTCTTCCACAGAGTGTAGGAAAACAGCTGCAAGATATGAAAGATTCCTCATATTGATGTGTAAATATTATTTTACATGCACAAGGATAATATTTTCCTTTTTCTTTACAGAAAACCACCAGCTAAACCTTGGCATGCCTTGGGATTACCTTGCTCTCTGGTGGAGAACAGGAAACCTCACTCCTGGTAGAGGCAGTGGTAGGTTCTGCATATTTTTTTTTTTTTCTTTTTTCCTTTTTTCAATTTTTAGTCTTAAGGACCCTGTGCTGGAACTGCTGCTGGTGTTGGTGAAACTGCTCCGTGTTAACACTGGGCTTTGGCTTTGGCCTTAGGCAGTTCTAACAGAAAATAGCCCTGTGGCTAATGAAGTGATCTGCAGAGTGTATTTACACACTATTTAAACAAAAAGCAGGACTGTAAGCTGCCTATTTTTCCTGCTGAAGAGCTGGCCCGAGCAGGGTAAGCCGGGCGGCTGTTGCCCATGCTGCAATGACCTGAAGCATCGAGCGGGAGCACAGCTTTGTGCAATGTTCACACAGATGATTTCTTCCAGGAACTGGGGGTACTAGCAGCTACGCTCTTACTGCCAAAACGTGGTCCCTGATCCGTTTCCTTATTTTACCCCTTACAGGGTAAAATATTATTGCATTCTGCTGAACCGGAGAGAGCAAACTGGGACAGAGCGCATGAAAACTCTGTGTGCATTCAGGCACACATTTGCCATCGTGGAGCTAGATTCATTTACATTATCTGACATTACCTTGCAGCCAGCTGGATGTAAATTGAGAGTTAAGCATAGCTGTGGGCAACTAGCTTTTTATGCACAATTGCAGTAATAATTTGAGTAATTTCTTTTGCTGTTTTGTTATGTTGGGTTTTTAATATATGTAAGCCATTTAAAATGAAAAGACATATACAGGGGAGTTTGTTATAACCATGCCTCAAGATGCCATTTACAATAATTGTGATGCTCCAGCCCTGCACAAACCTTTCACAGGAAGGAGATAAATACACTTTACAGGAGATGTCCACAGTGAAGACCAACATTAAATGACTGCAGGAAGCAAAATAAAAATCTCTTCTTTAAAAGTTCACTCCTTTTGATGAATGCACAGCCTCCATCCTGGCATAAGCACTGGGTACTGAACTAAAGAGAAGCCATTTAAGGGAAGAAAGTATGAACTGTCAATTATATATGAAAATCAGAGTTCATTACTTAATGCCTCAATGCTTAGATACCGTAGGGAATACTTCAAGATCGGGAAGTGACTGGGAAATAAGTGGTCTCTGAGTTTATTGGGACATATGCTTCTTTTTCTAGACAAATATACTATACTGAAAAACAGCATCCTGCAAGGGAGTAACTGGCTGTGGTGTTTAGTGGGACTTCATTTTCTTATAGGCTTTGGTTTGGCCCTTCATTTTATCACTCAAGAAATCAGAAATCCACTCTCAGAACTGCAAGACCTTTACATAAGTGAAACATGATAGAAGAACATTTCAGCCACTCATCTTTGATCGCTATTACAAGCTCATCTAGGTACAAAACTAAGGGAAAATTTTTACTCCAGTTTTTTGGTTTTGCAAAACCTCTTGATAGTGCCAGGAACATGGGAGATGGGTCAGAGAAAATGCCAATGAAATTCCCACTAATCTCTGTTCTGTGATTTTTATGCATGTTATGGAAAATTAGTCTAAGTCTTCACATTCTTTTAGTTTCCAGATAGAGTGGGGAAAAAAGCTTTGCAGGGGTAAGAATCATGAAATGGAGCAGTTCAGTTCAATCTGGTCTCTGTTAGTTTTGGAACTTTCAGTGAAGCCATTAAATAAATTACATGAGACATTGGGAGGAAGATAGTACATCAGCACCTGATTCCTAATGATTTGTGAGATTTACAGTAAAACTCTACCAATGCTAATAAATTGTGTCCTTTCTGAAGATGGTAGCCATATTTTATATAAATTATTTTACAGCAGGAAATACTTTTTTACATAAAATGACTTGTACGTGCAAAACTGATGGTTAAAAAGGAGCAGAATTCAGAAAATGGGATTGTAATCTGTGGGTCAGGCTTGGCAAGTTATGAAGTTTTCAGCGATTCAGTGGATGTGGCAATAGCAAGGCTGATCAAAGGAAATGCAGCAAAAACATATGTGGAAAGTTGCAAACAAAACAAGCAAGTTCAGCTCTGAGCTAGAAGGAGGCTGAGTTTCAGAAAGCAAAAGATAGGGCCAAACAGAAATTGTGTGGTCTTAGAGCAAAGAGCACATGGATGAGGTGGAGGGGAATATGCTGAAAGTAAGTGAGAACAAAAGGATAAATTGGTCCAGACACCTCAAGACAACTGGGAACATGTAACTTGGGCGCAGTCTGTTCAGATGTGAAGCAGGTGCTGGAAGATAAGGGAGATGGAGATACTAAGTGACATGAAGCGTTGCCCTCCCCTGCTTCCAAGGACAACAGTGGTACAACAGTGACAGCCAGGACCAGGACTCAGCGAGAGGAGCAGCACCAGCATCTGCAAACACCAGCGCTGCTGGGCCAGATCCTTCCCCAGGGAGCTATAACCAGTGGTGGCTATGGCCGAGCAGTACGACAGGGGAAGAGCTGTCCCACGTGCCTGAGAGCCACCAAAAGATTTAAAGGCTGCTTTTCCCCGTTACCTCCCTCAACTCTATTTTCCCTCCACAGCAACGAGAATTCATATTTTCCTGGCAAATCCTTCCTAGTTCCTTGACTTAACCTGCCAAGCGTCACAGGGAATTTGTGGCATCGTGGAGAAAATGGGAATTAATCCTGAAATGCATCTGGTCATGGGGTACTTGGTGTCCTTTCTTCCAGCTGGCACTAGGGATCTCTCTGTCCCTAATACGCCTCCTTTAAATCACACAGATGATTGCAGAGTAGCAACCACTTTCTGTATTCATATTAGGGGGTCACAAATTAATACCATGTTTGGGGGATCTGGCAGTGACCCCAGAGTAATTCTGCATGACCAGAGTTGGAGAATTTGTCTTTAGTGTTTTGGAAATCTTCTCTAAATGCTTGATGCAATGAATTGGAGTAAATTATAACTGGTTTCCATTTGTCAGGTACTAGACTGGGATTGAATTTAGCATGGTTCAGGGTGCAATTATTTCATGTGCTTCAATAAGTCAGACTGTTCAAAGCGCTAACCTGAGACCAAAACTTTGCTCCATAAACAATACTTGGCATTCAGGCAGAGTCAATACAGGAGGCTACTTAGTAATCCTGCAGTGAACGCCGAGTGGCATTTTTCATGCTTTGGAAAGCAAAGGCCACGGCATTAGGAGCACTACTTCATGTGATGGTGCCTCAAAGTTCAGCATCTCTGCTTTGCTTCAAGGGTCGCTAGCGGTGAGGGCAGACAGGACAGTATTGCTCTTCCGAAACAGGGCCTTCCCTTGCCAGAGATCTTGGCATTGCTTCACTGTTCATCCAGTACAGTCTGTGTCATGTTTAATCCAACTTGTAGGATCCTGACATTTTGGCTTTTTTTCCCGCCCCTCCACCCCCCCAGAGGACTGAGGATCACAGTCTTGTTCTTGCACAAAATCAGTCCTGATGCCTCTTGCATTAATTAAAGAGGCAACTGGTCCCTCACCAGCTGCAAACAGCCATAAATTGACCCTAGGATTTATTTGTGTAATGATCTGATCCGTTTTGTGCTGAAAAGTTGGTAGCAGCCTTTTTGGATGATAATGGCCTGTTGTGAACCTTTCTGTGCACCTTATTAACTTTTATAAAGACATACGGCAGATGATGCTTTGTGTTTGTAGCCTCAAGCTGCATGGTTTGTTACGACAAAATTAGTTTGTGTTTTAACATATTGGGCATTTTTTTATGTTCTGGAAGATTTATGATTAGCAAGCAGTCACAGAGCAGCTCATGTTTTAGTCTAATTAGGGAAACAAGTGATTATTTTCTTAACAGCAGAGCAGTGATTTGAGTAGGTTTTCAATGTGTGTGATAAGCCCAATTAGAGAAGTACTTGAATTCTAATAGTCTACATTTGTTCTCATCTCTGATCTTACAGGGAAGGGTTTCCTTTTTTTTTTATTGTTTTCTTAAAGAAACAGTCTTTGTCTTTTCATCTGTCTGGGGGATCTCAAAAAGGAAAGAAAACGGCGGGGTTTCTGCTGAGAGGATTTTTCCTGATTCTAACAGAGTTCATTTCAGAAACTTGATCCAACTGACAGCCACCCCAGATTGCTACTCTGCTTATTGCTGTTGATATTTAGATGCAATCAAGACTGGAGGCTTGATGACAGCCAAAGGTACCAGGAGGGACATCTCTGATGACTCAGGCCACAGCAGCACTGGCATGGGGCAGAGGTGATGAAAAGCAGGAGATCACTCAAGAAGCTAATTAGGACCATGCCCTTGAAGAGGCATTTTCTAGCACTGTTCTGAAGCTAGAGACAGATGAAGGTATGTACTTCACATTACAAGTTCTACTCTTAAGTTTTTCAACAAGCACTTTGTTTTCGAAGTACAGTGGCTTTAAAGTGCGTTTTAGTCAGAGAGATGGTGAGGTGTTTAAATAGATGATTCATAACAGGCTGTACTAAGGCAAAAAAAAAAAAAAAAAAAATCAAAGTTTTCATTTATTTGTGAGATCACCAGGCAGGGTAATGAAGTACCTCCTGGCCGTGCTGGCTCTTTCCCATCCTGCCTCCAAATACCTGCACAGCCCAGAAGCAAGTGCAATGATACATTCAAGGAGTGATCCCGGCTCTGCATTGCAGAAGAGTGATGACAGCCTTGCAGAGCAGCACAGGGCAGCCGAGGGTGGGAGGTACAAAGGTGAAATCCCATGTTCAGGTCTACTTCTGCTGTGCCTTCTTTGTGAGGACTTGTGAACCCACAGGGTGGTCTTTCTCTTTTTGTGCCTCTGTGTGCATGCTTGGGGGTTCCTAAAAAGCTATACCCCAGTGATTCAGCTGCGAGAAAGACCTTATAACCCATTGGGAGGAAGGAGCGGCCAGAGAGCCTAAGAAACACTCAGTGTCTCCAGGAGCTCGCTCTCCAAATACCCAGAGACCAGTCAAGCAAGGATTGTCATTATTCCCCCAAAATCTGAAATAGTCACCCGAGCCCTTCATGGCAAGCTGCTCCCCGCAGGAACCAGTCAGAAACAGGCTGGGAATAAACAGGACTCTCATTCTTACTTAAGTACCTGTGAATGCCAGTGATTAATGCTGCACCCATGGCCAACTTCTACCTGGTGTAGGTGATCAAAGAGATGAACAAGAGACTTTATAAATGGCTTTATAACATGGAAAACCTTGGATTTGTGGGGATAGCTGATGTTTTCCCTGATGTGCATCAACTCATTTCTTTCTATATTTGTAGCCTGCATGTCCTCTAACCAGTCTTTACACCAGTGCAGTAGTAACAAGCTGATTGCTGTACCGTTGCAACCACCGTCAATGGCAGTGAACAGATGTATTGTTGCTTTAACGATAGCAGAGGTTTCATTTCTAAAAAAATATTATTTAGGTCTCTTACTCCAGCCACAGACATTATCTTCTTGTTTTCTGAACTTCTAGTAAGGGAGAATTAACATAGTGTTTTATAATGTTTTCTGTTTAATGGGATTCATGGCAAGCAGGATTGAAAAGCAATACAAACAGAAAGGGAAATAATTTTGTCAGCTCTTGTTTACTCAAAATTCCTTAATTTATTTCTCTACATGTATTGCATGCTATAATACTCCCCTTTTCATTTTCAGTGAAAAGAAATCAGGGAAAGAGTAGAAGAAAACACTACTCATGTGCCTGGTGTGTTTTTTTTTTTTTTTTAACTTTTCTTGGTTTGACCAGTTTTGTTGCAATTGGTGAATTCTCAATTTCCTGTCCCTAAGACACAAACCTCTGGGTTGTTTACTTCTCCCTCTCTAAGTTTCAGTCTGTTGCTAGACTGCCTTTGACAGCTCTGAGAGGTTGAGTGATGGTCCAGAAAGACAGTGCTGGTTCACTCTCGTGACGATGCACTGAAGACGTCATCCAGTAGAAATCAGCCCTGCTTAGTACCTTTCGTTATATATTTGCTACCAGAGAGAATTGAAGCATCTTATCTAGTTTTATTAAATTCCAGAAACTTAAGGCAGGATTTTAGCAGTTCTTTGCTAAGTATTCAAGGAAGGGAAAGAAAAATCAATGGCATGTGTTTAAAATTCAGAGTCTTCTCTGTGCTGAGCATGTGTAATGCTTCATTTCATTTTGTGACTATGTATTCAGCTCTAGCACCATGATGAGACATCGCTGAGATGATGTGTCTGACAGTAGCTCCCTAAAGTGAGCAAACACCCCCCTGTATGGGTGCTGTTAGGAAAAATATCATCATTTGCCAGTTGTTTAGGTTCAGACTGTGGGTTCCCAGGCAGGAAAAAGCAAGAACAGCTGCTGACATCAGGGGCAGGGAAGGGATGCTGTGTGCACTCTGGTGCTGCTGGGGAGGGAAGAGACCTGTGTCCAGCCTCCATCTCACTCCTTTTTTTGGCCCATGGGGGCAGGAAGGGCTCATCAGCTCTGAATGCCAGTTTAACCTGGGTGGCAGGTGACTTTGGTAGCTCTAAGGACTAGAGACAACTTTTCAGATTTGCTTATGCTGGAATACGTGTGGCTTGTGGTCCCACTCCTCTTCCTCTGTGAAGGTGGCTGAAGGCAACGTCTGTCCTTAACAAGATCCTCATGCTGAGCTGCTGCTGGACAGGAGAGGAGCAGGGTTTCAAGCCATCCTCCTCCCCTCTCCCCAGTCTGCTGGAGGCTCCTGGTCCCATTTGCCAAGCCAGACCTCCCACCACCATCACTGTGAGATGCAACCAGCTCTGCAGCACCATTAGTAGCACTCCCTAAACAGCCGGGTTGGCAAACGCAGATGGCTGTTGTATGCCAGCCCCCAATTAAAGTTTATCCTTTGACATCTTTTCAGGCTCTTCTTTCTTCGTCTCCCTTCCCCAATTCTGCTACTTCATTCATTCAGGATATTCTTTCCAGCAGAGATTGCACATCTCTTCTGGCTCCTGTTTTCCTTGTTCTGTCTGTTACAGGAATTCAGATTGTTGCGTACAGGGCTCAAGTGGAGTCCAGATTCAGTTCAACTGCATTTTCTCTTTTTTTTCCCCCTATAGGAAATCAAACACACACCCTATCAGAAAACAGAGCTTCCTATTCTGTTTTTCCTGGGTGGAAGGAAAGACCATGTGGTTTATGAAGCATGCTGTGTCTTTTCTTTCCTTTTATTATGAACTCTTCAGGGAGAAAACTGTCTTTATTTTTTCTCTCTTCTACACTGTGAAGTATATTAATGGCCCCATCAAAATTATGTATCAATTACAATGTTTTAGTAACAAAAAAGAAAATGGGAAAAACCTTAAGCTTACATGGGAAAATTTGGGTTGAAATATTTTGTTCCTAAGAGACATTCTGAAAAACAAGGTTTGTTCAAATGGGTTGTTTTTTGTTCTGAAGTACCAAGAAAATAGTCACAGTTTACTTTAAGTTTTCTGAATCGGTGTCTTAACAAACAAATGTTATTTCTACAAAGACAAAAATAGGTATTTCAGTTTTCAGCAGTTTCAGGATGAAAACTTGCAGATATATCAGAGTATCTCAAAGATGTTCTGCTCTTCCAAATAAGCAATATTATTAAATAATGAGGTATATGGATAGGGGCCATCCTGTGCCCCCCGTCAGGGGCTGTTGAATGCTGAAAGGAGCATTATCTGTAATTAGCTCAAACTTTTTTCGCACTTTATTCAGTTCTTTTTCCCAGGAGTTTGAGCTCTAAAGCAACTGTCATCTTCCAGAGATCTCATTTCTTTTTGATATATTGTCCTTTGCTGCTTTGTGCATTATTCAGAAAGGGAAACAAAAATCCCTGAGTGGTTAGATTAAAAAGAAAGTAGGAAATGAAAAACAAAATCCTGAGAATTTACCCCATTTTCATTTCTGATCCTTTGACTGAAAGGGCGTCTTTCAGAGTGGCTTTCTTCTGGTTGATAGCCAAAATGAAGGGGGGGTGGGGGGGAAATCTCTCAACTTGGTAGAGCTTGTCTGCCTAACACTGCAATTAGGAAACTTAGTTACTACTACACATTTGCCAGTACAAAACAGGCCCAAAATTTACTGCCATTTTTATTCTGTTTATGATTCCTAGAGAAAACGGATGATGTTTTTTTCTTTAATCTGACTCCTCATATCATTCCCAGCTCTCTGAAGAGCAGAGCATAACACCAGGTGTGTGCAGTAGATCTGCTGACCTGATTTTGCAGTGGGAGCTTAGGTCCCAGGGCTGCTGTTAGTTCGAGGTGTTTATTTAAGCTGGTTGCGGGGGGGATGTGTTTGTCCTGAGCAATGCAGCAGATACACAGCTTTACAGCAGCACGTTCACCACCAGCGAGGGACTGATCCTGACCCCAGCAGAGTTTGGTGCCCTTGAGCAGAAGCAGTGGCTTGTTGCAGCACATCTAGTATCGCAATAGGGACGAAACCCAGCTTGTTTCATACTGCAGAGCAAACTCTGCAGGAATCACTGGTGTTACTTATGTCGGGAACTGGTGCATACAGTACTGAATCTCCAACCTGCAACCTACTCCTGCTGTAGAACTACAGCCCTCTGGTGGTACCTAACCACGTATTTTGTGAAGAGCTGCATAACATAATAGCTAAAACTCAACTTTGGGCCCTGACCTTTATGGTGTTGCCTGGAGGGATAGGAATATCTCTGGAGGAAAAGTCCAAAAAGCAGGGTGCAAGTCAGCATCCAGCTGTAATGCACTGCACTGGAAATCAACCACCAAAGAATAATTTCTGAAGCAAATAGAAATGCATGCCAGGGTGCTTAAGAAATGGGGAGGGTATGGATATCACAGGATTGGGAGAGACCTCAGAAATCATTGCCAGGGCCTTGGGGGAACTAAGAGGCCAGTAAGGAACCCCCCTCTAGTGTCCTGACAGTCATCAGTAAACTCTTTCCTGAGGTAGGAGAAACAAAATATCCCTCAATCCTGGGCAATGTTTGCTTAGCCTGATCTTTAAAGTGCTTCAGTGACTGAGATTTTGCAGTCCTTTATTTCCAGTGCTTCGTTAGAGGAACAGTTAGACTACTTTCCTCATAACTCGTTCATATCTTATATTGCACAGTTTAAAGTCATTATTTCTTGTCCTATTCACCAGGGACACGGAAAAGAAAAAAAAAGAAAACCTACAAACCTTTTTTCACTGTGCTGGACTCTTTCATGTTTGAATATGCATCACTGAGTTGTCCTTAAAGCTAATCAGCCCAAATTCATTTCATCTTCCTCATCTATCATATTCACAAAGAAGTTCAGCTCTGAATGCCTTCACTGCAGCTGTTTTCACCACGTGACATGACATACTTGGACGTGGCCTTTTGAACGTTAGTTCTCCAAATGAAGAATAACCTCAATTTCCATCTAATGAGACCTTGCTATCAAATGCTCGTGACACATTTCGTTAGCACGCCCTGCTCTGAAGTTTCATTCTAGACTACAGGAACAGGATACTTTGGGCTGTAGCATCAGGCTCTCAACAAAAAAGACAGCAACAGTGAACTGAGTGCCTCAGCTGGATTGTACTGGTAGAGCCCCGCCATTGTCTGTGATCAGTTCATAGCAGCTGAATAGACAGACCAACAAGCTGTTACATTATTACTGAGCTTGCAGGGTTAATTTGAAAAACCTGAGCAGGCTGCCTGTGGGGATCTGTTTCGACTCTTACCCTATCTCAACCATCCATGTCGAAAGGGTTTTCCCCATGAGGAAAGGAGCAGAGCTCAAGACCCCTGAGTAAGGAGGGTGCCCCGCAGCCACGGCCAGCACAAGCTCAGCTGCCAGCCCAGCAGACCACAGCTAGGGCTGGGCCTGTTCTTAGCAGAAAGATAAGATGTCATTTGGATTTTTGCTTGGTTTGTTGTTTGGTTTTGTTTTTGTTTTGAATTTGTTTTTGATTTAGCATGAGGAACTTGCGTTGGCTTAGCTGAGCGGTAAGGAGTACAAGCAGGTTGATGACGCTGCCAAAATATACTCATATTGTGCGTAAGGGATGTAGCCAAGTTAGTCTGCAAAGGAGTTTATAGCAATACAAGCAATTAACAAGAAACAAACCACCCACTTGTACCAGGGATTTATTGAGCTGTGCAGCGGTAGGTAAACACCCGTTCTGGGGCAATGGTGGTGTATCATGTAGTGCATTTAAACTGTAAAGAGCCAGCCTTCAGATTTTGTTCTTGGAAAAACAAGTGACACACATTCTGAGGATAAAGAGGGAAAGATACAAATTGTTTCTTTATGTTCCTTCTTGTTTATACTGCAGGCTAGGTTAAAAAGGTTGCATGTTTTGTATAGAAGTGTTTTTGTATACATGTTCACCGATTTAAATCTAAAAAGCTTCCAAGCAGTTTGTCAGACACTTTGTTAATGTGTTAATGTGTTAATGTTAATGTGTTAATGTGTTAATGTTAATGCGTGTATAGATAAGTCTTTGAGACATCTCTAAATAGGAAACAGTGTGCAGGATCCCTTTGTATGAAATTCGCCTAGGTGGTCCGTTAAGTCAGCCAAATAATTCCATGCATAACAGGAGCAGATTGACTTTTCTGTGGTGTTTTTGATGCTTTCTGTTTTAAAAGAAGAATGACAGTTGCAGTCTAGGCCAAACTGTTTTTCCTTTCAGGCTGTCTCATTCTGGTTTGCTGCATTGGAGTGTTCACAAGCTGTCTGGAGGCCAGGCTGTCTCCTTAAGCCACCTAACTAAAAGTCAGAGCCTCCATCGCAAGAAGTCACTAACGCAGAGCCTGAGTCATGTAAGCTTGCTTTGGCCCCAGTAAAGCAAGCAGTGTCTATAGCAAGTCAGCAGGGAAAACAGCCCAAGGTGAGAACTTACTGAATCAGGAATCCCACCTTAGAGAAATGCATATAATAGCAAAACATGCTATAGCCTACAGAAATACATGCCTATAGCAAACCCAGATTTTCCTGGTAGGAAGCATGGGATAAATTTTAATAATAAAAATTGGCACTGCAAGGGTTCCTCTGCAGACAGACTGCTCTCTTTAGGGACACAGTGGGTTGCTAAGAGGCCTCTACAGAAATTTTCATTTTTTTACCTAAGGAATTAAGGTACTTGGTCAGCATGGAGTCAAGGCTGCTTCCAGCCCCAGAGAGAGGCATGGGGTAGTACTCACATAGGCTATCATTATACTGAAAGGCTATCTAAAGCCTAAAAAACTCTTGCTGTGAAAATACACCACCCATAATCCAGCAGAATCTACTTTCTGATCTCTTCTGGAAGACTAACTTTGTAAAAAGCTCTGCTACATTGTTTGGCTGGGCAGGCTTGTCCAGCCAAAGAGCTGCAAATGCCGACGTGTTTGTGCAGCATGGAAAGCAGTGGTTTCATGTCCACTGCTATATAAAGATCCCAAAGATTTCTAAAAAATCCACCTGTTTTGCTGTTTATGTAGTTCAGAGGCTGCGTGGGGAGCTGTACAATGTGTGTGCAAAGCCTACTTTGATTTTCTGAAAGATCATTTGATTTTTCCCCATTGCACTTCCAAATAATCTGAAGCAGAATAGGAAAGATGCAGAAAACTTCTAATGAACTTTTTTTTCCTTTTGATTCAGATTTGGTAACGCAGAACCTAAACTTTAGAGTCTCCTGAGCACCCAGTTTCTTTCTTCACCTCTGCACTTGCAGTCAGTGGGGCCACTCTCCGTTAAGGTTCCAATATGTGCGATTTAAATATTCATAGAATATGTGCCCATTGAAAAATGAAAGAGTGACTTTTACATAGATGAATTATTAACAGAGATGTCAACATTGGACTGTCTTGGTGTTGGGCTTTTCGGCTGGGCGAGTAGATGTGCTTCTGGAAGAATAGGGCCAAGAACCAGCATTTTGCAAAGGAAAAGACTGGGAAAAACATACTAGAGGAAATACATCCTTCACTTCCAGAGAAATTAAAGCCTCTCAGGGAATGGCAGCACGTGAGACTCCATTACGGTGGGAATGGAAGGAAGGATGGTAGCTCCCTGTGGGATAATGTGGTATGTCCACCAAGTCACGAGAGGACATGGCACTTAGCTGTCCCCAAGGGAACTGGCCTCCCAACAGGGCCCTGTTAAGCATGGGGCTTTTAGTGCCACTGCTGCTTTGATACCTCTCATGTCAGGTAGAAATAATCTGCGGAAAAGGCTGACGTGAAGAAGCATGAAATGAGAACCAAATGGCCAAATCTTATACTTGGAGCAGGAGACACGGTGACTTTTATACACCATCCCATCATCCTAAACGATCACAAAACTGTCAAATAACAAAAATCAAGCGCTGCCATCCACTCACACCAAAATCCTGGCTCAGCAGAAGGCCTCTGCGCACAGCCCTGGGGACACCACTGTGGGACAAAGCTCTCCCCCCAGCACAGCCACGAAAGGCTTTGACCTCAGCCTCCGAAACTGCAAAGCGCTGGTTTTGTTGTCTGTGGATAACGCTTTAATCCACCGAGTGAAAGCTGGACGTTGCTCTCTTTTATTCTCGCTGTACACAATTGCAATGCTCAAAAAGAAAAGCCCTTCAGCCCCTCATACCCACTGCTCCTCCAAACTGCTGACACCCGGATGGGCAGCCCCAAGGCGGGGCCATCGGGATTTATTTAGTTCACTGCTGTAGATGATGCCTTTAGTGCCACAAACCGCCCTGGAAACAAGTCCTAATCATCTGGGGGGGTGATTATGTTCAGTTCTTCCTCCCCAAACCCCCCAGATGTAATTCAGATCCAAACTGGAGAGACAGGCAGGCACGCAAGAGGGGACCCCGGCACCGCATAGTCCCCCTGCAGCCATGTACAGGAGCAGCTTCCTCCGTGAGGTGCGCAAGGAGAAGTATGAGCGGTCGGACGCCTATGATGAACTGCGAGGCTCCCCCGAATTCGACAGCTTGGCCCAAGCCCGGGGCTTGGAGAACCTGCAGGAGCTCAATGAGCGCTTCGCCAGCTACATCAACCGGGCACGCGTGTTGGAGCAGCGCCACACCATCCTGCGCAAGCAGCTGGAGACCTTCCAGCGCGTGGATGAGCTGGTGGGCTTGGACGAAGCCTTCGCCGGGCAGATCGAGTTCAACCGTCAGCGAATGCGGGAGCTGGCGTCTGACCGAGCCAAACTGGAGCGGGAGGAGAAGGATGCCCAGCGCATGCTTGATGAGTACTGCAACAAGTAAGGCTTGCGAACGGGGGAAGATAGGTAGTATCGTTTCCGTAGTTAATCTTTGTAGTACGGATGGGTTTGGTGTCACCAGCTGTGCACAGGTGATGCCTCTCCATATGTATCAGACTTGTAGCCAGGGATGGTGTGTGAGCCCATGGTGAAAAGCAAGGTGCCAGGACTTAGGGAGCTCCAGCTCTGCATTTCATGGTCTCACTGCTACTAGACGGGTAATTGCCTTCTCCCTTCCATGGCAGCAGGTTCTCGCTGTGGCACATGTCGGTTGCTATTGCTCATTAGCTTTAGGAGGGTTGTGCCCTGAGCTGCAAAGAGGGAATAACCCAATTAAAAAACAAACAGCTGGAAGCAAGTCTTGTGTCTGAGCAGCAGATTTACACATAGAATCACTAAGGTTGGAAAAGACCTCTAAGGTCATCGAGTCCAACCATCAACCCAACCCCCCCATGCCCACTAAACCATGTCCCTAAGCGCCTCATCTACACCTCTTTTAAATACCTCCAGGGATGGGGACTCCACCACT
>VZTQ01001055.1:127593-241916 GCA_013400755.1 Pelecanoides urinatrix
AATGTCCTTCTTGTCGTGAGGGGCCCAAAACTGAACACAGGATTCAAGGTGCGGCCTCACCAGTGCCCAGTACAGGGGCACGATCCCCTCCCTGCTCCTGCTGGCCACACCAGTTCTGGTACAGGCCAGGGTGCCGTTGGCCAAACATCTCCTGAAACGTGTGGGGCATCTCTGAGAAACTCTTATTTACAGGCATTGTGAGGCACCTGGGCTAGTGTGTGCCAGCCACTACAGATCTGGGATGAAAAGAAAGTAAATACATTTTTTCCTGGTATGTGAAATTTGCCTAATTACCCTCTGTCTTTCCTTGTATCCTGCTATTTCCATCTTGTGCTACTAAAGTAATAGCTGTAAGAACAGGTTTCCCCTAACTTCACCTCTCTTTAACCTCAGCGGCATCATAAATCAAAGAGCAGGAGCCTCGGGGGCTGAGGCATATGAGTGCCTCCAGACACAGGTAGTCCCTTCCCTTCAGCAATAGGCAGTGTTGGCCGTGTCGCTTAATTAATTACACAGAGACTTGGTGAGTGTTGCTCATAAAAGGACTGCTCATAGGAGAGAAGGGTCTTGGGTTCCTGTTACTTATGGGTCACATTTTTTCCCCCCCTAAACGTCTATCTGGCCGCTTCACCCAGGAAAATTTGGCAGCAGCATGGAGACTGAAGAGGACATTTTTATTCTCTTCCCTACCAAAGGGTGAGGGGTGAATTCCATATAACGTGCTTTAGCTTAGAAACACTTTTCACTGACAGTGATGGGAAGGAGATAAATTAAATATTTTCAACAAATGTAGTCTTGATGTAAGTGCAGCCACGCCCGGGCAATGCTTACCACACTCACCAGAAACATTTTTAACAAGGCAGAAGGTGAATCATCTGGAGCACTGCCTTGCTGCTGCAGAAATACAAGTCCCTCAAGATTTCATCGCTTGTCTCCATCACAGACTTTTTGTCTGACCTTGCCCAAACGACATGATTTTTCAGTCTGATCCTCCACTGATTTTCCCCTCCTCTAGACTAGAAAATGTAAGACATATAATATTTTCCTTTTCTGTCTCCAATCATTTTTCAACCGGAAAGAGTCAGAAAAAAGATGCACGATAATTGACGTAAAGGCCATCTGTGTCTTTAGGCCATGGTCTGATGATGTATTGCTATCGGCAGCCAAACAGTCCTAATGCACCCTCATCCTGTCCTCCCCAGCCCTGCACGCTGCTCAGCACACACCGTCTGATCTGCCGTGCTGCCACAGCTATTCCTGGGGCCACCTTGAGATTTGAATCAAGAAAATGAGCTAGCTAAAAAAAAAAAAAAAAATTAAAAAATAACATTTCCAACCCAATTCAGCGGACTGCCACGCCAACAGCCCATAGGTGCTGTGAGCTACAGCACAGCTATAGGAATGCCAAGCCCTGATCTCTCTTTCTCATCTGACAGCAGAGAATAGCCCATCCAGGTGCACTGAGGCTTAATGCTGGAAATGGTCAGATGTCCACGATGACCTGACTCAGTGCCAGCGAGTAATAAGCACCTGATTAGGCAGTATTGTATTCCAATATTTATGAGCAGGAAATTCAGCTATGAGGCAATGCTATAATTTAGCTGTTGACTCTCATACTTGTTTGTATGTTTCTATTACACGGTGTCCATGAGATTTTGCCTAAACTTGGTACTTAAGTAGCTGCATATTAGTTAAAAATATGTGCAAACTGTAGAGAAACATGCAGTGCTATGATATAGCTGGGCAAAAATGCATTATCTCTGTCTGGAGTATTTCAGGCAGGCGAAGAGTCAGTGCAGTGAAACACACCATTCCTTCTTTGGTTTCAACAATCTGCAAGAAAAACCGGCAAGAAAAATATTAGGAAAACTGGCCAGAAAAAATTAGTTTGTCCTGGCTACCTTTGAATGGATTCCTGCGTCCACCTGAGCAGTTTGTGGATTGGCTGCCTGTAGAGTTCCCCAGCAGCAGGATTAGCGATCTGACACAAAGATAATTTACTTTTTATTAGAGTTCCTTTACGCAAGCTGTAAAGAGGTGGGGAAGAATACAGGACATTGAAAATCGTGGGAGGGAAACACCCCGAGAAGGGGCTGGGCTTTTTGAAAGTGATATTTATGACCTGTTAGAGGGGTCGTTAGTGACTTAGAAAAAGTGGATGGTGCCTTGTCATACAGTCCTGGGATGTTCACTCAGCAGTCGTAAACAAAAGTAAAAAGGAAACTCTGACTATATCCAAGCCAACAATGTTGCAATTTAAAATTTAAAGATAGGCAGGGCCATTCCAATGGAAGGGCAGTTGCTGCTTTTTAACCAAATTGCCTTCAGTTTACATCAAGAAGTGAATTTTGATTTTATTTTTTTCCTCTTGGGAGCTGCTAAATTTGACCTGAAGATAGACACGAAAGTTTCTTCAGCGTCTGAAAAAAATTGGTTGGGTTTAGAATAGCAGGTGTGAAAACAAAGCCAGTGTTCTGACTCCGTGTACTCCGCCTTCTCGCCCTATTTCTAGCTCAAAGCCCTCCTGATGGCTACGCTTTCAGCCACTTAAACTTAGAAATAAAGGTCTCTAAGCAAAATACGGGAGGAATAATCTGTGCATCTACTTTTGGCGCACTAGGATTAACAAAATCTCTTAGAGTGGAGCATTGTGTACCAATTAGTTGACAAAAGTCTGTGCCCTTCACTAGTGCAAAGAACTTTAGTTCTTACAAGCATTCTTTTACTCATATTCACAATTTGGGAAATAGATTTATATCTATAAGTAAACCTTTTAAAGCTACATTTATATAAGTAGATCTTTTAAAGCTACATTTAACACAGTAGGGCCTGGGCCTACGAGGTCTGTATAATTAAATGTGCTTGAACCACTGAAAAGTAGATCTTATGTTAAAATTTATTTTTAAATCCCCTGTAGCCACATTCATAGCATTTCACATTAACATGAATAATTCAGACTCTGTACCAGTGGAGAATTCTTTCTCTTGAAGTTGCAAAAAAAGCATCACTAGGAATTGTTTGGATAGATCTCATAAAAAGACTAATTATGCTAATTTTATTGAGCATCATTATTATAGTAATGTTGCATCTGGCTGTGGGAAAGGACTGTATTTCTCTCTCTCCATGATGCTAGGAAAGATGCTGAAACCCAGATTTTAGCACCCTTGACTGAACAGGATTAATTAATTTCAGAAATTAAAAGTCTTGCTAATCGATCGTTTCATTTAAAATTCATTCACTGCTAATCTTGTGGGTTTTGCATGCAATATGATTCCCTGGAAGTTGCTAGACACAGAAATTGGCACCGTGTTCTCCAAGCTGCGCCACATGGTGATGCTCAAGAGAGCTTGACACCCACAGTGGAGACCCAACACCCATGAAAGAAAACAAAAATAAGTAGGAAAACACGATAGCTGGGATATGGGGAGCAGCAGGGACTCCGTAGCTGGTGACCATTGGCAAGGCTACCTTCACGCCCTGTCCGCAGGGGTTGTCTCTGTGCTGCTGCTGCTGCTTCTCTGGTGATGGGGAGTTGCAGCTGCAGGTGAGGAGGTCCTGCCTGACCTCCACCCCTCCTCAGGCTGCTGAAACCTTGCCCCGTGGCTGCCAGCTGCTCAATAGCAGCTTCTTGATAACGCACGTAGCAATCTGTTCATAAAAAGCAGAGTGCAGCCCTCATGAGGCTCATCCTAGCTTTTACGATATAAAATATAAGCACTATTGGCCTGTCCGTCATCCTTGCAGGACCAATATTTTGCAGTTTGTGCTCTCTTTGGCACCCAAATTACTGCTGCCTCTATTGAGAAAAGGCTAGCGAAGTGCCTCAGGGAAACTGAAAAGCAGAAAAGTAGTAGAAAAGTTTGGCCTTGGCTTGTGGCAAGCCAAGAGGTTTTATATATTGCTGGAACAGTTCAGTAGGGTTCAACAGAGAGACAGCATTTCTCTTTATATTAAAAGCACAGGTTTGACGTCAAATTGAGTATCTGGCCATTGAGCATCACGAGGATGTATTGTGACTGTTTTCTCTTTGGAGCTAGCGCCTGCGCGGCAGCAGAGGCGGGGTCCAAATAAAAAGGGCCTTGCCCTGGCCTCTTCTTTTAAGAGCAAGCACAGCCTGTCTGTCAGCTGGGGATGGGAAAGGGGAGCTGGTGCTGCTGGAGCCGTGCTTCCCAGGTGGAGAAACAAGCCTGGCAGTAGGCTTCCCTCCTGCATGCCTAATGCTCTCACCAGGCTGGTGCCCCGAGCTGTAGGGGGGCTCAAGGGGCTTATCAAATACCTGTAAATCTGGTAGTGCTCCAACAGATGCTGCTAACCTAAGAGAGGTGAGGTGATGGGAACCTTTAAAGCTCTTATCTGCCTTTGAGCCTGGCAGCCCCCTCCACTCCATTTCTTTTCCCCTATGCAAAGAACAATTAATACCCTATTTTTCTAAACAGTCTAAAAAGGTTTGTTGCATCCCTAAAGCTACTTGACTAGATAAGAAGTGTTGGTTTTTTTTCTTTTAAAATGAAGCAAATTAACCTCATGGCTCTTAAGGTCCAGGAAAGGCTGACCAGCAGCCATCTAAGAAAAACATGGCCTCTTTTAAACATGTCCAGCTAATTACTTGAACGTTGAAATCAGGTTTGAAGTATAACAGAGCTGCAATTGTCAGCGGGCATCTATTTACACAGATACATTTCAGCAGGCACAGAGGCATCATGAGGTCTCCGAAGCATTTCTAAGAGATCCTTAGCCCATTTGTACTGAGCTTCTAGAGTAGATTGAACATCACTTAAAAGCAATCCTCCTTCAAAGGATAATCACACAACACTAACTCAAGGCAGCCAGGTGGATTTAGGGCTGTGTGACACACTAACTAAATCTCACTAATTTGGGTTATTTGAGAGTGCAGGAAAATGTAACTGAGTATTTTGGTCATTGAAAGAATTTTTGAGTGAGGATCTAGCAACTTGGCAGGTTTGAGCAGGTCTGAATGACATTAGGGCTGAGATTTAGACCCTAACTCTATTGGATGGTTGTATGTTACTGGGAGTGTAAATCCAGCCTTTTATTGTAGCTGTGTATTTGATTTCACAGTCTGCTTCACTCTTGCTCAGTTGTCAAAAAGCATCTAAGTTAATGAAGTGTTTATTGTCAACTGCACACAAAAATTTTGTAAGATAGGTAGAAAATTGGTTGGAGGTGAGCTGTTTAATAAACAACAGAAACAAAGGCAGTCTTGACTTTTGAAGCTGAATATTCTTGTTTGTATCCTCCGAAGTGAACCCTGTGTTACTGTAATTTGGCAAAAAGATATTGTTTTAGTGTTGTCAGAAAATAGCACTTCAGGAGGCCCAGCAATTTGTAGGAGTAATACCTCATCATTTTCACTTGTTTCTTTACTGTTCATGGTAAGAATTGAAGACAGATCGGTGACCAACCCTGCTAATATTATGGGATTTCAAAAGAAGGGAAGGTTGGGAAACCAGAGCACCAAGTTGAGTCCATTTCTTTGTTCTGCCAAGTTCTTCCTTTGTTGTCCTAGTCAGTTCACAAGTGACCCCATCCCTTCAGCTTTCCAAGACTTGTTGAAAGACATGAGAATAACATTGGCTGTTCATCCTTCAGGAGGTAAAAAGAAAGAAGCGAGGTTGACATGACCATTATAACTTGATCCTTGATGTGTTCAGTCCAGGAATTGACAAGTTCCCTGTTGACTGGAGCAAGTCCCTTAGATGCCACCAGCATATCTGGGCTGAATCGATGATTTCAGAAGACAGGCGAGGGTTTATGTTCAATTCTGAATTACAGCCATGTTGATACTTGCATTGATGCCATTTCTTGTACTGCAAGTGAAGAACATTCACCACCAGAGTTGATTTGTCACCAACCATGAGGGTTTCTTGTAGAAAGTAAGAAAATGACAGCTTTTTATATCTCTGTATCTCTATTATTTTAGGGAAAGCGAAGGAATAAACAGCAGTAGACTGTATGTATCTACTTTGGCATTGGCAGCAGATGGAGCTTGATGAGCCACTTGTTCAGTACTGATGGCAAAGTCTCATTGCCTTGTACTATAAGATGCTTCTGGCTGTTTTTGTTTTATTTAATGGGGTCTCATTAAACCATATCTCCTGTTAAACTTTTTATATATAGTTTATTTAGGGAAAGGAATAAACAACAATAATCAACAATTAGGAAGTTTTGTACTCTGCAGCTAAAAGGATTTCCTAGAAGATAATTCTATCCAACATACAAACACAGAGCCCTAATTCTTAAAGAATTGGGCCGTTTTGTCAAATGAAAGATAAACACAATATACATCCATTGTTCACTCAGTACAGGAACATGCACATTACGCACTTGTGGACATTTTATAAATGCATAAGTATAGTTGGCTAAATGCAGTCCTTACTAAGACTCACGTATGATTTTGACCAAACTGAAATATGAATTGCTATTAAAGAGGACACAAAGCTTGATCCATCAAAGCATCCTAATACAACATTATTCATACACAATCAATATGTGAAATTGCAGCCTTTGTGTTTAATGTGTCTGTCATGAAAATGCCTATTGAACAACATCAGGTAGAACAGAAAACCAAATACAACATAATTAAATGCTAATGTGCCAATGTAGCAAATATTCACACAGTAACCGCTGATGAATGGCTGTCACTGTAGTCCAGCACCAATCAAATAGACTTATATTGTAAATAATCTATTCTTGGGCTTTCTGTGAAAAAGTGATAGCAAATGCGTGGCATTCTGTTGTCTTCTGCTACGTAAGTTGAGGACAAGAAGTTAGTCAGTTCTGGAATTACTCTCAGCATCTGGAACCAAAAAAAAAAAAAAAAGTTAATGCATAAATAAATCTTTTGGGCCCTTTCAAGATTCGTATTCTGCTTTAGTCTGAAGCGTATATTGTGTATGATAGTGCAGATGACAATGCAGTTTGCAGAAGGATGAACCATTGAACTTCATCTCCTTTGTTCTATTTACAGGTATAGAAATGAACGTGAATATCAGCAGAGACTAAAAGAAACCCTTGAACGCCTTAATAAGGTAAGCCTGGAAAAATGAAAAAGGAAAGGTCTTTATAATTTTTTTCCTTTGGTTTCATTTACTACAGCAAACTGCTTTGAAGAAGCAGTGGGAAGATAAAATGTCAGAGCAAGACATTTCTTGTCATTATGCACTGACAAAAAGCTCTCCTTCCTCTCCATCCCCCTCCCTAAGCCTTGTGCAAGTGGCTGAGCCTTGACGTGTGTGTACGCACTGTGTAGCACCCTGCTCTGTACAGTCCTGCTGATTTTGGTCATGTAGCACATGCCATCCGCAGTCCACAGCCTCAGTTGCGCTCAGGACTTAATTAATTTTTCAGTAAGACCAAGGACTAGGAGCATCTACTGCGTAACACTCCTTTAGAGCATCAGCAAATGGCTCCTGCATTCATTTCGGGACTTGCAGTTGAAACGTGTGGCTTCTTCTACATCCAATGTGAAATTTGCAAATTCACCCTTGCTGAAGATCTGGCACATGTTTAGGTGCCTTTAATAACTCTTTTAACATTCTTTTTTCTTTTTTTTTAACTCGGAAGACAATTTCTCTCTGAGTGGAGTCTACACACAGAGGTAGGAAGACCCCATTTATTAATCATACCATGCAGAGAGTACACATATCTAAGAGTCTAGAATATGACCGGAGAAAATGTGTTTGTTGCTAAATACCTTCTTCCCCCCCTCTTTTTTTTTTTAATACAGAAATATTTGCTCATCGGCATTATCTAGGGGCCTGGGAGCTTTTTTTGGCTCCCCCCCAAACCTCCCAACATGGCCATTGTCCTGCTGATCTTCCTTTCAATAGGAAGGCAGAGAAGTGCAGAAAAGCAGCGGGCATTCCTGATGACTGGCTCCGAATGTACTGGTCTGGATGTGTCTGAATCAGCCACTGTCTCACAAAGCAGAGAGTCTGCTGGAGAGGTCTCTGGCTGGGAGGCTCAGCAGCATAATGAGACAGCTAACATCTACACATTTTTGGAATAGCGTGTCCTCTGCACGTGCAAAACCAAAAATCCCCTTCTACCAGTCACATGCTGCACCCATAGATTTCAGTCTTTTATTTGCAACCCGTGATCCACTCACTGAGATATTTACAGCTGGTAATGGCATGTAGGGAATTTTAAAGGGACACCTTTAAATCCCTCTTCTTTTTTAAATCTCCTGCTCTTAGAAGCAACATTTCATATTTTGGTAAGATGTCCTAGAACTCAATAGAGATCTTTCAGCTGTAAAGCAACAGAATCAGGATTTATATCCACCATTTTTTAGTCAAATGAACTATGTGTTGTTTCCACTTAGGTCTTCTGTGAAGTATACCAAAGTTTTCTGAGAAATAAAAATTGTAGCACCTTTGAGACTATGATGAGTGATACTGGTAGTGACATTTAGATTTCTTGTTCTGTTCTTACCTATGGCACTGAGGTGCCACATATATATACATATATATATATGAATCAAAAAGTTATAAAATATCTGGAACTAAATGAGTAGTTGAAATACTGCTATAGCAGGAGGGAAACCAGAGCATGGAACACCCCCAAATCCTATCAAATGCAATGCTCAACCAATTTGTAAAAAAAAACAACAAACAAAAAAAAACAAAAAAAAAAAAAGAAAAATGACATCTTTCTGCCTTCTATCATGTCTTTTGTGCTTCTAGGAATATCTTGCTGAAAACAGAGGTACTTGTAAGCTCATAACCATTTCCCTTAGCAAACCAAAAGTGTGAGTGAACTAGTTAAAACTCCTGTCTTATATTTTTTAGAGATTTCATTCTCAGTTGAGTGTTACTCTGAATTAAACGATTATATCGTGATTTCCTGACAAAACTGTGAAACTGCGGAGCGTTTGTTGTTGCCTTCAGTGGGGACAGGGTGCCACTCAACATCTGGAGATCGAACCTGTAGCAGGTCTATATTTCAATAGATTTTAACACCTGAAAGGTTAGTTATGTCTTTTATAAATATCGCTTAATTTCTGACAGCAGTTTAACCACACTCCCGATCCAAAAAGAGATGAATGAGGAGGAGGAGGGACATGCTGGTCTGTGGCATGGGCCAGGGGTAGGGACTGTGTCTTCTAACAGGAGATCTGCGACACATGCAACAACATCATCAGGTGATAGGAGATACTTCTTGACACAGTTCAGTGGTGGAACGCCTCACTTGTTTTATGAATATAAAATTGTTCTATATTTATGGGCTTGCATTAAATAACATAAGACGGGAAGAATCTGTATTAGACCTATGGGCAGAAATGGTGATTTCACTGGATTTAAATACCATTGCCACTCATACCTATGTACCTTGAGATCATGATTACTAGTCATACATCTTGTCCTCTGAATTAATTGGACGTTATGAACGTTCTTCCTCACAAACCCCAATATTAGAAACTTCTGCAGCAAACTGACTTTTTCTGGACTTGCTCATCTGTCATTTTTATTTCCAGAAATGGCTCCAAACCTGACAAACATTTGTGGTATTTGAGAACACACCAAAAGGAGTGAAAATACTTTGGACCATCCTGAGGTTTTTTTATAAGGGATTCTTTACTGAGGATATTAAAAAGGTGTCAGGATACCACAGGTCCTGTCATAAATCAATGCCTTATTCTGTTGATGTCATCTGTTTAAGATCCATGCACCATTGCAAGCTTTTAGTGTCAAAGACTGGTATTTCATAGTGTCTATTACTTGGCTCCTAGCATTCATAAAGCATATGGTAAACATATTTTGACAGTGCCAGACTGTATCGTAAGTTATATTTGTGCTGAAAAGCAGCACATACAATAGGAGAACACGATGAATAAGGTGCCTGTTGTTTGTTGGTTTCATAATACTTTTGTTTCTCCCAGTAGGCTTTAATTCTCCATGCAGCCTGCTACGCATGTAGAACGACTCACATGGTTAAGTGGCTGCTGTGTTTTTGGCACTCCAGCTGTACATACTGACTGCACCATGTGTCTCTGCATTGCAGGAAGCTGATGAAGCACTGTTGTGCAACCTGGAGCTGCAGATCGAGTTCCAGTTCCTGCAGGACGACATTAATGCCACAAAGGACAGATACAAGAAGGTAACGGGCTGAATTTGCCATCTTCTTTAGATCTTCCTTCTAGAGACGTGTGTGAAGCTTTGCCCTTCTCCATGATTTGTTCCAGTGGCAAATTAAAGCAAATCCTGTTTGTGTTTTGGTGGGTAAATATAGCACTAGATATTTTCAATGAGCACAACAGCTGCAGTGTGGAGGTCAAGCCCAACGGTCGGATGGCTGCAAGCATCCGAATTGACTCCCTCAGGGTCCAATATCTGTACTTGTAGTAATGTCTTGAATTTGTTGGCCTGTTACCGTGATTCAACCGAACATGCTGGTCAAGCTGTCTTCTATTTCACGCTAAGAAGCTATTACTTTCATCAGAGGGGGATTCCCAATTTTCTGGGCCAGAGCATTCCAGTTAATCAGCAGAAATAAGCCTGTGGCTGTAGGGTTACGCTGCAGCCAACTAACACATGCAGACCCCTTCTCCTTCCTGGGAGAACTGTGAGGCTTGGTATCAGGCAACTTCCTATCTTTGCTGCTTTTGAAAGAAGAGGCTCACTTTTTGGACCACATGCAAAGGTATTTGTTGTCCTCATTTTGAAAATCTCCCATGAAATCAGAAATCACGGAATCTTAATTTAAGACTGTGAACTATATTGTCACTTAGCCAAATGCCTGTAATGGTACCCTCAGCACGATGAAACTGCTAGCACACCTGCACTCAAAATGGGGTCTAAAACCACATTCCAAAACCAAGTCTGAACATGGACTGGACTTTTATATGCTGAAAGAAGTAAATATCTAGGAATAAGCCCCAGAAGTGGAGCACATTGAAGGGTGCACCTTGCTATGGCATTTTATGATGAAAATGTTTTTTACTTCACCACAGAACCTTATGGAAATCCAGACCTACGTCAATGTTTTGCAGCAGATCATCCAGACAACCCCTCGCGTGTCCCCTATAACCACTGGCATATGTGAGGTAAGTATTGTGTCGGTAAATACGTGCTGCTCTAAGTAAGAAAGAGTCAATGTTTATTCCTAAAGCATGCCAGGTCCTCTAACTCCCACTCCAAGGTTAGACGAAAACTGCAACAACTGTAAGTACTGAATATGAGACAAAAAACTAATTGTAGCTTCGGAAATATGTATTGGTTCCCAAAATGGCTAGTTGAAAGGTAGTTAAAGTAGTTGTGCTTCCTATCTGAGGAGGAGCTGGCAGGATATAGAAGTATTTACAGAGAGAGTAAATCTTGTCCTGAAGGGGCAAGATGTGAAAATTTGTAAATCAAATAAACTGGTATGGGTTAACTGAATACTTGGTGATTCCCATCAATGTGAGTGGCTATGCCAAGAATGTTTATTGGTTGGAAGAAGAAGATACGAACAGCTACATCTACAGGGTCTAATTTCAACATAAGCTGTACTTCTACAGTCCTGCCATCTGACATCTTTTATTCTTAAAGCCATGCCACAAGGGTTTGATTGAAGTTCAATACCCATCATACCCATCTTTTTATTTGTCTTTTGTCATTTTCTATTTGTCTTTATGGTTTATTTCCAGTAGTGGAATTTCTTTTGGCTCTTATTAAAAGAGTGAAACATACTTTCCTATACACATGTTGTTTTCTTCCAACCAGGAAAAACTGATAGCGGAGAGGAGGATCCCTGTTCTGCAGAGCCAGCTGGAGGAATACAAGAGCATCCTCTGCCAGCTACAGGCACAGAAATACAAACTGCAGACAGAGGTACTGCCATAACTAGCCATAAACACAAACATGACGCTCATGAACTCTGCGCTTTTTATGGCCACATGATCTTTAACAGGGTCGGGTGAACTCAATGGACTTGGAGACTTGGGGATGTGTTTTCTTTTTTCCATCTTCTTCTTCAGCTGTTTCATTCTCATTCTCTTGGTGACCCAAATCATCAGGTTTAGATGGCCAGGAAGGGCTGTAGGTGTCACAGCCACAATGAAGCCGTCTTTGCTTATCAGAGTAGCTGGTAGGAGAAGGTTTCCATGTTGTCACTAGATTTCTGTGGGATGGAGTCAGAAGGAGGCTGTGGATGGAAATGTCACATGGGGCTGGTCTCACTTTCTCTCTTACTTACTGAGCTCAGGCTGGAAACTGGCTCCATGAAAAATGATGGGGAACTTTAGGGCTCTGCGCGATCCTTTAATTTCTTCCCCGAAAGGGCACTGAGCTTGCTCTGAGAAGGGCTGGACGGACTTGGTAATCAAAACTGAATGTCCTTTGAAATAGGTGTCAAGCTACTTTTGGCATCCTGCGTTCATCCCTGTCACTAGTAATCACTACCTCAACACCTCTCCTGTGCTTAGACTCTACCAGCACCAAAACCACCTGCTTTTTGCCAATTCCTGATTTGCAGAAAATGACTGGCCAAGACTTTCACTCATTGTTCCTGCCCATCTCCGAGCCAAACTTGCTGTAAATCAACCTTTCTCCCCCAGCCAGGGTCTCCGAGCAAGCGTGCAGTGCAGGGACAAGGGTGGCAGGAGATGGAGGAGCAGCTAAAGGCTACAGTGAATAGAAAGCAGTCCTGTATAATTGCCAATGGCGGGTCTACCTACACAGAGTCGAATGTTTCTTAGCGGATGGGGTGGAGAGTGACCACCTTATGCCCCCCAAATACAGCTTCCTTTGTACCTTGAGTTGGCCATCTGGGGTGGGGGGAGTGATATACTGGCATAAAACACCTTTTGGTGGGATTTCGGACTCCTCTGGACAGTCCGAGCAGCAGCTCTTAACTTCCTGAGCATAACTTCTCTCACTAGGGCACTTAGGGACAGTACTACCCCCAGGTCTTTTCCTTGGTCTCTTTCTCCTGTCAGATGCTCTGGTGGAAAGGACACATGCGCTCTGGGAAGAACAAGAATCAATATAGTGATAAATGAGATAATGAATCAATATAGAAAAAAGGGGAGGAAATCAGCTTTCTGCTGGCGGATGGAGAGAGGCACTCTTTGGGGAATGAATTGTGCTGCTTTCAAAATCAAATCTTCCTGTTCCATTTAGAAAGAGTTTATTAATTCATTCCTTCTCATGCCTTGGATTAGAAGATTGAAATAACTTTATGAGTGGGGGTTGATCACGTGGTTGCTTGTGATGGTGAAGGCTGAAGCTGATGACTGAGGTGTCCTCAACCTCCTTTGCTTTCCTGTTTTTGGACCTGATAACCGTGTCGCAGAGCGGTTATTGACCCCACCTCGTGAGCACTAGACATTAAAGGGGTCTGTGGAACCTGTTGGTCCACTGGTACGCTGCAATATAACCAAACTAATGCCAAGGGACTTAGGTCCTAAATTCAGGCTCTTAAAAGGTTTTTGAAAATCTTGCCTGTAACATACAGAAATAAATCAATTACTAAAGTTATTGCCCCATTAGCTTTTTGTGAGTGCATCTCTTTAAAAGCTGTTTGAAAAGGGGAAAAAAAAATTCCCAAGTGATAAAGTAACTATAATAAATAGCCAAAAATAGCAGAAGAAAGTGAGAGCAGAATTACACTGCCAAATATCCCACCTGTAACTCCTGCCCCTTGTTTTTGCAAGGAACTTATTGCTGCCTCCTGGTTGATGCACACTCCAATGACTGGTTTAGATCCGATATTAGGAAAAATTTCTTCCCCGAAAGGGTTGTGAAGCATTGGAACAGGCTGCCCAGGGCAGTGGGGGAGTCCCCATCCCTGGAGGGATTTAAAAGACGTGTAGATGAGGGGATTAGGGACATGGTTTAGTGGTGGACTTGGCAGTGCTAGGTTAATGGTTGGATTCGATGATCTTAAAGGTCTTTTCCAACCTAAGCTCTTCTATGATTCCATGACTGGCATTGAGGCCTTACTGCACAGCGATTATTTTTATCGCTAAAGTAAAAAAGCTGAGGAATTGAACTCAAAAGGGAAGCTTTTTATTTAAAAAAAGACCCTTCCTTAAACTTCAGTGCTTGGTCTGCAAATCACAGAGAAGGAAGCACAGGTTTTGCCCAGGAACATCTTCCCAGTTAAGCACTTTTGTTCCCCTCATAAGACACTGCCTGCTCTGCCGAGGCTGTCCACGGTGAGCTGTGGGTCACGCAGCGAGACATCAGCCAGCCTCGCGTGCATGGGGAAGAAGACATCACACAGCTGTTCCCCTGGTTCACGCCAGTCCCGTCATGCTTATTGTGGAACAGAAACCTTGGGATAGATGAGGGAGAGGGGAGGAGGGGCGGGAGAGTTACTGGTTTTGAATAACTGAACAAATGCAGTGAAACTGCCACTGTATTTCAGCAGTGCAGCCTCACACATCGTAATAAAACATGTCTTGCCTTTAATTACCCTTGAAATATGGGGATGCCGAATGCTTCAGAGCTGCTGCTTTCACCCATCAATTTTGTTTACCAGACAACCATACTGGAGCAAGCGATTAAGAACACCCAGGATAGTTACGATGATGAAATTCAGCTTTACAATGAGCAGATTGAAAACCTTCGGAAGGGAATAGAGGAGGCCGAGAGAACCTTGGAGAAGTACACGACTGACTGCCGCCAGCTGGTGATCTACCAGCAGTCCCTGGAGAACGAGCTGGAACGGTACAAACGTATCATCGAGAACGAGGAGAGCCGGTAAGGCTGGATTGCTGGACTCCTCTCCCAAAGGGGCCAGCGATCTCTTTTATCTCCTTTGAAAAATGAATGTTTAAGGGCATTTGATCCACCCAAAGCTATGGCCGTTTTCACACTTTCACTGGTAGATATCCACGGACAGGAATCAAAGTAGATGCAAAATCTGGTCAAGCCTCTGCAAAGGAAAGGGTCAGAGCCATTTTGAGCTTCTCCTTTCCATACAGTCTCCTTTTCATATACTGTCTTGGCGTCAGCGCACAGAGGTCAGGAGCATACGAAAGCAAATTGAACACCCTCTCCACTGCCCAGGTGTTAGTGAAGCTTGCTGGGGCGTTACAGGCAGGTTGTTCTCGCAGGGCTCAGACAGGGCAAATCTATAAAGCAAAACACCCTTCACAGCAACCCCATTCTTCAGGCAAGGGGGGGGGAAGGACAGAATGTAAGAAATTTGCGGGGATTTGGGTTGTGTTTAAACCTACGGAGGAGCACTGGCTCCCTCTAATGTCAACCATTAGCATCACAGGAGAAAAGGAGCTGGGCTTTCACAGCAGCGCCAGGTGCCAGCAGATGCAGCAGGGCCAGACCCCCGAGCGCCCAAACCGCTGCTCTGGGTCGAGCAGAAGGTGCAGGGGAAGGACATTCACTGATAGTCAATCTCACATGTGGGGAACAGATACTTCATCGATTTTCAACGTCTCGTTTTGGACACTGTGTTCTGGTTAGGAGTATCCGATCAGGGTAATTCTCAGTGCCAAAAATTAAAATGTGCATCTCTTGCATATCTACACAGGGTGTATATCCTCCCTACAGGCCAATATATTCTCTCAAATTCTAGCAGAATAGACTGGAAAGGCCACAGATAGAGTAACTGGTTTGCATATAGGCCAGCCTCTCAGTTTTAATTTTTAACCCTTAATACCACTGACTCCTCAAATATTTTCCAAGGAAGACTGCTCAGTTTTCTTCTTGCCCGTCTGAAGTCAGGCATATGCAGGTAACATTGTAACGGCTACCAAATTTCATATTTTACCGGCCAGCATGTGCAGCTGTTGCTGACTTCTGGTAGGTGTGGACTGACTGTTTGGCCATCCAAAATCTTCCCATCCTTTCAAAGTGCTGTGCTGAATTACAGACCTGTTGCTATGGGTTTTAATTAGTGGTGTAGTTTCCCTAATGGAGCATCCCGTGTCAACAGCCTAACTCCTGCGAAGGTGCTGTGGCTGTGTTGTTTTTTCCCAGACAAGAAACAGGCTCCCGTTGTTCTCTCTGACTCCTCACCACAGAGAAATATGTTTCTTTAACCTCCATGCTTCATTTTGTGCAATTTCACTTGTTCTTGATGGAAATGAGGAAGAGAGATCTGACCGATGCACGTCTTCTCTGGCAGGTTAAACTCTGCTATAGCAGGAACGCCAGTCACACTCTTCACACAGATCTATAGAGCTGTCCAGCCTGAAGTATCGAGGGGAAGAGGTAAACCTGTGACATGTCTTCCTGTGTCTGTCAAGAGCAGCATCATTGTACTTCAAGCTGTTTTTCCATTTGTCTTCTATATGAACCAGCCGTGACAGCCTGACTCGAGGCTTGCTAAGTAAATGTAACGATTTCAGCTTACCTCAGCTGGCTTTGGGACAAGCTGTCAAAGGCCACAACCACAAGCAAAAGAGTTTCTTTGCTAATTTCTGCAATTTACTACTTAGGCCAATCAATAGAGCAAAGTCAGAAGGCACCTGGAACTATGGAAAGAGCTGGGGGTGTTGTGCTGACTTGTTGCGAGCCTTTGGCCCACACTTTGTGCAAAGAGCATCAGGGCATGCTGAGTGCTGCAGGCAGGCAGAGGACGCTTTTTTGGGTCTGTTTATGTCCCATGGCCTAGTTTCCTCCAAATGGTGTTTCCTCTGTGTTGTATGATTGCTTGTTAGAATTAGGATGCTTGTAAACCTGGTGACAAGGAAAGGGCCGGGACTAAACTAGCGAGGCTGCTTGTAACAAAGAGGGGAGTTGGTTCATAGAAAGGTGCTGTAGGTACTAACACACGGGATGACTTACTGTAGGTTAACTCCAAGGCTCACTGGGGTTTTACTAGCAACAAACTGCCCTGAGAACGGAGATAAAGCATCAAATAAGGTTTTTCTTTGGTGTGCAGCTGTAATTTTTCTAACTGCTCCGTGAACCATAGCAGTTTTATATGAAATGGGTCCATAATGCACAAGGCCAAATCCTCAGCAGCTGTAAATAACTACTGTCCCGCAAAGTGTTGTTTGTACCCACTGAGGCTTCAGCCCTTCTCTAACCACCCCTCCACTTCCTACCTGCAAGGCGAGCAGGGCATTTTGTGTGCATTACTGTACCTGTGACATGGCACAAAACAGGTGCTTTGGGGAAAATATATTAATATCTGTCTGTCCCTGTGTTCCCCTAATTCCCGGTACCTGCCTCCTCTGCTCTAGCTGTTCATGCCATGGAAATCAGCAGCCTGCCTGTGGTCCTGCTGCTGCTGAGCTGTCATGGGTCTGTGGCCACTGACTGCCCAGGAGATCAGAAACACAGCCTGTGGGCAGGGGTTCCCTCTGCGTGGGCCTAGAGCCCAACGTCAGCGTTCGAGTGATGCCAAAACATTGCTCCTCAGCACCACACCGCTGGCTGGGCGGCTGCTTAGCCATGTGCCTGCCGGCCACTCGCTCCTCCCTCCTGACGCACCTCCCTGCATCTGCCCATACCCGAAATCGCCATGACGGGAGGTGCCTGGCTCACTCGTAGCCCCCCCGGGACACAAAGGCGAGGCGTCCCTCTGCCGAGCCTGTCTTCAGGAGTGCTGGAAGAGCTGGTGGTGACACTCACCTTTCCCATCAGGCCCGGACCACTCACCCAGCAACCCTGCATTCAGTGGGAAGGTTTTAAATAGGGCTTTTGGGTTTTTTTTTCCCCTCCCTAAACCCTAGCAGGAGTTGTAAAAGCCTGACAAGTGATTTCCACTTAGTCCTACTGCCAGGCCATGCCTCTAACTCTGGGCACCTGGCTTCAGTCTCTGCCTTAGGAGACGAGGTTTCTTGTCTAGTTAAGAGGGCCAAACCCTGCCACGAGGCCTGGGAGGAAGATGCTGAGCCTGACTGCCACAGTGGGTGCTGAACACTCCTGCTGAGCACTAATGCAGGCCTGATAGGTGAATGTTTTGTGCAGCTGCCTCTATTACACGCATAGTTGTCTTGTGATGGCAGCGGCGGCCTCAGATGCAAAACGGCTCGTTGGCCAAGGGCCCACGCAAAAGAAGAGGCTGTTCAATGTGCTGACGGAAGCTGTGCTCACATTTGCTGCTGCATTCAGCTCTCCACCTGCACAGTGAGGGTGAGCGGCAGCTCTAGCATTTGCAGCGACTGTGTTCAGCACTGTTTGTTTTTTGCTTTGTTTTGATTTTTTCCTTAGATATCACCCAGGCCATGCAAGACATCGCCAGTGTTAAGACCAGACAAAAAGCTCTGACGAAGAAAATTGCCAGGAAAAAGGAGATGATGTCTAAAGACATAAGTGACGGTCTATCGCCTGAAAGAATGTATGAAAGAACTCTGGAAGGTTTTGACCAAGATCAGCTGGAGTTTAGGCACGAAGGCTCAGTCACGTGTGAACCTGAGCAGGAAGGGTTAGAACTTGATGAAGAAGAAACGGGCCCAGAGGACGTACCTGATGGAGCCCAGATAAGTAAAGCCTTCGATAAATTGTGTAAGATTGTGAAGGAGAAGATAGGAGTCTGCAAGAGACCAGAGCCTAAGCCTGATGCCCAGCCCAAAGAGCGTTACGTGCTGGTAACAGGGGAGGAACGCTATGAAGAACCTTGCATCTTGGCCCCCTCCATCCCAGCTGCGGGAGGGATCACAGTTTGCACCAGGAACGGAAAGGTGATGAACGGTGGTGAAGTGGAGCCCATACCGGAGCTGCCAGAACCTGCTGAACCATCAGAAAAAGAGAAAGGGGCTATCTGTGAAAGGAGGGAAGAGTTTGAACTCCTAGTTAAACAGAAAGAGGAAGAGGAAGAAGGCATAATTGAATGGGACAAAACAACAAGAGGAAAAATCGAGCAAATCACAAAGTATCCGGACATCTCTGAGCCTGAGACGGTTCCTTCCCCTGGTCCGATAAGCCCAACCGAGCCAGGAGTCCTTCGAGAGACAGAGTATGACCAAGAAGATAAGGAGGGCCTTTTGTTCAGGGAAGCAGGCTTGCCTGGCTCCATGAGCTATGAGAAGGTCGAGGTGGTGGAGTCCATCGAGAAGTTTTCAGATGACAGAATTCAGACGTACGAAGAGACAGCAATGATTGTGGAGACGATGATAGAGAAGACAAGCAAGAAGAAACCAGGTGACAAAGGCTCTTAAGTGACACACACCCCCTTGATAGTCAACTTGTCTGGCATAGTTATTAAATTACTGTTTTTTTTTTTCCTGACCGAATGATACAGTAGTGAGATTTTTGCTGTTTGGTATAGAACAGATTGATGGCAATTCTGTCTGATGTAGGCTCGCCTTTGGTGCAATGACCGTTAGAGCGCTCCAGGGCAACAAATAGGCACATCCTGATTTCCACGATTAGGACAAGTTGAAAATAATTATTATTACAGAGCTGCCTGGCTTTCCACAGTATCCGGGACAAATCTGTGTATTCCTCTACTGCTCCTATAGCTACCGTACGATTCCCCATCTCTCAGATAGCTGCAAATGTTAACTTGTGACATCTGGTTCGTTTAATAAAGTTTTGCCTTCTACAGAAGATACCCACTGTGGGTTTGTGTTGCCTTTACCGCTGACTGATGGTCCCTACTAGTAAATGTCAACTGACTGGGTGTGCAGGAGTTTTTCCAGGGGAAGGGCTGGATACCTGTTAAATAACCTATTCCAAATCTCTCTCATTTACCGTCTTTAAATAGCGATGAGCTTGGCAGCCCTTTCTTTTTGGATCTAAAGACAAACTTTCTGTATTTGAAATATGCTTTTACTGCATATCTTCTTGGAATAAAACTTGAAATTCCACCAAAGTGGGGGATAACCATTATAAAAGATACTAGAGGCATTATTTGTCCTTCACCAACACCACTAAGGTATTTACAAATGCCAACAAGCTTTTGAGCAGACTGCAGCCAACTCAAAAGACTCTGGGTTTTGGTATTTTCTTGTTAAGTATTTCCTTGGACTGTAGCGTTTTGCAGAGTTAATACTGCCACGTGATCCTGTCGCAGCTCAGTCACCCGCAGTCCCATGGAGCTCCACAGGGTTGCTGGAACAAGCGGTGCCTTCCCACGTCCCCTTGCCTGAGGAAGCAAAAGAAAGGCAACACTTCTGCAACAGCCTCTTGCAGCTTCCAGAAATCTTCGACTCAGGAGAAGGAAAAAAAGGAAGGAAAAGAAATCCTTCATTTGTGTATGTGCAAATACTGAGCACTATTTAAAGTGCTGGTGCATCATTTAGGCCTCAGTTTGACTTCAGGCATATATAATTCAGGCAAATAATGCCAGTAAAGCAAAGCACTGAAGTGCTTCACTAGGCTGGGCTTTACACATTCCTTCTCCCATCCCATCCCATCCCGCTTTTGAAGTTTTCATTGCAGCTTTTGGCATTGTCATGCCTTTTTCTTTCTGGCTGATTACTCCTGTCAGCTGTGAAGGATGGGGCTAAATGCCACTTGAGCTGACGAGCCTGAGCTTCAGGACTACCTTCTCACATCACCCAAGACTTTCCTTCAATGTTGTGTGGTGGTTTTTTTCATTAGTGAGTTCCAATGCATTTGTAGCATCTAATCTGACTATTACGTCTGGTAGAGGAGCACCTTCTTTGAAACAGGGACAGGTGACCCATGCAGTCACACTTTTATTCAGGATTTTTTTGTCGATGCCATTTTATTGAAATGCTGTGGGATTAGATGCCAGACATTTCTTGCTAGGGTGTGTGCTGCTTTTCAGTTAAATTTATTACCACTGTAAATAACTGCAGAGAAGGAATTTATCAATGCGTACACAGGCTGCACTCTGGTGAGCTGGAAGCAACTGCTCAGAATAGCTGCTGGTGAAAGCAGGTTTTGACTACTCTAAGGGAAAGGGGAAAAAAACCGCAAACCTTTAGCAATAAGTCTAATAATGCTGCCACAAATCGGGGTGTAAACAGCTTTAGGCAGAGACAGAACCAGGTATTCCCCCCCAGCCCAGATTTCACTGCAATACAGCGAGCTTCGTGTTCAGAATACGAAAAGCCTTGGCCAGTGGCAGAGGCCACACTTCAGGAGAGCCTGGGTCAGGTGTCCAGTGTGTGAATAGCCCCCGCCACCCTCAGCTGTTTTGTGCTGTGGTGTCACCACTCTACGCTGCTGACGTAGAAATGGTTTGCTGATGCTCGTAAACCTTCTTCAGCAGCTGGGCAGTACAAGCATCACTCCTAAAGTGGGTTTAGTGGCACAGATTACTGAAGAAGTCACGTACTGCATTGCATAGGCAGCAAGGTGAGGTGCCAGGACTTGAACCATGCTGGTGCTGAGCTGCACCACGGACGCCAACATCAGCAGAAGACAAGGACTGTGAAGAACTAAGGCCTAAATTCTGCTATGAGCTCTGACCTGCCTTCCACAAACATGGCAGTTGCACAGTAAGGCTGCAGATGACAGACATCTTTCTGTAAATTTGTATGAAAATTTTACAGAAAACCACTAGTATTCTATTGTTCATAATGACAATGCTGAAAGGTACAGTAAATCCCATGATTTATGGGCTACATCTGCTTTAAATGCAGAGTCTCAAATGCAAATGCTCAAGGAAGTGTTTAAATGCTAATGCTAAAGTGTGATGGTGAAATACTTGATGAGCATCTATTCAGCAGAGCCTGTGACGAGACCTAGGTTACCACAGACACATTCTCGCCTCTGTGGCAATCAGAACTAGATCAGGAGGTCCCCTGCCATCGTCTACAGCTGCAGACACGGTAAGAAACTACAAAACAACACATACCCTTTGCCACGGGAATATGTATGCTAAAAAGTATCCAAAAGTGTGGGTGGGAAGTTGGGAGGAAGAGGGAAATGGTTTTTTTTGTGGATCAAAGTGCTCCAAACAGCAGAGAAGGGGAAAAAAAACATAACAAAAAAAAAACCCAAAACAGCCCTGCTGGAGCATTTCCTTGGGGCCAGAACTGCTTATGGAATGCAGTGCAAAAAATGTCACTGTCTCTCCTCCTGAGCTCCCCTTCCCCACGGAGGGCAGCAGTTCAGCACCCGCATCGCTGCGTGCCTCTGCAGAGCTGCCCTTGGAGCCAGCGGGTTTGAACCACGTAAGTAATGGCCAAGGCTCTTCCTAGCCTGCGGCCTTTATCTTCTATGTCCCGCGGTCTCACAGAGTTAACATTAAGCCTGTTAGTCTTCATCTGTGGCTATCACCTCTTTTGGAGGAGCGTTTTTCTCAGTATCCAGCATACACGGGATACAAATTTCCTTATCAGTGTAAAAGGCAGAGGCGTAGGAAGTAATTTACAGCAGCGTTATTACCTCCCGTGTACCTTTGGATAGGCAATGATGATAGGACCTGCCAGTTTACAACAGCGCTTTATTTTACTCATGTTATAAAACATCATCACAGGGTATTAGTTAAACAGTGTTCACCTGTTTCAAATCATGAGCTTCATTTTCCCCTTTATTATAATTACTAACAAATTAACTTTGTTTTCCATCAGCAATACCATAAAAACTTAGTCTAACTGGACATATTTTTTAGCGATCCCCTGGTGCAAAAATCCTGAAGAATTTGAAGTAGATCTCTATACTGTATATACACTTAGTTTTATATATACTTATATCAAAACTCACCATTTCTGTATATCACTCATTATCGTGATCTTTCACTTAATAAATTATTGTCAGCATTAGAAAATATGAACAACCATCTAGTTATTTTGCTGCTGTATAAGATATTTAATGATTGAACAGAGAACTGCAAAATTACATGAATGCAATGGAAAGTCATGTACACGTTCATTTAAGATTTCCACATGGACTTTTTGTATTCCAGAACTTTTCCAACATTTTAGAAGTCCTTCAAAAGCTTCCAGTTACCTCTTTCTTTGAACACATCACACAAAAAGTAATGATGTGCGTATATGTATTATACATTACATACCATATGTAATTCTATATATATTTATAAGCAAATATATGTAACATACCCTGAATATACATATTGTATGTAATATATACACATACAGAGAGATACCACAGGTGTGTCGTATGCATTTAGACATACAGGTGTATGCATAAATATATATATATGTGTGTGTATATATATATGGTAAATACCTCCCTCTAATACGTATATGCTGCTCTTTCTGAGAACTGGGTGCCTTCCACGGAAACCTACTGCCGTCAGTGCGATCTGTTCACGTCCAAAGACACAAGCAAACCTGTCCCTGACTCACTTCAGTGAGTTTTGGCTCATGTCTCATGAACTCCAGGTCATGCTTTGAACCAGCCCCATCTTGTCCTTGGGCTAGGTTTTAAATCACTGAATTAAACACCGTTGGCACTATAATGTATTGAACAAATAAGCAAGAGCACTTCAAAAATCACACGGCCTGATTCTTCTGCCAAGGCTGGTTTTATCCCAGTGTGACTCAATTGTGCGAAGGGACTGCTGCACGCAACGAGGAACCTGTGAGTAGCGCGAGGCTGCTTGTCTTGGCTTTAGAGTGTAATTCACATAGGCTTTGAGTAGGTTGAGCTGTTTATTTTGCATTTGGATTTGTAAAGGAAAGAATAGACCTTTTATGCAAAGATAAAAGGTGGATATTTGTTAGAAATAACAGCATAGATTATACATTCTGAAGTGAAACGTGCACCATATAACCTTTGGGTTACATTTTTAATTTGTTAGATAAATATTTACTTACTGAATGTTTCTACTACTATGCACCTGATTAACCAGGACAACTCTTATTAAAACGTTTTAGATGAATACTCTGCATATTAAAAATACATAATAAAATTCTCAAACTAGTCACTGCTAAAAAGTAGATCTTGGATCCTGCAAAGATCCAAAGCACCTGCTTAAAACTAGAATTTGAGTAGGTCCGCTGTACTGCAAGTGAGTGCCTAAATATTTGCAGAATCAAGACCCTTTATTATTCAAAGGTTAAATTTGGGATCTCACACCTGAGAACATCTAGTGGTTACTACCATGAGTAATCCCCACCAAGGAGAATGTTACGTCTTGCAGCAATAGCCAGAGCAGACTCCAAGGGTGGGAGAGACTGACTTTACTCATGTATGAAAAGTGAAGGTGGGACTGACTCTTTAAACAGCAAAGAGCAATGATTACCAACAAATCTTCCCAAACACACTACGTTTTATTTCCCAAGAAGGCCAACTTTGCATAACACGTTAATAACTTAGGCAAATTTTTCTTCTTAAATATATCTGTATAACATAAAAATAACTACTTTTTTTTTTTTTTTAATTTGAATAAAAAATTGCTTTGGGACTGAAACTGCATACTTCAAATTTCTCCCTCAGCAATTTACTGACAGCCAGGTTGTAAACCCCAGAAAACAGGGGTCTGTGGTTGGAAATGCTGACACAGCCTCATCTTACGCTGCTGTAATACATCTCATTATAGAGACGAGCAGATGCACTTTTGCACACAGGCTGCCAGAAATCCTACAGCTCATTCCCTATGTGCTCATTCTGCTGTAAGATGGTAAGTTGATTTAAACTGCCAAAATCAAAAAAAAAAAAAAAAAAAAAAAAAGGCAAAACTTGTGCTTCTAGAATGCCCCGACCCTGTTTGCAAAGCACTTCCCCTTGTCACCTGGCTTTGGCATCACTTTGCCTTCCTTATTGCCATGCCTGTTGAACCCTTCTGTGGCTGAAGTGTTGGTGTGTATGTTGTTTAAGTGTATATATTACAGAAAGCTCTCAAAAGAATTGGATTTCTGCATATTGGATTGGTAAATTTTCTTCATCTCTGGATTATTTCTGTCTGTAGGGTCTAGTGCTACTTTGGTTGAACCCAATGGGGAAAGTCCCACTGAAGTCAATGATGCAAAAGGAGCTGTTAGACGTTCAAAGATCTCTCCAGCCAACCTCTTTGTGATTCCCTCTCTCACAATAATTTTTTAAAATGTGCCCATTACCACCAGTTGCCAATGATAAAATTCACTCTTTTTTTTAATACAAAGAACATTTACCACAAAAATATGAAGCGAAAAGCCATCAACTTGTTTGCAGGTTATTACCCATTCATATGACACAAAGAAAAATAATTTACAGTCACAAACTGTACATAGTATTCGGTGGGGGACAGTATATTTGTGGTTTAGAGTAAAAAAAGGATTGCTTCAGTGGTAATTAAAATAATTATTGACGAGATATAAGACTTAAAAATTAAGAAAGTGTGATAATTTGGCTACAGAGACGATCATTGTAATATGTCTAACACAGAGGTTTGGATAGTAGAAAGGTGAGTAGAGGGATCTGGGGAAGGAAAGACACCGTCATGCAGAACAGCGCTAGTTCTTGCTCAGTATGCTCTTCAGGCTTCTCTCCACTGCTTCATCTAATTCCTCTTCCAGCTCTTCCTTCTTGGACATGGCCAGTTTGGACTGATAATCTTTTACTATTTGGTCTATATATGGTGCGCTCTGAGTCCCGTGCAGCATCAGTGTCCACTCCTTCAGCACGCCCCGCTGGGGCAGACCGCCGACAAACCCAATCTCTAGAGCCCAGGTGCCTCGGGGGTCTTCTCCCCAAGTGTGTGTGGTCATGAAAGGCCATTTGTCAAAACCCACCTTGGAGTCGTCATCCCTGGGACGCCGGCTCAGTAAAATGGACTTTGTTCCCATTGGCGAGGTCATGTTGATGTTGAGGTCTCCTCGCCTAGTGGAATTCACAGTTATAACTGCTTGGACGTGTTCAAGGTATCGGACAAAGTTTTCCTTCCCCTCACAAGCATCAGTGGTAAGTGTCAGGACCAGCTTGCCACTTGGTGGTATCTTTCTGCAGTTCAAAAGATAATTAAGCAAATTAGAAGGATATATATGGCATGACATGGCTAATTCAAAAACTACTGGGTTTTGGTGCCTCACAGAAAAACCCATACTATTTTCTTTATTAATACATGGAAAATTAAGGAAATAATAGTTGCAAACCTAGCCAGAAAAAGAACATTCTCTTTTTAGAAAATTATATCAAAACCTTAATTTGAAAATACATTATGAAATGTACGCCTACACAAAGAGAAGGAATACAATTAAGAAGTAGATACTACTATTTAAGAACTATTAACATATTTAATAGCCACCTTATCACTACTACATTGAGTAATTGCATAATAACGTGTATATTCAGTAGAAGAACCGTGAGCAGTCAGACAGTCACCTTAAAAGACAGCAGCGAATGGCCATCTGGAGTCAGAGGAGCCAGTTGCACAGAATTTGAGTGCAGTCACATTAAAGCCTACATCCTTGGTCTGATTTGGAAACCAGCACAAAGATGGGATCCCAGTTTCATCAGCTCGTTTGAAAAATACTGTTCCATTAAAATTGCTATCCTTGAACTGCTCCCATACAGGAGCACACGCACAGAGGAAAGAAGTTGCACTTGTTTACTGAGTTGCCAAAGTGCTGCACTTTGAAGTCACAAGTTTCATGGTGATTGTAATTCAGTCCTTATGAAGGCAAGCTCACAATTCACTGAAGGACATTTGTCCCAAGTATTAGCGGAAAGCTAGACCTGCAGATGGAACACAGGCTCAGTCCTGCGGAAGGTGCATCCGTGCCTGCCCAGCTCTCGCAAAGGAGGCCGGGAGCCACTGTGCAGTCCCGCTCGGGACGCCAGCGCAGGTCCAAGGGCACTGGTGCCTGGCCAGGAGCAGGGCCCTGCCAGCAGCCGAGGCTGCCCAGCACCCACTAAACCCCTGGGGGTCAGGATGCCAGTGGCCATTACCAGTCGCCTCTGAAACTGGCTGGCAAACTACACTAGAAGTGTAAAGCACCTTCACCATCAGCGAGCTGTGAGCAGTGTACTCTGTCTAAAAGAAATACTTGAAAGAAGAGAATTACTGCAATCATTAAAAAAGGGAATAAGTCACAAAAGACTCCAGTCAGCATGTCATTACCTCTTCCAGTGGCTTCTCCATGACCTATGTTTTGCAGTAAAAGAAGAAAGAGTCCCTTTTAAAAGGCATTGACCACACTGTGGTAATGAATACCTTCTTTTCAAAAGAAATGAGTACCAGCCTTTGCTAATGAAATAGTGCGTTCTTCAGAGACTAGTGAAAGTGTTTAATTCAAGCCTAACTTCCAGGAATTCTCTTCTTCCTGAGGTGAGCTCCAGGTATTGCAGCTTAGTACATCACTAATTGGCTCAGGCCAGTCTCTTCCCCCCTTTCATAGAGTATTGTCTTCTCAGGAGTACTTGCAGAGCAAAAAGACATTCAGGTCCAGGTCCTCAAGACATTTAAACACTTACCTTAAACTGAAAAACTTGTGTTTTTCTGAATCTTTTGGATGCCCTAGAGCAGAAGCTGGTATATACATAAATACTGTATAGCTAAAATATTTGAACATATAATACCCTCAAGATTTATTTTGTGTGCCAAAGCACAAGGAAAATGCACTATAAGCCAGCCAGAGGTGAAAGATCATAATCGCACAGTTCCCATATACTTGCACTTTCTCTGCATGGGAAGCATCGTCCTCAAAGCAATCTGAATTCATGTTGTCTCAGCAATCTTACACAGCAGACAAAGCTTTGTCAAACAGTGTTTCATTCCAACAGTTGTGCTAAGTGCTTTCTATCTCCTCCAGTAAATGAGGGAGGACACCACAGTGTGAGTCTTTTCTATCAACACCAAAACCCAAAGAAATAAGAGCAGTGTTCCCACTCCATCAGCTTTGCAGGCAGCCTGACAGCTGCAGGCAGCTTTTCTCTCTAGCTTCATAAGTGCTGCAGTGCAAAAGTTATCTCAGCTCTCTAAAACACAGGAGAAAAGGCTTCCTTTGTTTCCCCCTTTCCTATGAATTAGGATCCAATACTCTCTGCTTTGCTAGACTAATTACTGTATAGTCCAGGTGAACTTCCCCAAAGAAACAAAAAGAACCAGGGGTGGTAGAAAAAGCCTGACACGAAAGGAGCAGAAGAGGAGATGGCCTTTCCACACCCTCTCAGTGTACCACTACCCAATTGCACTGTGTATATAAAAAAAATATTCACTTTTGCATGAAGTGTAGTACCCAGTTAGAGATGAGCAGGGGGAGCTAACTGCTCCCTAGAAGCACACTCCCATGCTCCTGTTCCTCAGCTAATGGACTATGATTGTCCTAAATCATCTTTGTATCTCCCTGGACCAGCCAGATTCAGACTTGTCCATTTTTTTCTTTTTGCTGACCCAACAAAGATCCCTCTTCAGGGAAAGTTCCTATTGCTAACAAGTGTTTCTACGTGCAGCAGTGAGACAAGGGAATATTAGTGGCAATTTTAGTAGTTGAACTTTAATAGTAGTTTAGGATTGAAACAGTAGGTAAAAGTTTGAGACCTCGTTAACTATTGTGTATGAATTAGCTGTAGCTTCTTACAAGGCCAGCACAACTACTGTGTAAATTAATTGGCGCCTCACAAGGACGGTACCTGATAAGAAGTAAGAACTTCTTCTAAGAAACCAGCTAAAACCGACCCTGTTATTTGAGCAAGAGCCAAGGAGCAACTGAGCCTGCGCAAGAACAAAAGGTTACTAGCGGTGACGAAGAGGAACCACCAGCCTTCATCCCCACGACCCCCGACGACCACCACCAGGAGGCAATGCGCAAGCGCGGATGGGAGGGGTTCATGGAAATGACTTCTTGGAACTCATTTTAATACAAAGCGGGGACAGGTCATACATATGTATAGGCGTATCATGCATATGCAATAATTAGCTGCATAAATTCCTGATGAGTGCCGTGTTTGAGGCGCGCACGATTTTGGTGGGACTACCCCCCGTGCCACCCAGCGCTGAATAAACATACCTACTTTACAATCTTACAGATTGTGGAGTCCGTTTTCCACAAGTCAGCAGAGAAATGCTGCACTTTAAATGCCAATTGCTTTCAGCACACTGTATATTTAAAAGACATATAGATGAGGTGCTCAAGGACATGGTTTAGTAGGCATAGGGGGTGTTGGGTTGACGGTTGGACTCGATGACCTTAGAGGTCTTTTCCAACCTTAAGGATTCTATGATTCTATGATTCTATATTCTAGGCTGTCGATTCTTTCCTGGCCTGCTTCTGCTAATTGACAACGTTCCTGTGGTACACACTTCTGTATCAACTACTCACCTGCCTAAGTATATATTGAATTTGTATTTTATATTTACAAATATCTATATAAACATACATAAAATATATACATAAAACGTTGCTCCAGCAAGGCCAAACTGAAAAAATAACCCAATTACCCATTGCTGGGACTTCGCTAGTTCCATTTACAGTGTAATTCAAAAAATGTAGATGTTGCAAGTCATGATTCTTACTATCTCCTGTCAGTGTTTCATTTGGGGACATAAATATTGCAGCGGTACTTGTAACATACAAATGTGTTGGGTAATTACAGGGGGACACCCATACAGACTGCACACTGAGACTCACTGCAGTAGAGCTAGGAGGCTTGGGCCGCGACCGACTTGGTTGAAATAACTCTGCTGCTGTTCCATGCTTTTAAAAAATCTCTTCTTTACAAGTGCATGTGCTGTAAGCACAAAGCCTGTTCTGGGCGCTGCTCTCAAAAGACACCAACACAAGGCAATGTATTTCTCAACTCCAGAGCCTGTTGGGCAACGACAGCTACAGGGAAGCTTTACTGCAGTTCCAGATCCCCGGGCTGGAGGAAATGCACCATCACTCTGCTTTCCTATCCCTTCACCAGCAGAAACGGAACAGAAGAACAAAGACAGAAGGAGACAATACTGCTGCATAGCACTTGCCCGACTCTGGCTCAGTCGGTTGCCAGAGTACCTCTGCCACATCGTGTAATGCATGGAGCCAAGCCTGCAGAAAGAAACTTTCTCTCTTCCTCTAAGATGATCCCCATTGCAATAAATGTGGCTGCACTAAGATAAATGAGATTGTATGTCTGCATTTAAATTATGAATAAACTAGAGAGAGCTCAAAATTAGCTCCAGCGACCTCTCATTTGTTTCCTACCTGTGAGCATGTGTAGGCGAGATAAATTGAAACTTAGATTTCAGTTGTAGAACCTTGGATGCTGCAAATACAAACCCATCTGGAGGTTGGGAAAAAACTTACTCTTTGCGTGGCTGAGCTATGTGCCAGGGTGGCATATTGGTTTGCTTTCTTTTTCCAATAGAATAATGATGCCTTCAAAAACGTCACTGGAAAGTCAAATTTCAAATGGTATAGACATAAATTGGCCATTATTAGATTAGTATTTCAAGTAATTGAATTGAACTATAGCTGTTGCAGTCAATTAGTATTAATTCATTCCTTGTTGACTCATTCACTTTAGCACATGAAGGTAAATCAGAAAATAATTTGACTACCTAGCCTACAATTAGAGATTTGAAGAACATAAACCAAACACAATTAAATGCTGTAGTGTTCAAACTGAATCACTGGTATCTGTAGATGATTGTTTCAGTCTTCTGGAGATAAAAACGTCTGCTGGAATATGTCACAAAGACATATGACCTGGCTGACAGATATTTCATGCGGCAGCAGTTCATGTAATTTACAGTGCCAGCCTCCCAGATTTTCACTTATGCGCAGGCTCTTTGTTTGCAGAAACTTTGGCACAAATGTACCTGTAAGTACTCAGCACAAATGGATGATACACATGAGCTGTAGAATGCACTTCTCCAGCAAACCAGGAACTGAAAGATGATGTAGCTTATTTTATCAACTTACTGAAACAGTTGGAATGGTAACGTTAGGCTTTCTTAGAAAAGAATTTTCATTATGTTTCTTCGATTATCTATGTCTTTGTCAACACATTTGCATGCTTGTGGTCTCCTAAATGCCTGGAAGAAGCTGAACACGTATACTAGACTATTCACTTACTCGGGTTCCTGTACTGACCCTCCAACACAATGGAATCTCTCAGGAACAGTCTTCCAGTCTTTCGCCATCTTAACCATTGCTCCTGCATCTAGGACACCGTAGCCAAACAAATGGTTGAATTCCAGCCCAACGCCATTTCTACGCCATTGATGAACCTCATCGTGAAGCTGGTTCCTCTTGGAGGTGAGCACTGTCAGATGCTGCATGTCTCTCCATGTCAGATCCAAGCTGTGGAAAAGCAATATGGAAAACAAACAGTACAGTATTTCCAAGCAGATATTAAAGAAAAACAGTGTGTTTGAGTACGCCTTTTGGTAAAATTTCCTTCTATGAATCACACAGAAATTGTATCTATACACATAACAATAACAAAGCTGCTGTTGATTTCAGTGGGAACAAGAATAGGTTTTAATTGTATAGTACTTCCCCAAAGTATATTCCCCAAAATTGCAAAATCAATTCTGATTGTTTCCCTGTTCTTGAAAACAACTACTTTTAACTACACATTATAGATCCACCATGCATTTTTTAAGCTAATAAAATGAGTAGGATATTATACCAGATCCTGAAAAGAACACAAAAAGAAAAGGATGATGACAGAATTTCACCTAGCCTTCCTCTTAAATCTTGCCCTCTATTTCCTTGCCGTCTCCTCCTGCTTTTCCCATGGACCTTCCAAGATTCACCCAGAGAAGCCCCAGTCTCATGAAGCTGATGAGTTATAGCAATCAAGGTGTTAGTAATTTCAGTATTCTGTGAATAGGAGTATATGGGCTGTGGGTGGCTGTAGGTTTGCATTATAAGGTAGGGTAGAGGTTTGTCACCTGTGATACGCTAACATGGATGGATGCAGTCTAGTAACATTCGTCTAGATTCGATGATCATTTTTCATCATCCGCTCTTGTCTTCCTAGACTTGCAGTGATTATGATAACAGGAAGGGCACTTGTAAGTTATTATTCTGGAAGCTTTAGAACTGACATTCTAATTCTACATAACTAAAGCTATTCCAGTTGTTTTATGATGAACTCTTTCAACATTACAATATGTCTGATTCAAACCATCAACCTAAAAGGATCCGCTTTTCAGCTTTCTGTGCCCCAAGTAATAAGCATGTGTGCATGCTGAATGTACACCAGAATAGCCAATTACTGTCATTTTTCCAAGGTGACACAAGATAGCGGAAAAATCAGATATCATTTGCATCACTCTTACTGAAACCTTTAAAGAGCTGCTATGTATCTTAAAATTGTACTTTCCATTTCACAGATTGGTCTGGTTTTAGAGACGTGTCAGACATATATTGTATATGAGCTGAGAGACATATGGCAGGCAGCAGTTGTCTGCATGGGAAATTGTTAGCCATTCCTGTGAAGGCTAGTATAACTCATCCAGGGTAGTTCTGCACACTAAAACGGAGGTTTAATAGAGCCAGGCCTGGAAGGAGGTGGGAGACACCGACAGTTCTTTCTATCTTCCCCCCAGCCCTTCTCAGCAAAAGCTAGAAACCCAATTGCAAACCAGGGGTATTAGTCTAATTTCTACTTGTGATAGTTTGGCAAGACTGGTAATTCCAGTCTCCATGGATGACCCAAATGAAGAGGAATGGTAATTATTACTGAGATACTAAAGTTGTAGTCCAGGTTAAACATGCAGTGGTCAGAAAATTCATTAAACCTTTATATTTTTATGGCCATAATTATTTATTACATCGTGGCTGTCCCACTAAGTGAATTTGATAGTAGAAGGACTGATGATCCAAAGTTAAACACTTGGCATATGTGTTTTATGTGTATAAAGCCTGAAAAATGAGACTTGGCCCAAGTCATGCTCTGAGCACAAAGATCATTGCTCTGCTAATGATAGAAACTTCGTCTCCTCTGCCAAATCTTCCTTCTTCTGCATACTGTCGAAGAAAACTATGTACATAGTTCTCACTTCATGCCGTAGTTACAGCAACCGAAGCTGTATACCTGAGCAAATATTGTCTCACTTCATAAAATAATGTAACGCAAAGTAAAAAGATGGTATAGGTTATTGTAAGGAAAACTTTTCCTAATCAATTACAGAAGAAGATAATGAAGCAATATATACAAGAGGTCTCCAATGTCATGAATAGCATGGAGATGGTAAATAGACAATGGATATTTACTCTTTCACATAACAGAGCAATTATGTGGCACGGAAGCAAATTACCAGCAATGGGTTAAGAAAAAACAAAGGAAACATTCCCCGCCACCATCGCCAAAAACTATTACTACTGTGGAACTGATTGCCACTGGATGATACAGGTGCCAAATACAGACAAGTTGAAAAAGAGTTAGACAAATTCAAGGAAGATAAATCTGCCTGTGGCTATTAAACAGGATAGGCTGACTGCTCTCTCCCCAAACCACTGATTGCCAAAGCTGTTGTTGAAAGATTGGTCTTAATCCCCATTTGTTGTACTCTCCCCTCAGCGTCTGTCAACGCAGACAGTATGTGGCACAAGATGAACTCCTGTCTGATACCGTAGGTTTGTTCCTATGTTTTTGTAGGCTGGGCATTCCCCACTGGATATGTGGAGAAATGAAATAATCTCTCGATCCAAACAGTGCTGGAGAAGAAAAACCCCTGGAAGCAGTGGATGGAGAGGACACAGAGAGCAAGTCAGCCAAAACGTATCTGTTATATGGCTTTGGCAAGACTGTCGCTCCGTCTGTAAGTTACCAAGTTACTACTGTAGCAGGCAGCTTGTTAGCTGCTCATTCTAGCCCCATGCCACAGGCAGCCAACTTGTATGTTGAACAACATGAAACAAACCGCAGGCCCTCTCCTCTCTAGAGCTCACAAAGAACTTCTCAACAGCTTACTTAGCCTCCAGGGCCAAGGCGAACACTCCGGCTGCTTCAGGGGCAGCTGCAGACGTTCCTGAGTGACGCAGGGTGCAGTTGCCATATAAATCTGTTGTAGCCTGCAATGATATTAGATGTAATTAATGAAACTAGCTAGTCCATTTTCCTTGTAGCTACAGACTCAGAAAAATACAGGAAGGCTCTTTAGAATACTTGTGTGTTTGTTCCTAGGATCCGTTTTCTTATTCAGAATAGTGCATCAATTCAAAAACACAGTGAGATATAATTACAGAAGGTGTGAATGCAAGAATAAATTACAATGTAGGAAAACAAAGTTCATTACCACTTAGAAGTCATAAACTCATAGAGATGACATTTATTTCCTACAAACACAGTCCAACCAGAGGCCTTAAATTCCCCTGTGGTTATCAGAAAGACTTGAAACGAATTGTTAGCAGTATCGAGCTTTCTAACATTTGTGCAACTCCAGAACCAACAGCAGGACCACGCTGCTATCTTCTATGCAGATTAGTCACTATAACAGACCAGAAGGAAACCTTAGAAGTACATTTTGTGGTGATAATTACAAAGGTGCCACAGATCATCTTGGCTGATATCGGCAGAGAGCTGATACCAAGACAGAAATGAGTATTTTTCCATCTGCTACTGCACAGGGGCATTTAGGATGCTACAATGTGTCTTTGGGTTTGAGACAGGGCCAAGGAACATGTATAAAGGCTTTTGGCAAAGACTAACCTTGAGTTATTACACCTGAATTTTCCACTCTGTGAATTAAACCATGTCCTGGCTAGCCTGAAGGTGCTGAAGAGCAGTGATCAGTACACGGGGAAGAGAATCCCAGTCACACTTGAACAGAAACTGCATATTTTCCAGTTGTAGGTATGGCCCTGTAGGGGAGTTGAGTACGATGCTCTGCACTGCTCTGTGTGAGACTGAGGGTGATCTGAGCCCCCACATTTCCTCTGTGGGTGACTGAATGTCTTTCTGCTCTGTGCAGCTTCTAGTACAGCAGTCTGGTTCACGACTGCTCTGCCAGTACAAGTAAGTATGATCTCAGATGCTGACACTTTTCATTTAGATTTTTACCGAGACCTTTTATCACACTGTCCTCTGGAAAGAGTGCAATTGAACGTCTAAATCTGGTTTCTGATAAAAGAAAGTACCAACTATATGAAGCTCTAAGAGATGGAAGATCATTGCTTTTCTCAATATTAATCCTACGTCTCCTCAGCTGACAGTTTTGGCACGATCACGTACTGCAGATGAGAAAATATCCATCTCAACAAAGGACCATCTGCTGCTCCAAAGCAGACAGAGTTGTAATAGGTCGTGGGAGTGCACAAAGACAGCAGCAACAGGACAATAATATCTGGACTCACCACACCAGCCTCCGGATTTCTCTTCCTCCCATTACTAAAGGTGGAGGCTAAGGTTGAAGAGCAGCTTTCATCATACAGAGCTGTCCGTCCATCATTTATAGCAGAATTGATGGAGATTGTCCACATGCTCGATGCATAACCGTCACAGTTACAGTCATCGTAGCTGCCCCCATCTCCAGAGGCCCAGACATAGATGCTTCCTTTGCCGCCTCGGCCCTGTGAAAGGGGAAAATTGACCCTCTTGGATTAAACTGCAAATAGGAGATAGCGGCTACTTCAGACTGCACATCTAATTGTAAAGCTAGGCATCTATAAAGGAGAAAACCGGTCCAAACAAAATATAAATCAAAGCTAAGCTGAAATAACATGGACTTCTGCAGGTTATTAAATCCGGTTAACTGCCAGCCACAACCAGTTCTGCAACCTTATGTACACAGAGCACTTGCATTTATCTCCTGTTTTGCTTGCTGCCCTGAAGGCTCCTGTGCCAGATGCTAAGATATTTTATGGATTCATTAGCATTTATGTCAAGGTCTAAGTGCTACGAGGAAAGCGTTCTTTTAAAAGGGGTATAGGCCATCTCACACGCTGGGTTTGTAAGGCCCAATTAGGATCAGGCAATGGCTAAAAATCTGTAAAACTGGCACCTTTTTCTCTCAATAGATTTTTCTCCAAAGGTATCACTGACTCAGAACTGTTTTTCTGACAAACCAGCTTCTACTAAGCAGAAAATAAAGTTATGGGACTACATGAGTCATCTACAGAAAGATGGTCTACCAATTACACTGAGAAGGCGAGAGATGGGCAGGAGAGACTAAAGCCAAAGGGCAGCTTATAAAGGCTTCCCATTAGTTAAAGGAAAGAAATCCGTATCCTCTCCCCAACTTCCAGATAGGCAAGGAGTGGGAAGGGATCAACTCAGCTCCTTCTTCTCACCCCGTACTACCAAAGAGGTAGGGGCTGCCTGGCAGAGGGTTAGACCTGAGAACACTCACACTCAGGGAAAGACGAGTGCTCCTGAAAGCTCAGATCTCCCACTGATTCCAGCACAGCCACTGTTTCTCTGTGTGTTTAGTCTAATGTAATCCAATATTTACTTCCAACAGCACCAGAAGGGCGCGAGGCCTCAATTTAACATACTGTTTATATGCATTGGGCAGAAGGTAAGAAAAAAATCTCTTCTGGCCTCTTCATTGTCCAGCATGAAATAGAAGTTAAAGAATATACAAACATAGCAACCTGCAATGGTATTTTAATAGGGAACCTTTTCTGCCAGGAATTTAAATCAAATCCGACCTCCCAGCAGTAGCTTCTATTTTTCATCATACCCCACTGAACAGAGCAACCTCATTATTTCAAGCACGTTAGCAAGTTGCATTATAATCCACTGAATTGCACAGCAGGTTTGCTGCCACTGGGGTACATAACATCTCAGGACATAGATTTTCATAATAAAGATGATGATGACTATCAGAAAGCTTACTGAAATCAGTCTAAGAACTCCCACAAAGATCTGAGATCAATCATTTGAGTTTTAAGGGAGGAGGGTACTGTTGCAAAAATATATACTCTAAGAACAAACTAATTCCAGCAAATTATTTAAAAAAAATAAAAAAGATCAGCATAACAAGAACAGTTATGCCTTTTTTCCTTTTGACTTTTTCGCGTACAGGGCCCAATCCTGGGCTTTGGACTCACTTCAGAGGCTATGTCCCAAGCCTGCCATCGTGCCCACGGACACAATCACACCACCGTGCCACCATCTGCCTCCTTTGGACAGCCTCGGTGCCCGCTCGAGCACATCTCCGTCTCTCCCAAAAAGGCAGGCTGCTGCCCAGCACAGAGAGCACGTGGCTGCTGATGCCAGGAATAGGACGTGTGGCATGTACAGACCCATTCTTAAATAACCTTTTCCTTCCAGCCATTTTAAAGGGAGACAACACACTTCGTTTTAATGTGATAAATTCACAAAAGTAGCTTGGTGCCTGGAAGTTAGCCTCTGCAGCGTTCGGCATGGGGAAGCAGATTTAGCCTGGCTCAGCAAATTGTTCCATGCTGCCAATACCAGGTATTGCTGCACAGCATTTCGCCCCACGAGTGGGATTTGTGGTGGAATGGCAGAAAACAGCCATAACAGATTGCTGGTGGGGAGCAGGGAGAATCCACGGAGGAATGGAAATTTGGGCTTGAGTTTGTGGGTGGAATTAACCTGCTTGAGTGCTGCTGGGGATGGGTTTTCTGCATGTAATTACTGTAACGTGAGAACAGCCTCAGGATATCACTTCTATAAGCGTCACATCCACAAGTGCGGCTTAGTGTTAAAAACCATAACTCACCTCTTAACGCTCTAATTTCCATTGCCTTTCTGTTTTAGCCAGGACTGGAAAAAGAAGCAAACACTACTGAAATAAACTGATAGCAGCTCAAGTGCATTATTTGCAACGATGCTCAGGACTTGCTTCTTACATTTCCCACAGCCAGCCCTGCAGTAGCTGGATAGTTTGCACAGGCAAACTCTTTGGTGGCTGTCCTCAGGCATCGTTTCATTTACCAGGCAGAAATATATGGCTCCAGGAGAAGTGAATTTTCAATTCTCGGGCTGGTAGCAGTCTAAGCCAGAAAAATCTAAGTTGGGTCAACTAAGTGTCACATTTAAAACCAACTGAAAACTCCTATTTGCATCTCAACCTTATACGAATCTCAAAAAATTCAGTGATGTCACTCAACTTAGGCTGCTGTAAATTTAGGCCAAAAACAGGACTGGAGAAGGTTTGTAGAAACACTACAAACACCAGAGGGAGCCTGAAGGAAGATTCAGGAAGAAGAGAGAAGACCAGCAAAATAAGATATGTTTTAAAAGAGTATCTTTCCTCCAGAATCCTGTTGAAACCTGCTCATTGCCCCCAGAAGCGATGTAAAGCATGTCACCCACACTTCTGAGCCATCTGAAGCTGTATCTCACTCAGAGCTGAAAATGGATCTTGGTGCATTTAGTACTAGCCCAAAAGAGGCCCATGTCTCAATTCAGGCTAAACCAGAATTAAATCTTGGATAAGGCTATACGCTTATAGGACAGCTACTGAGAAGCTCTCTTTGTGGAAACAGCAGGTTTTCTATTTCCAGTGTTTTTCGTGGGATGTTGTGCTACCAGCAAAAAATATCCCTGAGAAATTTTCTTACCTCTTTTCTCATCTTCTAGAGAGCATAATTCCAGAAAAACTTCTTCACTGAACTACCTTGCAAAAGTGAGTTGGCAGGGGACTGCAGCCTAATTCACTTTATGTCACTTCAGGCACATCTTGAACTTTTTTTTACCTTGTTATTGTGTTCATTCATCATGCTTGCTGGGCTAGTGCCTAAGCCAGTGTTTCTCAAAGTTTTGATTGTTGGATCACACGATCTAGATAAAAATGGGTGGTATTGGACAAATAAATCTCCTCCAGCTTCCCTGACCTTTCCCATGAAGGCTGGCAAGAGCCCGCGTGAATAACAACTGGGCCTCTAATATGGCACAGCCTCTGCCTTGGCTCCTCTAGTTCATCACCCACCCAATGACCCGCCTGGCCATCGGGGTTGCTAGAGATGGATGGAAGGAACGTAACAGTCTTTACAGCATGTTTCTGATGCCCTTTGGCTTTGGCCTAATCCTTCAGTCATAGATCAGGACAAACAGTTTCCAAACAGCACAAGCTGAAAACAAAGAACAGACTCCTGCCCTGAAAAGCCAAGTACCAGGGAACAAGCATCGGGACACCTGCAGGCAGATGGGCTCAGGATAAGAAGAAAAAAAAGCAGCACCTGACTGTGAGAAGGTATTTTTTTAGGCGCAGTGAAAACATATTTCAGGATAAGGACAGTCAAATAGTTTGCTGATGTTTATGGACTGTCCTATGTCTAAGGAAGAAAATACAAATGGAGCAGATTTGGGGAAGAAAAAAAAAAAAAGGAAAAAAAAAAAAATTACAGAACTGGAAATTGCTTTCTGTAACAAATTCAAAGCACATATTATTTTATAAGCACCTTTCCTTTTGCATGACATATGATAGCTATTTTGTAATTCTTCCCCTTAAGAAAACAGAAGTGTTTCAGCACCTTCTATATAATTTAATAGCAATTTATGTGCCTGCTATGGGAAGAGATAGGCTGGTTTTCCAGGAAAAGCAAAAAATTCTACAGCTTTTTCAAGTCTTTGCCATGGGTCCTACTGACTTATGAATAGGACTCAGTTAGTTTCCATCCCCTATTAATTTTGACTGTATTTTTCTCTGAAAAGAACGTTTCTTTCTCTTCAGGACTGAATTATTTGAAAATCCTTACGTGTTTTGTAATTAAAAACTGCATCCTTCAGTAACGATTGCTAATTATCTCAGAAAATGTAGTTTGCAGCCCTGCCAGGCAATGCGAAATCGTGCCCCCAGGCTGGGGGACGGACTGTGGAAGAGCTGTGGGGCCATTTGCCCGCTGTCATGACTTGGCGGGGAGCATTGGGCTGGGCTCGCAAGTCATCCAGGAGCCTACGCAGAGACCTTGCTCGTGCACGAGCAGTCCGGCTGTGCGGCACAAGCCAGCCAGAGGCAGCGAGTCCTTGGCATCGCTGAACTGCTGCTCATCTTTTGCCAGGGTTTTCTGGAGCCTGCCTGCGTGTTCCTGCATCCCCGACACGGTGCCAGCTGGACACCCCATTGAGCCCTCGCTCTCCTGGCTCCTCCAGCTACCTCTGCATCTGCCAGGCTGATTTGCCCAGAGCAACCTGGTAGCCTGTGACTTCCTGGATCCCTTTCTCCTTTCTTGTATTGATTTCTTGGGGAGGGCTAAAATCTAAAGCAAAATGTAGGCAGAAACAAATGCCTGCAGCCAGCCAAGTAATCTCAATTTAATCACACAGACACCAAAGTTTTAAGCAGGAAACGTATTTGGATTTCCAAAGTTTGCCACACGTTCAGGGGGAATGCCTTAGCACTTCTCGCACGTGCAGCGCCTCCTGAAAGCCTGGAGCTGCTGTGCTGTGCCCCAGGAAAAGCCCAGGATGTCTGGCCTGCCCAGCACACCCACAAGTCGTGGAGATCAGCACAGAAGGAACAGCAGCTGGATTCTCCTACTCAAATTCACTGCTGCTGAAGGTGATGTCTCTTCGCTGTTGGCCTAACCTTCAGGCATTCAATGGGGAAGGAGGAAAGGCTGTTTTGGTAAGAGCAAGAACTCAGCTAAACACCTGGCTGCTATGCAGAGGGTGACCGTCACTTGGAACCATGTTTCAGTCGTGCTTCTCCTGTTTTTCCCTTTTGTATTTTACTGCCTTCAGTAACTGGCTGACTGGCTCCTCCCAGCAGATTTCTGAAACTATTTGGGTCAAGTAATAATCACACAAGCACAAGAGACTGCTGCATACAAGATCCTCAAAGAACTAAGCACTATAATTGTTAAACCCTAACAAAAGGCTTTATGTAACTTATTCTAGGCTTGGTCACAGAAGAGTACTGAACTCCCAGTCACCAACCCCCAATTAATTGCACAATTGTTAATACCTCCTTTGGCTAAAAACAATGCTTGAGACATTTTCTAGGTACAAATTACTGTTGAAACTGGATGGACTTCTGTTAGCCAAGAGAAATGAATGGAAAATTACACTTTTGGTGAAGAGAGGGAGCATTAGGTTTCAATTAGGGTTCAGTCCAGCAGGGAAATGGGGAGGGAACTTTGAAAATGCTGAGACAAAACCTTTTAATTATCCATTCCTTTGTTGTTGGATCCTGGACTGCGTACCACAAGTGATAATGCATTACTCTAGTCCAACAATTCTGCAGGCGTACTTCTGGTATCAATAACATTTGCAAAAATCAATCCCATCCTCTTTTCAGTATTCCTGAGCTAGATTATCGCTGAGAAAAAGATTCTAAACACCCAATTTACTTTCCACCAGTGACAATGCTGGTTCCTCTGCCCAGAGCTCCCAACTGGTATAATGAACCCTGGCCCCACAGCTTTACCTGTGGCTCTTTCAACACTGTGCAAAGGTTCTGGCTTGTAGCATCAGCCTTGCTGGGAAGCAAAAGCACATGGCTGCTGAATTGTGGCACAGAGATTAGAAAAAACCACTCCTGGGGTCAGAGTGAGACAGTAAAATATACATTTTGAGGCTACACTATTGTCTTGCCTCCTCAGAAAACAGTAATTTACACGTCAATAATGAAAATATTTACATTTGGAGCTTACAAATGTTGCCACGTTGGCCCACCCTATTGATGCCACAGCTTTCTGCTCTTTACATGACAGTCATTTCAGTCTTTGTGAAGGGCAATATTTAACTCTGTCACAGGCCCATGCAAAGCACAAACCTACAACAGCCAAGGTCCTGAGTTGACCAAGACATCCCTGAGGAGCCCAGTAACACAACAGAAATCAGAAGCAGTTGGGTTTTGCCCCCGTCCTGTCCTCAGAGGCACATGCCCAATTCCCCCCTCTGTGGCAGGAAAGCAGATGGTCACAGACTGCTCTTCAAACCTGGGTCACGTACCCAGTGAAAGGTCGTGTATCCCATCACCAGGTCAGAAAAGCTGGTCGTGCTGTTTTACAAAAGCCTGAAAAGTCAGATGAATAGGGTGACTTCAGAATTCCAAGCAGATATAACATTTGTGTGGGGTTTTCATAAGGTTTGATTTTAGCTTACATAAATAAGACAAGGCATGGAATTATAATGCATATTCCAGACACAATAGCGATAGTAAAGGGCTCCCAAGTTATAAAGCTTGTAAGGCTTCCTCAGAAATGGAGTAATCAGATGGTTGCCAGATCATAAACTAATTTCCTTATCCTCACTTGGCTGTTGAGCAAATAAAACGATGTTAGAGGTATCTAACTGCATATACTTTATGGAAGTGCTATCTTCAGCATATTTCAAAGAACAGTAACACAATATCTGTGGCCTTGGAGAGAGGCAAATAAGAAATATTTCCTTTTGCTTTTAACACCATCCTTTCTTCTTCCATTGGTGAGCCCAATTACAGAGCCGTGATGAGACTATAAATTCTTAATATTGCTCCCCTACCAATTTGTACTTGTGCAGCATTTTCTTAGGTAGAACCATATTATGGAAGCAACAATGTTTTCACCAGCGCAAGCACAAATGGATCATGTCTTATATATTCTGGCTGAGCTGGCGAAGTCTCAAGAAATTAATTCAATCCATGAGCAACTCCTCACAACCTACTAATATAAAAGCCTACATCATAAAAACGCAATAGATAGAGACCAGCTCAGCTTGATTACTTCTTTTTACTGCCTTAAATGCCAATAGCTGAAGCTGGAAAGAACTGGACTCATAAAATGGCAAATAAGAAATGTTTACTGGATATTGCATTAAAGACAGGATGTACCATAAAACATAGGTGGAATTAGTTCTTGAGCTAGTCACCTTTTCCTGTTTAAGATAACTGCTCATTCAATTCTGTATGCAAGGTACCAGAGAACAAAAAGTCTACTGTCTATTATTTAAGAGAGTTGTGCTGTCACAGGAATCTCATCTACTGTCCCTACCTCCCCCTCCAAGCTGTCTAGCCCCGAAAGTGGGTAAACACAGGTCAGACAAGGGAGATGTAAACCACAAAGCATTGCTTTGTCCAGTCATACTATATATAAAATGCTACTACCGGCTCACTCCCCCTTCTCTGAAATGCAAGTACCGCTCAATCAGATGAGATAGCTAGCTGTGCTCAACACTGCCGGGCACAGATGAGATAGCTAGCTGTGCTCAACACTGCCGGGCTGCTTGTTCCTAAGTCCATCCTGGTTTCTTGCTCTGCTCTAAATTTTAGTTTGTATTTCTGCACCTGCAATAAAATTCCTCCATAGCTCATCAAAGAAATGTATCTGCAAATACGTGACGCAGAGTGATTAGAAGCGATGAAACTGAGCATATGAACAGCCTGGTCTTGGTGCAGGGCTAAGGTATCTCAGGACAGCCCGGAACAATGTTAGGTTGGTGATTTACTGAGACGGTAAAGAAACATATAGCTTTTCTCCCTGGACCCCTTAACCTGCTGCTGACCATAAATGTGGCTCAGACAGAGTCTGGAGGCCAGATAATAAAATCTCATTAAGGATATCCATTTTTCGCTCCTGCCAAGTGTGTTTAGAGAAAGAAAGCAAGCGACAGAGCGCATTCTCTGGATCTCTCTTTCACCAGACAGAACTGCATTTCTTGCACATTTCAAGTGCAAGACCTCCTCATTAGGAGGTACTAGATACTCACAAGTTTCAACCTGGTCTTTAAAAACTAGAAGCTGTATTAAGTCCTTTCCAATTACGTCCCAAATATGTGTTTTCTAGAAGCCGGAATTTGCATTAGCTAAGATTGTTCGTCTTTGTCAAACCAGTGCTGGCAATTGCCAAACTGCTTGTGGATGTTTGTGTATATGAAACTCTTTAAATCCCTATTCTCAAGCACCTGCTAATTCAGCTGTGAGCTCATTTATCTTTGCAGTGCAACTACCACTATTCAGTGACCCAGTCACGCTGCTGACTACTGCCCCTGAACAGAAGTCATGGGATAACACAGTGAAACGTAGATTGCACTAAAAATGAGTGAGATCGTGGCTTAGTAACAAAAAGCAGCTTGAGTCCCCAGTACCTTCTGACTACATGTATTACACTGACACCAAGTTCATGCACATGCCATTCCCTTTGTGTTCTGCCTTAGGAAAGCAGTTGGTAGAAGAGCCTAGAAAGGAGTTGCCAATATGATGGACAGATTCTGCTGTCCTTAATTATGCTATTTTAGTGCTGCCTTTATTTACGCTGTTTACCTTACAAGTGAAGAGCACGCTGAAGATTAAGACAGAAGGTAAGAATTAGCTTAACAAATGCCAGGAATGGGAAATGGAAGAGGAAAGGTAAGAATATGTATCAGCCTTAGCCCACCTGGTTATGGCTGCACGGCCATAAAAACAGACACACAAACAAGACGACTTACTAATACAAACTTTCAACAGTTTCTGCAGTTAGCATCATCTTATTGTTATCAGGTGACTAGTTACCCCCACATCCCAGGAGCTCTGGAAGGAGGACTTCCAATGGACATGACAGTGGAACCGAGTTTGGGGGAAGGATGAAACTCGTCAGTGAGTTTCTCCTTGGGCCGGGTTCCCAAGTATGCTGGCAACAGGGCAAACGTTACCTGTGTTTCTCAGCTCAGTTAACTGCATATTCCCCGTAAGAATTTCGTATCAGTCCTACTTATTTATTTTTAGTTTATTGCATTAGAAGCAAGGATATTAATCTTGCTCTGTGCAAGAGATCTTACATTTCCTTCTAGGACATTTGAAAGCATTGCTTTAGTTTAATAACACATTTTTATTCTCAGCATGTTGCTTCCTCTCTGCCAATATTTCAGCTTCATCACTAATTCATGAACCATCACTCTGGTGAGAATCAGCCCTAGACTGAGAAAAAGAATTCCTACATTTATTTGTCTCTCGGTTTATAGAAGATGCTTTTCTCTTTAATAGGAGGGTTTTTTATTCTGAAAAATGATCATAAATCAGATTTACATTTGTACAGTCAATAGAGAATTTGGTGCATATATTATAGACCTAAACTAGGTAAAAGAGTGTTATATCAAAGGGTGGTTAGTCTTCCTTTACATGCAGGGAAGTCTGTAGTGGGTTTTTCAAAGCACCATGGAGAGCACCCAGCATCCACTGACATCTTGAAATATCTTTAGAAAGTCTGGCTCTCCACAAAAAGAGGTCAGAACAAACTATACCCAAAACCCCCTTCTATGACAGGAAATGTAATGAGCAAAGTAAGAGTAGATAAAGCTATGATCACAACGCAAAGGGAATCATTTGGGGTGGAGCCATCTCTTCTTTCATGCACGTATTACCAGGAGATAGCTGGGGTACTACCACCTTAAAATTAAGTGTAATTATCCCTGGACAACAATATCTTTCTTAGGTAGAACACAATATAATTCCTTCTGTTCTCTAATTCTGCAATAGCTGTTTGACAGAAGTGGTTTCCTAATGCAGGCTCTCCTGTTAATTTTATGCTTTCTGATAAGAAATAATTTTATTTCTTTCTGATACGAGAGCAATCCTTCCCAGAGCGCAGCTCACCGTCACTATTCTCTCTCCTTCACAGGCATTCAACCTGAGAGATCTCAGCGCCCGTTCTGATCTTAAAACTGCAAATTATTTCTTAAAGAGAATTACAAACACTTCTGAGGGGAAGGCATTAAAAAAATAACACGCCCAACGCTCCCAAGTATGGGACTACGAGCAGACAATAAAACAGAAGAGAAAAATCCCTTCTCCTATACTTAACATTCAAAGAGAAGGTTAATTCCAGCGTAACCCCACAAACTAAGGCATAAGGCAGTACGATAGCAAGTTAATTGAAAGATCTTTTAAATACCAAACTGCAAAAAAATATGACTACATATCTGCTTCTCTTGAGAGGGTAAGATACCACTACTTAGTTTAATTTGCATTCCCCTGCCAGGGTTATTAGTGCCTTTTCTGCTACTTTTACACAAGTTCTGCATGGCAGGAGAATTACACAAAAATTATATGGGAATTTTCTATATTCAGAGTTTATGTTTGCTCCAACCAACAGTATTGGAAAGAAGATCAAGTATCCACTAACTGTAAGACGTCAAGGTGTAGCTAAAAGTGTATCTACTGTGTCACATACCTAAGAAAGATTCTCCCCAAGACAGGAGTATTTAAGGGGATCTTCATGGAAACACTAGATAAATGAAAGAACGTCATGAGAAGAAACATAGCTTGTGTAAGATGACTTCAGAGGGACTTTTTGCTCATGAGATATTTATAAAGTTTATACTGCAAAACTGAGCAGACTAAGGAGAAATTTGTGACAGGTCTTCCTGTCTTATTGCAGTACATTGCCAATTTTATGGGCAAGAGCATGAAGATGACTATAATTCATCTGTTACAGGCAAAACGTTTGAGGCTCAGGGTTTGAGAAAGCTTTAGATGCTTCACTACCTATCACAGCAGTGGACTTAATTATCGTGTCACAAAACACGGTAAACTTAATGTGCTGCTTTCAGCAAGGTGGTGATGAAGAGTGGGAGAAACTGGCACAACCAAGAGGAAGAAATAATTTGGATGGAAAAATCAATAACTGCGGAGCTCCCACACAAAACCACCCCGGATGTTCTGGGGAATTTCACATCTTTTCATTATGGAAACGATCAACCAAGGAGAGGAGGCTCATTCCCTACAGTACCAGGAGCAGCTGTGGTTGTCCTGGCTGCATGACACCAAAGACATGGAGACAGAGCTATGCAAGGTTGGTTTGTTTGTTTGTTTTGGACTGATTTGTTTTCTTTTTGAGTTGCCATACACATTTTACCCAACCTTCTAATAGAGTACAGGTTTAACAGATTCCAGGGTGATATTGAGTGCCTTTAACAAAGACCACAGACTGTTCCTAGAAGGAGGTGGAAAAGTGGGAATAAACAAGGAGGCTCCTGCTACTAGGGAATAATATTACTCCATGGACATCTGAACAATTGCGGTTCAATCACAGCTATAATAATGACCATATAGGAGTGACCTAAAAAACACTACAAATCCAAAACGATAATTAAACTGGTAGCAGACCAAAACAATGTGATGTCAGTAGTACAGCCGGATGTTTCAACCTGGGGAATATTTACAGGATCAGGCTCTTCCATTTTGATTGCGATGGCATATGAAAAGCATATGTAAGCTGACTAGAGATTAACAGTTCCATGCAAGAGCGCACAGTATCCCAAGACTCTACAATAAAAGCAATGCCACAATATTGAAGAGAGAACATCAATGGACCTTGGAATGTGCTGAAAGCTGGCATAGTTTACACAATTGCATTGTGTTCTGCAACATCTATGGGAGGACCATGTATTCCCGAGTCACTGATTTCAGCGCAAGTGTGTACATATCATTCTGCCCCAGCACCCAGATTATTTAGTAAGACTGTTACCTTGTTCACACCATCTGCCATCGCTTGCAGTGTTAGCTCTCTAGGTCCATCCACAGTCTTTCCATTATCAGTTGGTCCCCAGCTGGCACTATATATATCTATGACTTGAGGCATATGACTGATAGAGGAAGCCTCAATAATGTCTGTCATAAATGGCTGGTCGAGCATTCGAATACCTGTAGATTTAATCACCATAAACATGAATTATGCATTACCCAGCACAAGATGAAATCTCAGCACCTGGAGAAGTCCCCCAGTTACAGGTATTTTAATTCACTGGCAGTTTCACCCACTCAATAATTCTGCCCTCACCATTCATATTTCACCAGGGTGTGCTTACCCAGCAGGATGGCAGCACTTAAACACCCAGCCACAGCGATGCAGCGTGGCCCAGAAAGAGAAAGCACTTTATTATTAGCTTTCTAATTACATAGTATTTTCCATCTACTATTTGAAAATGCTTTTAAAACAGTAGTATTCAGCAATCTCAGCATTTCATAGCATTTAAATAATATTAATAGTGTTTAAAATAGTATTTTGTAACAACTAGGTAAAAGGATTAAGCCCCCCCATCTCTAATTTATAGTCAGTGATGTGTTGACACTTCATTAGTTTTTCAATTAATTTTTCTGTTTATTTTGGTTTTTCTCCAGAATGTAATCAGAGAGGGGAAACACACTACACAAAAATTTCCTGGAAAAATATCATTGTGTCAACATGCAGACACAATAGCAAAATATGGCCAGTATTTGGAGAAAGAAGCAAACTAAGACCTGCTTCCTTTAACCCACACTGCAGTAGAAATCGAGTTAAGAGTTTAAACGATACAATCCTAGGACACGCCAACTTCATAAAACCTCAACGTGTTGGCCCTATGTGAGCCAGAGAGTGTGACAAAGGCAGCAGCACAAGCCCTCACATCATGCCCCACACAGAGGACAGTTTCACTGCTAGCCAACCTCTCAGTGGCCTTTGGATGAGACCTGAGTAACCAGGGTCACATTCCAACTCTCACTTGCAGCCTTGAGTTGAAATTCAGTTTTCCCAATAGTTTTAGGACACAGATGGGACAGAAATCAGAGCCAAACAGTGTGAATGCCAGCAAGGACCCTGATTTAGAAACCAGTGCTTCTACTATATTCAATACAAAACCCATGTGCCAAATGTGAGGCTGGAAAAAGTGGTATAAACTTCAAATAGAAACCAGACCCAAGCTGGATATTCCTGATCTGCTAATTCAAGCTAGAAATTATGAAGTCAAACTCAATGAGTGAGAAATCCCTTCACATGCTTGTAAAATGCAGATCTGCACTGAAACCACAGAACTAAGTACTGACCCCGAGGAGGTTGGGGAACAACAGGAGCAGCCAAGCCATCTGGTTTGACTTTAGGGCAAAAAAGAGATACAGGAAGCAAAACACACGATGCCCCAGAATCTTGGATACAAACTTCCGATTCCACCTGCAAACATGGACCTTGAATCACATCAGTAGCAGACTCTCAGCTCTAATGAGCTTCCAAATTCCCACTGACCACACGGTGGTGCTACAGGTGCACGCTGTCCTCAGGCAGGAAAGGCTGGCTTTTCCAAAAATCGGTAGGATTTTGCTATGAAGTGGACAAGTATGGAAGGCTATTTGTAGGCTGTTGGTCATCAGAAAAGGCCTTCACCTCTTGATTTTTAAGCAACCAGCTTGAAGTTGTAGAGTTATACTATTAATACAGATGAGGTCCAGCCAAAATCCCATGCCTCAATTCACATTCCTCTAAAAGTAGCTATTGCCAGAATGCAAATTTTGTGAAATGTCCCATCCCTGAAGGGGACGCTAGCATTACTGAAGAAAGGGGACAAGCACTAGACCTGCCTGGCTAGTTACTAACTCTCAGTGGTATTTCTTGGGGTTACAGCTTAGCAAACATTGCTTGGTGCCCTCCTACTGTGGAGATTCAGCTTTTGGTTGTGTAGGTGACAGGTGAAACGTAGCCTTCCCCAGATTCTTCTGACTCCATGGTGAAACAGGGACTGGCCAAGCAGAGCAGAGCTGCCCATGCACACACACAGTGAACCATTCCCAGGAAGCAATGGGTGCATCCACACTGGTGTTTTCACACGGATTGGGGAATGAAAGTGAAATTCATAAGCATCTGCCTCTGCTTGCTGTGCCTCGGTTCTCATCATGGAACAGTCTTAGAGTGGGAAAACTGTATTTCTTCAGATTAAACTAAACCGACACATGCTGTCCAAGAGCCTCACTCACTCCAATCACTGTATTCAGTCTATCAGTGCAGACAAGAGCTAGTTAGAAGCAAAAATACCAGACACACCCGAGGTGTGAATGCTGGGTGCTAGGCACCACCCATTTCATTCTGTGCATCTGCTCCTACCACTCTGCATCTTTTGTAAAATAGAGGAAACCAACAACTGCAGAGATTTACAGCACTGCAGGCCCAGCCCTGTGAGAGCCTAAGGAATAAGAGCAGCACGGGATTTGCCTTTTCAAATAGTTTCTAAGTGCAGCAGGAATTTGTATTTTACCTCCTACAAAATGAGATTTGTCACAAATGATTCTGCAACTACGCAGGAAAGAAGCACTGAAAATCAGTATAGAAACAGGAGTTAGCGCAAGAAGGAGCAGAGCTGTTCCTTTGCAATGTTATTAAAGAGGCTATATAAGGCCCTCAATTGAAAAAGCAAAGCCATGAAGAAATTCCTCTCCCCAGCTACTGTGAGAAGTAATAAACACATGGCCCGGTGCCAACCTGCAGTCCTGTCCTGGGCAATGCTCCCTGTCTCTGCAGTTCTGCCTGAGGCACAGTGGCGTAAGGACCATTTACATCTTGAATTGCTACCGTACCTGCCACCTTGGAGTTGTACGCAACTCCGACGCCGCAGATGTTGTTGTTGGCAGCAGCAGACACCTCTCCTGCACACCTTGTCCCATGGCTGCAAAAGGGAAGACAGAGACACCACGTGAACCCCAGCCAACGCATGTGCTGATCTTGTTTTTGCCTCACAGTCAGCTCCCAGCACTTCAGAGGAAAACCATTCCATGGCAAACTGTTCAGTGCTGTACTTGGATACTCGGACGAGCTCATTCCTTCCTGAAGCAGGAGGTAATCAATTAACCCTCTGCAGTATGAGCGATGCTTGCTCTGAGGTTAACATGCATACTTACGCTTCATTTAGCTGTAAAGTTATTCAGACCTTTTCTTTTTAACTCTGTCAAACGGGTTCTGCCTTGTTACCAACTATTAGTCAGTAGAAACAGTCCCTTGATAGAACAGTGTAAAAATAAGATCCATGCTAATTCCTTTACTTTTGTGACTTGACAGCGTGATACCTGTTATTTTGAACCCCACAGAACAAAGTCTGCTTGCCTTTTTGCTATTCAAACATGTATCAGGAGCGTATCCCCACCTGCAAAAAAAATGCTATGGAAAGAGGTGGGCGCGATATCAAGCTGGAAAGCAGAAGGGAGTCACAAGGGTCACTGCGCTCCTCAGCAGCAGAGCTGTGGCCTGGCTGGCCAGGCCCGAAGCTGGCTAGACCCAAGGCATGTGCATCCCTCTCCTCCAGTGCCTAATTCCCAGGAAAGCTGACAAGGTGCTCCAGCTGTCAGCTCACAGAGCTACTGCTTTCCGCTCAAGTGGGTAATGTCTCTGCTCTGACACGGAGGTCCAGGTTTGGGCTGACACATGGCATTTCAAGAACACTTGGCGTCTCTGACGTGCTTTACAGAGACCCTTTAACTGGCAGTGTCTCTGAGGCAGTCCTGCAGGAAGGCAGATTGCATTTTCCTTTCTCCTAATTCATCATGGAAATTAAACCACAAAGAAGATAAATATGGACAATATAATATAGTTTTAAAAAAATAGCACAGCAGCAGAGAAACTAGCGAAACCTGTGCTGCTGTCAGGTTTTTTTAAGTTTAAGGTGTTGAATCAATATGAATCCATCGTACTGTTCACATCAATCTGTGCATTAAAACTGGCATTGCTCCTATAGCATGCTAAGGATTCATGCAATTAGCAGTTCTGTATTATAAAGGCTATACAGAGTACCAGATGAACCATCCTGGGAGGCAGCAGAATTGTTTTATCATCTTTTTTCTCTCTCTCTCCCTTTAAGCATCTCTGGCAAAAGTGAGTGTAACATTAATAAAGGGGTGAGAAGCAACACATTCTTTTTCCTGCTGTACTTGGAAGAATATATTCTTAAAGGCAGCTTCACGAAAGAAAATGACTGGCCTTGAATGTACACAGTGTCTTGATCATGAAAGGGTGAAGATCTCACGTGAGTTCCTTTTACAAAGGGGGCAGAGAGGAGAGCGATATAGATTTCTTATTCAGCTGCTAGAGAAATTTCTTTCAACAATCAAGCAGGTTTTCCCCCATGTCCTTGTTCAAGGAACTGTGAAAAAAAAATACCGTTGCTAGGCATTCATTATCTAGTCACCTGTGGGCTAGCTACAAGCCACAGAGCAGAATAAATGGCTTTGTTAAAAAATTGTCTTGACTGATGCTGGGGTGCAAAAAATCGGTGACATTGCCAGGTGAGCTCTTTCTTTCACAGAGGGAAAAACTGTATTAGGACCTTCCTGGTGAAAAGATCTGATCAGAGGGTCCCCTCCCCCACCTCGCTTTCTCAGCACACTGGCCCACAGGATGGAGACTGCAAGCAGCCCTGTTCCAGCAGCTCAGGGTTTAGATACCGTGCTGCTGACTGGAGAAAAAAAAAATCACATGTGAGTGGAAATGCATTTGGTTGAATTATTAATGGCAAATAGCAGACTTTTCCAATTTAGCCCTATTTGCTGTTCATGTATCATTGATAAACCCACTACAGTTTCTATGAAGTGACCCATGTCATAGGCACAAATCACAGCTTTTCTCCCCAATGTTAACCTCTTCACTATTATTTCAATGTTTAAAACAAGGGGATAGGAAACAATTAAGAATACTTTCACCTATTAACAAGTTACTTCAAAGGTAAACCATATAGTAGCATGCAGAGCAAGTTTTCCATAAACATTATATAAATGCAACCATTTTACATGAACATTCGTGAAAACCTAACGTGAGAGAGGGTGATTCAACTGAAAGTCAGTTTTGCCTTCAGCTGACTTAAATAACGTATGTGTACTAGTTATGAAAATTTCACTCTGCTTTGTCTTTGAAAACTATTTCTATTTCTAAAACCCACTGCCAATGCTATTGTGCGTGCCCTTTTATCACCACATTTTTAAAAAGAGTCAGAGGTGGCACAGATTTTCACTGGGGTTCCTTTTCGTCTGCTTTGTCATGCTTCTGCAGACAGCAAAGGACAGGATTCATCCTTCCTAATTTCAGCTGTCCGCCGGGGGCGGGCTGTGCAGAGCTGCAGTCTCAATAGCTGGGACAATCTGCCTATCTTGACCACTTTAGTTGCTTTCATTGGGCAGCAGTTAAATATGCAAAGCTCAGAGGGGACACTTTTGTGGGGCAAATGCCATCCCCTTTTCACTCACATGACATTGTCAGCTTCTGAGCATTTGAGTGTTTGCACAAGGGACAGTGCTCCCCTACTTTGGGGAACGTGCCCCTCTGCCTGCATCCAAGCACGCCAAGAACCAGCAGTAGTGCTGTGCTCCTCCCTGACACTTGTGTTGTAACACTGCAGGTAAAAAGAGCTGCTAAATCTGTTTATACAAATTCTCAATTTTTATGTTGTTTCCAATGTATTGATTGAGAAATGAGGAGGAAGGGAGCAGGTGTTTTCACCCTGTTAATGAGCGCTGTCTGGAAGCCAATGGGAGTTCTTTCCTTGACTCAATGGTTTTTTGTTTGGATCCATAATAAGTAAAGGACATTTTACCCCTGAAGAATATGGGTTTCCAAGACAGTGAATAATTTTTGCCCAGCTAACTCTTACCTGGGTGAGAGAATATACAGAATACAAAGGCTACAGGAGTGGAAATAATTATTGGTTACTTATATCATGACAGAAATTTGTAATCTCAGTGCTCTGAGATGGGGAGCCCTGAATCGTGCCTTCTGCATGCTCACAGCAAGAAATCAGAGGGCTGTACAGAAAGGCCAAGCCACCTCTGATTCCTGTTGGTACCTCTGCACTGCACAACATGGTACATGCCAAGGTACGGAACGTGGTTCAGGAGCAGTGGGTGTTAAAAATCACAGGCAGTTCCCAAAGTGGTTCCTAAAAACCACTGAGTGCTGTGGAGCTGCCTCTGGCTTTTGGGAACAGGGCTTGGTTCAGGTTCCTTCACCGCTCCCACTGCTCCTCAGGCTCAAACACAGCCCTGCCCCATGTGGCACCCAGTGTCCCCTACCCTGGCTTGGTCCCCTGTGGTGTCTGAACGCAGCCAAGCAGTCAGCACGGTAAGCACAGGAATAAATCCCTTGGCTGCCCAATCATCTATGTGCCTCTCCCTGCAACGGCAGCTGAACTGCCCAACTGCAATTCCCTGCCCGAGGTACCACACTGTCCCCTTCCAAAACCCACCCTGCTTGGTTTCATAGGCCAGTGGCTGTTAGACGAAAAGGCCAAAGTGCTTCCAGCAGCCTTAAAAAGAACAAAGTGGAAGGGGAATCTCTGCTTACAAGCAGAGCAGCTGCAATTAATGAAATACTCCATGCAAAAACCTCTCCCTTTTTTTCTTAAAGTCTAATGACACTTTGCACATGCAGCTGGCAGCTCACAAAAGCCCCTTGGTTCATCTCTGTAAAAAACAGTCCTCTGCTTCTTGTTCCACAAATCACTTGAATTGCTCACATAGAAATGTATTCTTTATGGAAAAAGGGATATTACGCTATCCTATTTTGAGTCTGATCCTCCTGCATGCATAAAATTCAATGGGAGATACATCACTGACTGCAAACTGAGCAAAATGGAGCCTTTATTGCAGGTTTCTCCGAATGGCTTTTCTGTGTAACTACTCTCTCTCTTCAGACGCACCTTTGCAGCTACACATATGGCTAGACAGACTGCCATAGGCAGACAGTCGTAACCTACCACTGATAATAATTCAGGAGTTGGAAGTTATGACAATAGCTTATATATGAGCACATCAGCTTGATTAACAGTATAGCCAAGAAATACGCAGAGAAAAGCATAGTCACGACTACTCCTGAACAGCTGGATGTGGTGTGTTGGTTTGCATCTTAGCCTGGAGAAAACATGAAATCTTGCATCTTAAAGCCTTCTTGAATTGAGCAGGCAGGAAAGGGATTCTTTACTGAATGCGTTGCTCCTGTGATTCACCTTGCAAGAGAGAAAATTCTCTGTCTCACCAAAGAAACCTCAAGGTTCATGACAAAGAATGCTATACTTTCTAGGTATCAATTTTTTCTGGAAAGAATAGTGAAGGAAATCAGCAAAGCAATTTCTGCACTGCTCTTCTCCTCCTGACTTGTTGAGTTGAGCTCCCCACCCCTCAAGAAAAGAAACAGAAGGAAGCACTGCAGTTCTCTGAAAACCTGAACCATGTTGTTCTCAGTAATTACAGATCGGGTCACAGATGACCACGCTGCTCACCCTCGATTCTTCACTTGGGTGCCTGAAGTTAGCCAGAGGCGCCTGGGGCCAGAGACCATAACCTTTGCCACATCCAGGATGCTCGAGCCCCTTTTGAAGAGATTTTAGGAGGTAACTCTGCCTCCAGGGCCACCTTGCAGAACACGTGAGGACTGCAAACTGTGCCCCACTATAAAATACTTGATAGCAGCACAATCAGTGTTAATGGGGCTTGGCAGAACACAGTTTTATGAAGTTCCACACTGAAAATGACAGAAGCCACCATTACCCACTAAAGTTAAATTTAATTTTCCTCCGTGATGCTCCATGACTAAGTGATATCTTTCTCCTACAAAGATTCTTTACATAAATAAAGCAAGAAAGGCAGCAGACCTTCTTAGAGCCCTAGTCTTTCTCCGACTTTCCATTCACTAATTGGATTCATACTAGTTCAAAAGTGTCAGATGTCCTTTCCCGAAATGAAGGAGAAATCTCATTGGCATCTTCTTTGGCTGAAAAATGGCGGGACTACAAAGGAGGACATCACAGCTCCTAAATCTGTTTGATCCGTTCCAGGAAGCCTGCATCTGAGGTGGAAGCACAGCTGCTCCACATGTTTGTTGTGCCATTCTGACAGAACTAAAATTGATTTCTTTAGAAATAAAAACAAAAACCCCATACAGAACTCAGAGGCCATCCATACACCCATACTAAGTTAGAGATGAAAACCACACCAAATAGGCCTGAAATATATTTTGATAAGCACTAAGACTGAGTCCTGAAATCTTTAAAAGTTTTCAAATCCTCAGTGCTGCTGCTATGTCAATGCTGGCAACATCAAATACATTTGCATCTAGAAGACTTCTGGAAATTTCATTGAAAAGATCCTGAAGCAATTTTTACAAATTTACAGACCCTGGGGAGTATGCTGCAGAGCCAGAGATGCTGGATGCTGAGATCACCAGGTAATAAACTTACCTTATGGGTAAGTGCCTTGGACTCTGCACCCTTGACTATGCTGTATCTTGCTAGACGCAGTTAGCCTGACAGAACGGGCTGTTTTATGGGACACATGCAGAATCCAGGGCACAGAGGTTTTTTTAAAAATTGTTGACACACATTTCTCTTCCATTCTAACCAAAAATGAGTTTTGGGGAACAAAAAAGGTCACGTTTCCCAAAATCTGAAGCCTTTCTTTTTGGGCTATTCTTATATATACCATACTTTGAGCCTCAGACCTTCTCCTGCTGGAAGCTGGCTAAGTTCAGAACATATTGAAGGAGAAGTGGGTCTTGAGCAATCATGATGTGTTCAGGAGAAATAACACAACAAGCACAGCTGCGCTGTTGATTCCAGGTTTATAAACAGAACAGAATAGGTTCTCAGTCAGTGTATGTGGACTTTAATTCCTCCAGCAGTTAGAAATATCTCAGAATCAGCCCTGAAACGCTACCCATGTACACTGTCCTTAAATCACAGTGAAAAGACAGATAATTCAGAACTTATGTAAGATTTGTTTTTAAACTGGTCATCCTATACCATGCTACTTTTCTGCCTTCTTAGTCTATAATCAGATGAAAAGACTTTTTTCCTCCCAAAGCCATTTCCTGTCTCCAGCTTACTCCCTTTAAAATTAGCTATCAGAAGATGGGAAACCAGTCAAAATTGTATTAAGCATATACAGATTTGAGCTACCATAATGTCCTAGGATAGCTGACGGAAAATGGTATGTGGCTATCACCTATTCAAACAATTTACACATATACTCTTCTGAAGCAGCAACTTCATTTATAAACCGTAAAATGGTTGTTCAGCATTATCTACAGGCTACCTAAAAAAAATGAAGGAAGAAGCAACCTCTAATTTTCAAGCAGTAGTGAGACTGCAGCTTCTGTTTTGGCAACCACAGAATTTAGCAGAAAACAGACATTCCACAAATATCAGCCAATACTTATAATTTCTAAGGCAAACCAAAGTGCAGAGCACGCTGATCAAAACCCATTTACCTGTTAAACCAGTCATCTGTGTAGCGGGGGTAGGGGTAGGGATCATTACTGCTGAAGTCATAGCTGGCTTTGGCATTCTGCAAAACACAAAGAGGTTCAGTAAATAAGCAGAAAAACAGATGCTCAGGGCAAAGTGGAACACAAACTGAGGGGGAGCTGAGAGTTGTTAGTAAACTTTGCCCTCTTTGTTCTGTGAGATGCATCTGGACACAAACTGGTCCCTGTTGTGGTGTGCATTTCCCACACCAGCAAGCAAAGATGCTTTCTGGGGTGCAAAGCCTCCTGTGGACCATTAGTATTTCCAAATAGCGTGTCTAATTGTGAGGTGGTGCGAGAGCTCAGGCTACTACTGAGAGACTGTTCATCAACACTTACAAGAGTATTTAGGTGTTATGCTACTTGGTGGGGCAGGACAAAGGTTAAACCCTGTTTTCCAAGCAGTGGTGGAAGTGACCAGACACTTGGGTCTTCCATCACAAAATTATTTTTTAAAAACTCATTTGTGGTACTACAACAAACCGTCAGTGTTCTGAAAGCATTCCAATGCCTAAGAATGTAAGTTTCTCAAAATTCAAATGTGAAAACTGCATTAGTGGTCAGCACATATGCCTGACAATCGCTTTGCATATTTTCTTGGTCCTTCAGTTGTCTGAACAAATGCGGCTTTCAGGCACTTTTGAAAAATGTCATCCCATGTCTCTGCTTTTCATATAAATCTAAATAATTCCTGATTTTGCTCCATCAGCAGAGTTAAGGACACTCAGCAACTTTTTGATGCTATATCTGAGAAGCAAATGGATGCTATATCTGAGAAGCAAAAAAGTTTCAGAAAGTCAAGTGCCATCTTCTTTCTTCTCTCTTAATGAAAAAATAAGTAAAGGGTGACTGAAAATTAAGCTTTTAAAAATATTTAGAAGCTTCCTCTCAAGTGTATGTTCACAGAGTTTATATTTTAATAAACACCATACTCAAGGAACAGAATTATGTTAATTCTTAATTAATGTGTACTTGTATTCTTTCTTCAGATTTGGCTGAGCATGCTATTGAAGATAATTTGAGACTTGTGTATGAATAGCTTTGCTCCTAAAAACATTTCCCTTCAGCAGATTCTCAGTTCCTGGGGTACATGAATAGACAGTCCATTGGTAGCACCAGAGTTTCTGGGTTTTGGATTCAAAACCCCTAACTCTCAAAAACTCTTGTGCTGGAATGAAAAGGGGACAATTGTCCTTGATCCTTGGAGGGTAAAACTAAGTATCTTTCAAGCTACTGTATAGAAAATTTTTTGAGTGATCATTTCAGAAAGCCTGGTTGCTTATATTCAGCACAGACAATAAATGTTTTGCAGCATTTGAATGGAGTAGAGATTTGCAGAATGCCTATCACGTGGCTTGATGCTGTTCTCCAGCTCAGACATAGCTGAATCCCTTTGTGAGTATCCTTATTGATCTCTCCGTAACTGTAAACTAAGGTCCTGATTTTCAGCCTGAAGATGCCTTCCAATAATGTCAGCTATAGCCACAGATTCTCAGTGCTTCCAAGTCTCTGTGCCCAGGTATATGTTTAATTCACCTCTTAATTACCACAACTGCTTATACAGCACTTTGAATGGCATAGATTTGTATGAGCTAAGAGTAAACAGAACATGACTTTTCAGCCAGGGAAAGAAGGGGAATTTGACAGTGGTCTATAAATCATGAAGAGCACAGAGAAGGTGGACAGGGAGTTATTATTTGCTACTTCTCATCTTAAAAGAACTAGTGGGAATCCATAGAAATTACCAGAAGGGAGATGTAGAAGCAGCAGCAAACAAGAAGCAGTACTTTTCCACAGAACATGTAATGAGTTACAAAATTCACTGCCCCCCAGCAATACAGAGGTTAAAAGCCTGAATGAAATAAAAAAGTGGTTAGACAAATTAACGGAAGATAAATCTGGAAGGGATATTGGATGCTGTGCTTCCTCCTTCTCCAACAGTCCATAAAACAGTGAATGCTAGAAACTGGGAGGCCATAATCAGGTAGATACCACACAGTCTCTGACTTGGTAACCATACCGCTCCCCAAGCATCCACTACTGGCTGCTGTGGGAGGCAGGATCTTGAGCTGGAAGACTTTGGGCCTCACCCAGAGCACCTGGAAAAAGCCGTGTGGCACAGACATCCCATCTTGATGCAACAGAGGAAGTTTGGATTCTGCAGCGTCCAGGGGAGCTGTGACAAGGATTTGTGCAAGGGCCCAGGTTTCATCCAATACATGGCAGTAAAAAGAAATGAGCTTGTCAACAGAAGATCCGGTCCTATTCTTTATTAAGGAGTGCAGCATCTACTCCTAGCAGGACAAGCTGGAGAACCACATCCTATGGTGAAGTCAAAATAGAAACGATGACTTTCCTTGAGTAATTTAATTAGCAGGTAAAACCTACTCTGTCACAGAGTCTAGCTTGGCAACCTTTGGAAAGAAATGCATTTCAATCACAAATTAAAAACTTTCCTACACTACTGCCTTGGAGTACACATGGCCTGGAAACTATGCAGACTGCAAATAACTAAGCTTAGTTCCCGTGATTTCAGATAGTTTCTTTCAGATAGGTGTTGGTCTAACTCAGTACTAAATGTCATTAGTTCAATACATTGCCAGTTTCTTATTCAGCCAGAACTTCTGTTTTCACTCGAAAAATATTGTACAGATGAGAATTTAAACTCGGTCATGGGTCAGCTGCAGTTTTTTTCCCCACTTGGAGGAAATGCAGTCCCTACTGACATAGACCCTAAGCTCAAAGGGCGTCTGGTGAGGCTGATTTTTCAGGACATCATCAGACATGCAAGCACCTCGTGGTAGCTATCAACTGCTCTTGACTCTAGAATGCCCTTATGCAAAGAGCCATGGATGGAAAAGCCCTTCCAGTTGTGCAGATGTACCACTCGTGTCCAGAGTAGTGATAGGCAAAGAGATTCCAGCACGAACGATTCAGCCACACAGCAGAGCTGCAGGCTGCTGTAATATGTCCCATGTAACCAAGTGTCAGCTTACGGAAAGGTTGTGTTAGGCAGGCTATAAACAAAGTTGTGCAGCACTCTTCCACATCCTGTAGCTCTTATTTGCTTGATTTTGGATCACTGCACTCAAATGAAAAAGATATCTAATGTAGCAGGAACCATCCACAAAGTGCAAAATTAAAAAGAATTCTTGGAAAGAAAACAACTGCTGACTGCACAATTTATCTTCATTAGGGTCTTTGAGAAAAGACAGCGAGTTTCAGCTTCATGAAGGAATATTCCGCCCACACTATGGAAGCAGTAGAATGGGTAATGAAACAGCAGTGACAAGTACAAATGGACAGCTTCAAGTTCCTAATTTAAAGGTTCCTAATTTAAAGATCAAATCCCCAAATATCTAAGCCTCAACCTTTTAAAATTTTTTTTAAAAGCATAAACCAGTGACAAATTAAATGTTTCAACACTAGACCAAAAAGGGAACTGCTTCTGTGGATAGCTAAAATATTTCATCTTGTGTTTTGGGAAGTGAATATTAAAATCTGTGGTCTGCCATTCTCCTCCACAGGCTGGACTCCCCAGCAGGGAGCAAGAGGGAATCTGTACTTTTCATGGGAGATTTAATCAGGATAGGAACCTGGGAGGTGGCAACCAAAACCAGTGCAGATGAGGATCTGAAACAGCACGCTGAAATGAACACATTTTGCTTTTCAATTCAGGTGACTCAGTTTCCAGTTTTAATGCCAAACTAGTCTACTGGAAGTTACTCCTCTTAGACCTGAAGTGTCCAATATTTGGTTTTCAATACCTAAGGTAGTTGCCTGGTTTTTTTCCTCTAGAGAGCAACTCAAGCCACCAATCTTAGGCACTGATCATAGATTGCGGTCTAGCCTTAGACCACTCATTAGGCATACAGTCTTAGAACGAGATGAATCCTATCCCTTCTGTTCAACCAAAACCAGCTCATTGTTGCAAAGCACTTTGAACCTGATGTTTATCAGTCACCATCTATACACAACTGCTTATAAATAATGTCTATTATATAATAAAAATGCTATTACAGAAAGGAATGGTATTGCATTTTAAGGAATATCTCTATTTTTGCTTTCTAGCCTCTACCCCAAGTAAGCTGCTAACAGAAGAGTACTGGATCAGATGATGAGATTCTTTCAATCATTTATTAAGTAATGGCTTGTATACCACGACACAAATAGATTACTTTTGCCTGTGCATAAAATTCTGCTTTCCTTAAAAATAAGCTTAGACTGGCATTTTCCCTGTACTTTTAAAAATACATGTAGTAAAATCTTCTGTGTAAAACATTCATTACGTAAAATATGACAATAACAATAAATCAGCCGTCCCATGTGTGGCTCAGATCTGTAACAAAATTATGTACCTTGAATAATGCAGCAAGCCCATAATTTTTAATATGGTTTTACAAACCTCTGAAGAGTAATTCACATATACTTCTTTTTTTCTCCGTAACTCAAAAAATGTGCCTGTGCTCACATGCTAGTCCAGGAGACAAACAATTAAAGACGCATGTCCTGCTGGTCACAGTCTGATTCTATTCATCACATTAAAGCACTGGTAAATTTAGCCCAGAAATTTTTATCTTTTAAAAGAAGAGAAACATTTTTAACATAGGTGGCATCTGGTCTTACCCTCTTCAGGCAACTGCAAATCCTTAGAGATCTAAGGCAGAAAGATACTTTCTGCTTGTTTGATTTCTTCACTGATCCAAAGAGCGAGCAAACCCCTGGGCTCAAATTACAACATGTAACATCTCAGAGAAACTATACTAAAATAACACCAAACATCATGTGGTGGGAAAACGAAGTTCAGTTTTGTACACATGAGCTTAAGAAAATGGAATATGCTCACCAGGAGGCAACAAAGGAGGCATTTTGCTTAGGAGGGGTGCTGTAAGGCTTAAAGGTCATTAATGAAAAACAGAGGCACTGTTGCTAAGTCAGTAGTCGTACAGTAAACCCTCTCCTCTCTGCCATGGGAAGCATGCTGTTATATTTTGTTTTGGTTTGTGTTTTTTTTTTTAAATGGAAATGAAAAAAACCTGCAACTTCTTAAACAGCTCTGCCTCTACATGAACTAATTTACATGCCCTATATGACTATTCAGCAAATTCAGAGCTGCATTTAAGACCTTGTCAACACTGAGAATATATCCACAAAGTAATGGGCTACGTTCAAAAATATTAACCTTAGAGACCGAAGTCCCTGCTGGTGAGTATCATCGCCTCCCTCCAGAAACATAAGTGTTTTACCCAGTTCTTACAGGTACATCATAAAAGTAAAAATACTCAGCCAGACAACACCAGCCAGATCTTGAATAATGAACAAGACAGCAGCACACTTTTCTGTCATCCTCCTTTTCAAAGCAGTCACAGAATAATACATCAGAGCATCATCTGAAACAGATGAAGTAGAGAAGTGTGCTGGGTCCTGAATAACACTTGAGGGGCCCGTACGCCCTCCCGGCAGTCCAGTTTCAGGTATTCACTAAAGGCCCTGCCTGGCCACAGAACAAGCAAGTACAGAGCACACTGCAGCGGGTGATTTCATTTTCTGGTTATCACTGAAAAAAGCTCTTACTTCAATTTCCTTAACACTCATCAAGCATCTGGGATTAGATCAAAAGAAAAACTAGTAGAATTACAGCCAAAAGAGGATAAACTGACGACAAACAACAGGTGACAACTGCTTGATTTCTAACTGTAGAAATATTTGTGGTAACAATTCTAATAATCCAGTTATTAGAATTTATAGAAAGACATGTTCGCTGTCTCACCTGTGATGCAGCTTCTTACTTTGCCAAGATGAAACTTTTTCACTGCTTAGGTTTAAAAAATGCAGCTGAAAAAGACACGGGGTCTCCTGTTAACGTTTATATTTATCTCCATTAAGGTAGCATTATTTTTAAAGTTATGAAGAAAAATTGCTTCACTGAGATCATCTTACATTGTGTTCTTTTTCTAGATTAGAAATTTTCTAGATTAGAAAACAGTTTTCCTTTGTCAAGTAACTGATGATCTTCTCTACATATCACTTGGCACTACAGTGTCACACAACCTCTTATTTTACTTTTTCCCCACTAATTTCTTTCCTATCTCCCCTGCAGACAAAATCAGAAAACCAACACAAGTTACACTGCTGGCTGGTGCTCTTCAGCATGTGAGCATCTTAAAAAAGGAAGGCTGCTTCACATGGGGATAAGGCAGTACAGCACTGTTGTATACCACGTGGGTGGATCTAAGCACAGACTTTTTCAAGCTTCAAAGAGACTAAGTGATCAATTCCACTCTTAGGTACCAAGACCACTGGATGTTTTCCCAGTAGAGTAAACAAATTGAAAGTCCAAATACATTCAGCTAAATGCCATCTAACTCTGTGGCTGTTTGCTAATGCTTGGCTCAGAGGTATACAGTCAAACAGGACCAAAAAAAAGAATCACAGAGACTCAGAGAAAATTTAGATCCAGCAGATTTTTTAAGTAGTGGAGAATTATTATTTTTTTCCTAACAAAGTTTTATAAATAAAACTAGCTTATTGAAATATCCTCCATTTCCTTTCCCCTTCATCTTCACCTGGCATAGGAAAAGGCATAAGAAATTGAGGCAGGCATGAGACTTTATTAAAAAGCAAGCAGCCAAATGAACTTGTCCTTATAATAAAGAGGCTGCTTCACAATTCACCTCTTGGCATTCTTAGCCTGCTCCACAATTTTCAGGTTGATGTGGAGGAAACCTGAAGCACATCACCAGTTGTTAATTACTTAGAGCCAGAGCTCTGAAGGCAAGAGCAAGTTAACCTACAAAAAGAAGAAACCTATTTCTGCTTAGCCAAACACTCCTTAATTTTCAGAGGGGGTGCACAAGGATCTTTAAGCTATACCTGCAACATACTGAAGGGGTACTGAATGTTCATAGGGAGGCGCATTGCTAAGACAATTAAATTAATAAAATAAAAATAAATTAAGCAACTAGTTAGTTAAAGATTTTCAGGGCAAGTAGCAAATTTAAAGCTTTAAAGCTTCAGACTATGGAATGAACTCATTGATTTCTTTAATTCAGGGGGCAAAAAGAAAAAAAAAATGGTATCTGAGTGGCTAGAGATACATGAGCCATTGAATTATTTTATCATAATAGCAAATACAAAGAGTGCAATGACTTTTACTGAAAAATACTGTGAACAAACGCTTCATCCAGCTTTAGTGTTCCATTCTATTAAAAACCTGTCCCACGTTCCCTTTCCAATACATGGATTTTTTTCCCCCTTCAGATACTTCGGTTATGTATTAACGTGACCTACTGAAGTTGAGAGAGTAATAGAGGTATGAAGCTGGCAGCAGAGAATGAGGTTCAGGTCCATTATTCTTAGTTATATTCCTGCAAGAAGTAACTGACAAGTTTGTCAGTACATCAAATACGTGTTAGGTGCTGAGCTGCAGTGAAGGTTGCGTCTGCAGTGTTTGATGGCAGCCGGCACTTTGAGGGATGAGCTGGAAGAGAAGGGGAGCTAAGTCCTCTTGCTGCTCTCCATGAGCCCAATCCAAAGTCTACCAAAATCTGCCACGGGCTCTCTCACCAAATACAGCAGGCAGGATTCAGATCAGACTCAGCATAAAGGTCTCTTAAGTGGAACATGGTGAATAAGCGACAATTTTTTCCATCAGTGGAACAAAATCTACAGCTCAGAGTTTGCAGTACAAACTCAGCAGTCATTTGAATCCAGTTGTTCGGCATGACATGGTCTGAGCAAAGAGTGGCCACTTGCACTGGGAGAGCAAACGCTTCCCTGCTGCTGTGTGTGGCTAGCAGGAGTTGGCACCGACATCAATCTCTGTGACTGCAAAGACATCGCAAAGTCATTAAAAACTGATCAGTTATCAGCAATGCTCACAGCAAAGTGCAGAAATAGTGGACATGCGGTTATAATGCTACTCATACAACAAACCTGGCAGGATATTAAGGGTGACCACCTTAATGGGTTACACCAATCATGTTGTTACAAAACAGGCAAACTGTGGCTTTGCAGAAGAGGGAAATCAAAGTGGCTTAGATGGTTTGGGGAGGTAGCTACAACAGACAGATCTGGTCCATGGCGGTTATGGAGAGGGGAGGACAGGGAGAGGTATTCAAGTGATACAGAAGAACTGAAAGTAAGAACAGATGAGACAGGAAAGTGGTTGGGTATTTTCCTTCTTCTCACAGGTTTTTCAGCTGACAAGAGAAGAAACGGTTAACAACTGCTCAACTGGTGTTTCACCTAAATTGGATGAATATAGAAGAGCATGAATGAACACATAAAAGTGACATTGTAGGTGAATCAAAAGCAGCTGACCATTTCAGAGAAGAGACTCTGCAAACTATTATCTACATTTCTTTTGTCACAAAAAGCAAACACAGGTTGACTTACATGCCTTAGAGTTAGAAGGTCTTGAAGATGTACCCTGTTTTATTCTGGTCACATGCTGACCTCATTAGTATAGTTTGAGAGCATCCCAGGGGAGTATTAATAACGTGACTAATATCTGTCAAGACATGCTGGGTCCAAGACATGGACCAATTTATATGCTTCTGCAGGCATTAAAAAGTTTGCATTGCTTATTCCATGTGGAATCAGCAAAACCAATGGACAGCTAAATCCAAAATTTCAGGGAGAGAAGGTGGGATCTTCAGAACAGACATTCTCATGTAAATCCACACATACTACATTTTGCAAGTGTTTATGCTTTTAAATAGTACGTGATTATTCCAGGTTCTTCTTTTAAAGATTAGTATATTTGATCATAGTTAATGTTTTCACAGTAATTTACCGGATGTGTAAATTTAAGAAATGTCCTAGACATCATTAGCTGACCGAAAGAAAGATTCACAATTACATCAGTCAGACATGGTATTGCTGTTGACTAATTCTGCAACTGAGTTAAGTGCCACTGAATTAAAGTGGTTTAGTTTCTCACAAGAAATAATTCTAAAAAACATGTGCTAGCCTTGAAATTATGAAGTCCTTGAACATAGCACGGCCTTTGTTCTCTCCTTTGTACAAATCCAAAGAGAGATTCATCTCCTTTAATGAAATCCAGACCACAACCTGCCTGCAGAACATTTCCAACTACCATATCCATTTAACTTTCACCAAACAACAGCTACACAGCACTGGAAGTGGCCACAGTTTCATCAAATACAAGCTCCTGTTCTGCAGTAAAACATGTTATCCCGGGCAGTCATGTTTCTACAGCTCTTGGTATCATTACTTGCTCAGTTGAAGCTAGGAAGCCTAAGGCTCTTACTGTGATGATTAAAAAAAAAGGAATACACAGTAGAACAAACATTACAAACCTGTTATTTATATGACCTGCCAAATTTCTGATTGCTCTGAACTTAATGGGAAAAATACCATTGACTTCAATGAGGCCAACATTTTATTAGACATTGTGCACTGCTATTCTGTTCCCCTGTAAGAGATGTTCATTATGCTTATTGCTTCTGTTGGGAACGCAACAGAAAGGAAGAACATTATATTTAAATCAAAGCAATCTGAAATAGGGCAGGCGTTTAGAAATATCTTAACCACCTACATAGCTACTGGGAAGTCAAATATTAATGTGGAGAACATAAATGCATACAACTAAAATTAAACAATGCAAAGCAAACAACCACGTCAAGATGAAGTGGACAGGACAGAAAAAATTGAATTAATTTCAAATTAACCAAATTAATTTACAGGCACAGTAAAGGAGAGGTGTTTAAAGTATTGGAGATCATCTGCATCTTTATCTACTGTATTTAGGCTATCATGGTTTTGCAGAAGACAGCGGACTCCTTGTACCTCCTTGCTCTCCTCCTCTGCAAGTTTGGCTTATCTAAAGGGCTTGGCCAAAACTCTCCTTTTAAAACCAGCTGCATGTCCACTAGTGGGTTTGAGACTTTCCTTGCCAAAATCATCACTGGGCCTGAAAGGCTCTCTCTAACACCTGTCAAATTTTGATGAAGCTTTGTGAGGGACTAGTGTTCCCCACATGCACCATCTAATTCAGACTTCCCTGGTGATACCTTAGTAGCCAAAATGTAACTACAGCATGAATTTTAATTAAGTTCCATTTCAATGCTGATGGACATTCAGGGATTTCAACACTGGTTAGTGTCTTAAACAGTACGAGCAGTTAAAATAACTATTCTTTGAAAAATAGAAAACAAAAAAAAGCCTGCAAATGGAAAAATCTTCCAAAATGTTTTTCCCTTTTTCAACCCAAAATGTGGTATTTTCACTCTGGGGAAAGAGAAGCTCTTTATTTCATTTTGTTGAACTTGGTTTTAAAATTGCACGGTGTGCACTGCCTCCAGGGGACCGTGTATCTGGCCCTGTTCTCCCAAGTGGACCACGCACCAGAGTGGGATTTTTTTGCTGCTGTTTTAATTCAGAGTGTTCTAGAAGTCAAATATTTAAAATGAGGTTGAACTGATGCAAAATAAAAATATTTCACTTTTATTTTCCTGTGGACACTTTGATTTTATAAAACACTCATCTTTACTAGCAAAAATAATGTTCTAATGGAAGATTTCTGGCCAGTTCCAAAAGTTAATTGGTCTGCAGAAAGGGAGGTAATACAAAACCAAAACAAAGCAACGCCAGGTCCCTCCATGGCAAACAGTGAGGACTAACGTCTTTGCTCTACTTTTCTTGCCCAAATAAAAGAAGAAAATATTTCCAAAAAACTTACTTGGAGAAACCCTGGAGAGAGGCACAAGACAATTTCAAAAGCGCCAGCCAGAACTGATGCAGAAATGTCCTTATCTGCTCTCTTCCACCCCTGTGCATTTCTCATTTCAACAATCTTAATTTACTTTCCACGGATGATGCCTTAAGTGAAAATTAGTACCACTGCTTAATGATTAAAGCGATTAGCCACCTTGCACTTTCTCAGTGTGCAGCTGATTAATTAAGTACATTGATTATAGAGAAAAATAAACACCGCGGACAATGTTTGGTCTTTAGCTTGTAAAGCAAGTGTCTTTGGCACCATCACACATTGCTTGCACATCAGGCATGCATTTAACTTGAAGGTTATCCCTTTCAGGTGGTTCTAATACAGAATTGCTCTGAAAAGAACCGCAGGCAAATGCAACTACAATACATTAGTATCTTTCTGATTCCAAAGGAATTGTACTTTGAGGATATTTTATAGCCAGTATAAACCAGTGCATCCCCCTGAAGAGGCCAACATCAGTGGAGCAATGCCAGCTCCAGCTGTATAGATGGCGCTAAGCATCAAGCCCCAGAATCTGCCAAGCACTCAGGGTCCAGATCTCTCATAATGGGCTTTAGCAAAGCAGTTAGCATAACATCTTTCAGTGTGAGAAATCCAGTTTTCAGCTGCAAACACAGCTCTGTATGTGACACAGATCATCTCTCCTTATGACAATCACACCTCCTTCACAAGTTGCAACCTCCTTTGCAGAAAAAACCTCTTTCTATGCCCTCTGGCAATATGAAATGATCCAGAGGAGAAACAGACTTCAAATTCATTTTGTTGTTCCATCTTTTTGAGTTGAAAGCTAGAAAGCTTTGATAACATCCATGATTACAAAACATTTTTATCTTTCATGAAGCAAGACGACACTGACATCTCCTTCACATAGCACCATGCCTTCTCTCTCCCGTTAGCAGTACTCATATTAAGTAGCTATAAGGCAGAGAAAAGGAACTATACAGTCATCTTATTTAGACTGCAGCACACGAGCTCCACTGTAACAAGTACCTGCAAAAACAGTTACTGTCAGGAGGAGGAGAGGACTATTTGGGGGACCCCATTATGTTTTCCAAGATGTGAAGCATTTTCTATACGTGGTAAACGCAGCATAGCCTTCCAAGTACACAGAGAACCTCATTTGCCTGGCTGATCTTATCAGAGGAGGTATCATCTCTTTTTCAGCCTTTCGTATGTTCAGAGGAAAAAACACATTGCGCAGAACAAAGAGATGAGCCCAGAAGCTGATCCTGCACAGAATAACAGAAAAAAATAGCCAAGTCTGAAATAGATAACTTCATTCTCTTCCCAGTAGCTTCTAATTTATGCTGGTGAAACTTCATTGTCTTGCATGTCTTGAATGATCATCTTCTAAATGCTAAAACCAGCCTCCTATGTGCCAAAAGCCACCCGAGCAGCGTAAACAGCCCAACAGAAGGCCATCAGTTTCGGTTGCTAAGGCATCAGTCAGCCTGGCATTTAAACACTTGATCCATCCTTCTATCCTGGCAAAAAAGAGGTTTCATTTCGTTTCAACAATTTCTTGATGAAATTTCTGCCACAATCTACTTCAACAGCATCCATCAAACAGTGTGCTTACTAGATTTTCAGTGTTAGTAGAAGGATGTTTGTGAATTTATCCCAGTTTTTGGTTGATAATCTTTAATTGCTATGCTACTGTTTATTTTAGAAAACCTATTAGCAAAAAACCCAACCCCAAAGCAACACCAAAAGCCAAATGAAACCGAACAATCTAAAATCCAGTTAGTGTTGAAACATCTGAAACAGTTTATTCTGTCCCTTATTTTCTAATAACGTGAGTATTATTTCAACATTGCAATTAAAAATAGGTACTAGCATCAGTGGCCAGCATGCAGAGTATGCCTACAAAATAGCTTTGATGTATTAGCAGTAAAGCTTTATTGACATTAAGTGTCTAGTGCATGTGCTCAATAACCCTTTGAAATGCAGTAGGAAATGGCAGCGTAACTGTCTCGGGCTCTTTTCCTATAGGAATCAGATCTCATAAAGCTAACTGAAATCATTCGCTGACGCCAGACAAGGATGAACCCAACTCTGCTATGGTTTGGCTTTATGTTCCCTGTGGATCCCCTGGGCTGATATTAATGACAGTGCAGAGATGCTGGGAGCTTTTCAAGGTCTTCAGAGGGTTTCCAACAAATTTCTGTCTTGGAAGGGCAATGTTTTTCTGGCCACCAGTTATAGGTGAACTCTATTGACTTGGGCAATTACATCAGCTGGGATTTCTATGGGGCAGATCATCAGGGTCAAAGCAGCATGGTTGACCTAATATCTAGCCCTTGTTACTTCGCTTTTCTTTCTTGCTCAGATGCTGTATCTTGGAGAAGTCGGTCCTGAAAATTGCTGGCTTTATATGTACAGTCTGAGTTGAAAGAAAACCATGGAGTATATTAGGCTTCAGCTTTTTAATTATCAGTTCATAATGAAGAGTTCTCTTTGTGGGAAAAAAATAATTTCCTGAAGGCTGAACCTCTGCAGGGTTTCCAAGGCTGGGAAGAAAAAAAAATCGATCGTTTGACAATGAATCTCTCTGCATTCACGGTACAAAATGGAAAATTCCAGCTTTGCCATAACCCCCTGATCCCAGAAAAGCAAGTAGCTATACTGCAGCAAGCTGGGAGGGGGTGCTGGGAGAGCAGTCCATTCAGACTGTGAGCAGGCACAGTCCCTTCCATGTATATGAAGTGCATTAAAAAGAGAAATGGATGATTCAAGCAGTGAAGCTCAGAAACCACAAAGAAAAATATGGATAGAGTGCACTCCATGTGATAGGTCATAGTTCAGCAATTTTTAGGAGAAAATACAAAATGTTTTTTTCTTTAGAAAGCTCTTTTTCTTCCCTGACCCCCCATTTTGTCTAAGTGCTAACCCCCATTAAACTATTCAAGCAAGAAAACCAGCAAGTCAAAAACATAAAAGCCAAATTAAACCGAGTTTAATAAATATCGTATAAATCAAAGCCAAGTTTTTTATACTTGAAAATGCTGCAGTGCCAAACACACCACCTTTGAGAGACTTTCTAACTGTTCCCAATTTTCCAAGCAAGATGTACAGACATTGCCAAGTTATGCAGGCATTTACAGACTTGAGAAACATAAGCTGTAGGCTTTTAATTTCCTAAACATAAACAATATAACTTAAAAGAAAGCTGCCCCAAAGTGCAAATGTCATGAAATACCAAACATGTGGTACAGGAATTGTACAAGGATGACTGCAATTGCTATAGCAGCCCTGAAGCGAGTTAACAACTCATTCCCAAGAGACTCGTTTCATTTCATTTTTAGGTCTAAACTGATCTTTTCTTCAGCTGAATTTAAGTCCTTGTCTTTAGTTCATGGCCAAATTACTACCTACTGGGAAAAAAGGCCCCCGTGGTCTCTGAGACACAGTAGGTGCTGTCAGAGCAGGATCTCCTAGGACTCTAGGAGGCCTGCGCAGCCTTGCAGCAAGAGGAGGAGAGGCAAAGTGCAGGTGAACCAAGCCCTGCAACCGCTGTGCTGCACTTGGGCAAGGGAGGAGATGGCAGATTTTATCAGCGGGAGCAGGGGTCAACCTTGCCCTTCAGCCAGCCACCTCTCAGACACAGCAACTGCAGCTGGCTCTGCGTGAGGAGGTGCCAGCACCTCTTACTGATTACCAAGTTTACCCTTTTACTGGTTACCTTGCATATAATGTGCTAATGTATCAGCACGTTTCCTTGCTGTGTCCTCTGGTATATTCAGCACGGAATTAAAAGTGAACCTTAGGCAAAAAAGATGAACTATACAAACTCGAGCTTTTTTTTTTTTTTTCCCCTTCCCCCCCTCCCGTGCTGTGACAGCCTGGAACCATAGATTTCATGTGATAGCTCATATTTTTGTATTTCTGTATGAAAAGCATTGCGGTGGTATCTTCTTTAAGACTGTGACCTTTCAGATGGGGTTTCTGCTGCTCCTTTACCAACCACTCATTCCTCAAGTCTTTTGTCCCCTGTGTCTGGCTTTGATCTGCACTGCACAAGCCATGCCTAATTCTGCATTTTGCATTGGCCAGGCAATCTTCTTTTGTCCCTCCACAGCCTGATCATTCCTCCACTTCTGGACTGCTCCTTGCTTAGACAAAGTCATCCCTACACAAACCTTTTCAGATTTTCATCTCAAAATCAGTCTCCTCACAAGTCTTTCATGACTGCCATTAAAGGTTTGTTGTCTCCATACCCAGACAGCTTTTCTTCTCCAATTTTCATCCCAGTATTTCTTTTCTGAACTCTCAGATATCTCTCCAGCTCCACTATTTTCTGATTTCTAGCACCATGTCTGTGCATTGTCATTCTCTCTGTCATTTTCCATTAATTTCCAGAACACTCACTATTGCCACTCTAAAAACAATACATTTCTGCTAAGCCTGACAAATATTTATCCATCAAACAGAAAATATTTTTAGAATTGGAAGAGAAAACACTGTATTACTGAGAAATCTATTTTTGGTTTCTGGGCCTGCTAACAACAGAACTGTTCCTATTTGACATTATATCAGATATGGTATATACATTTTTTGCTTGTTTATTTGAAACATGATTTTTAGAACCAGAATATTCCCACATACTTTGTCCACGCCTGCTGCTGAAAAGTGAGTAAAAAGCGCATGCTTTGCCCAGATCACATGCTAGAACATACACACAGAGCACAATTCCCACAAAGAAAAAGGCTGCCTTTTACAAACTTCTTTATTTGTTATCAATTTATGGGAACATCCTACTGAGTTATTCCTCTTGGGAGAGAATTTTGCAGTCAGGGCACAGGATTTAATTAGCTGCTATCAAGTTATTAAGCCAGTTCATAAGAAGCAAAACTGGCTATCCTGCACTTTACATCCGTGGTAAGCTATTTCCCAAATTCCTTGTCCAAAGTAAACACTTTCTATATCCATTTATTCTCTACCAAATGTGCTTCTCTACTTGCAACAACAAATAGATTTTCATCCTGCGTGTTATTATTTTCCAAATTGCAAGTACGTAAAAATAATTGTGTTACTCTTTCTCATTTTGGAGCTGTTTTACCTGAATGGCTCATGTTTTTACCAAAATTTCCAGTTGTCTTTGTTGTTCTTTTCATTTAATTGCAACTGCAAACTAAATGACATTGCTCAGCTGAAGAAGCCTGGGCTTCCTTCAGGAAGCCACTGACTGCAGGAGAAAAGCCAGACCTAAAGCAGAGACACTGCAACCCCACTGGCAAGGAGCCACAGCTTCCATTGTCCAACGGACTGCCACAAGCACAGTGGGAGAGCAGCGTACCACAACGGCAACCTACAGTCCACGGGAGCCCTCGTAGGCGCCTGGGGACAGGAGTGCTAGTGTCAACGGGGGGTTGAGGAGAGCCTGGAATTATTAAGAAAGATAAAAATCCTCTAGTGTGAAGGTCTGAAGCCTGAGGTAGGTTTGAGGAACGATCAATTGACACAGCGTGTGCTGAGAATACACAATCTGCCCTGCACATGCATTGAAGCACTGGATCAAATCACCTGTTATAAAAGAATTAAGCTGTTCCTGGAGGTTTCAAAGGCTAATACACGCCTTGCCACAGCCCACAGCTCCGTGGCCCTCCAAGTGACAAGTGCATTCTGCATCTTAATAGCAGGATTTAGAGCCAATTCCCAGGTTACTCGTTTCTGTCCTAAATGCAATATTGCAAGCTGCAGCTTATTTAATGTGAGGCAGCACTGTCACTCCTCCACAAAGAGCCTTGTCACCTTTCCATTCCTTTGCACAGGCAGTCCCATTTTTAGTCTGCTTCTTTCAATGTGAAATGTATCATCTCCAAGATCAGCAGTTCAACTGTACTGTTGTTCCACTCATTATTTAAACTTTTGTAGCAGAGGGACTATAACAATAAGAAAATCCACATTTTACAGAGAAGGTCAGCATGTACTTACATAATTGGATGCAAGATCAGGATGCAGATAATCAATTCCTGCAATAAGATAATGCCAGAACAGAAACCAAAGGTTAAGAGTTTCAAAAAAGATTTTCTAATGATCACAGAACAAAACAAGATTCCTTTGCAACCATAGATAAATGATCATGGCAAATAATGCAACTGATTGAAGTGAGATTCCAGTTTTGAAATGTGGACTTTTAAACTCATTTACCATTTCTGATGCAGTCCCAGCTAGGAGTTTTCAATCATTTCTGTCAAAATCCAGATGCCAATTGAAAAGGTGAGCTCAGCAACAAAATTTATTGACCTGTTTTGTAGACTAGATCATATTTACTTATTAAGATTAGTTTAAATCACAATTTATCTTTATACAAGTTCTATCATCTCAAAGCATACCAAAGCTAACAGGATCGGTACACACTGGATCAGTAAAGGATATAAAAAGCAGTGTTTTTAACCACTGAAAATTGTAAACTAAATAGACAGAAAATTACCTACATTAGACTTGGGGAGATCACTAAGGCAAACATTTTAGATTATGTGTATGAAAGAGAACTTTTAATGTTGGGTTAGACCATTTTAGCAAATATCTGAGCATAGGCTTCGGACCTTGGTAGTGTGCTAAAGTTTGTAATAGGGCAGTGGTGTGGAATATACTCATTCTAATGTATGCTATCTTTCTACATATGGCAAATATACAAATCCCAGAGGATGGTCTAACAGAAGCAGCAGATCTACACTCAGATGGGATAAGCTGATCTATTACATAGCCAGTTAAAACATACAGAGAAATGGCCACCAATCTCACGTTACTCTGCCCCGTGTCTCCAACCACCACACTATTACACGCTCAATTTTATCTGCAAGGAAAATGTCATATTATCGCTGTTATTCTGATTAAACTATTACCTCCCATTATGTAGGGTACTTAGCACTAGATCTGCATGAAGAGACCCTTGTATCTGTGGAGAGCCTTACTGATCCAAATGGTAGACAGACAACAAAAGTCTCAATGAAGAATCATGTTATTCAGGCGCTCTCTTCCAGAGTTACTGGAATTGAATATAAGGCAACTCATCCCCTTCTCTAAAAGCTGTATCTGATGGGCCAGCAGCTTTATTTGACCTGAAGCTCAAATAGTTTGTCATCATCCCCATCACAGTCATGCCTGACTATTCTGAAAGCTAAGTCCTGCCTCTGTGGGATCAGTGAAATTGTGATTTCTCATGACATCACATGAGAGATCATCTCTCACGTGAGATGGATCTCTCATCAATATACAAATGCCTAAGTCTACTTTTTTACTTCCACAAAAACCTTGTCTTAGGAGTAAGCAGATGAGGAACAGAAATAAGTGAGGACAGATCTCAGTTGATCCTAGAAAACATATGTGGATCCAGACATTTTATTTATTTATTTTTAACATTATTCAGTCACCATAAAAGGAAAACATTCAAAATTTAGCCTAAAGAAAAGTGTTGATAGCCTGCACAGAATTCCTGTACTTCAGCAAGGAACCCATGAATAGAACAGCTGTGACTTCAACTGTGCCTTTTATCTTCATCTTCCCTGAACTTAGCCTCAAATTAGTAATATTTTTAATATGCAGGTCTTTATTGACATTCAGCATGAAAGTGTTTAATTACTTCAGCTGTCAAGTATGACTTTGAGAATAATGTAACCCAGAAAACGTTTTCTTAAGTGCTTTTTGCACGGCAATTACGTCCCCCAGTCAGTGCCTACAGAAGTCAAGGGGAGTCTTTCCTTTGGCTTAATGGCCATTATAGCGTGCCCTGGAAGATATCTGAGTGATAACTGCAAGCTACTTCCAACGCTTGGATATCCATGCTTCAGTATCCCTAGTGAAGTCTTTATAACATATTTTCCCTGAAGATCTCAAAGTCTTTATGAAGGCTGGTAGTCTCACTACTATAAGCAATCCATTATCACTTTTTAATCTTTTTTTGACTTTGATTACATGGAAAAAGCTACTTAAAAATACGAAATTAGCATGCAGTCTTCGCTTACCATCATCCATAATTCCTATGGTAACTCCCTTCCCCGTGTATCCCAGCTCCCATGCTTCAGCTACATTAAGGTCAAGTCCAGGAGTCCCATCTGCTTGACCAGTGTTAATCTAATACAACAGTGAAAAAGGAAGAATAGCTTTTTTTACTTAATAGACACATTTCCACAGCCACTGAATTTTTATTAGTATCTTTGGAGTACACATCTGTACCTCATCATATTGACTGCAATAATGAAGTGGTAAAACGGGGGGAAAAAAAAAATCCAACCCTGGGTAAATTCACTTCTTTGTGGTTTACAAGATTTGATTAAACACTGAATCTTTTGGAACCGAAAAAAGGACTTCTCTACTTAAGCATGTGAGGGCAGTGGGTCAATCCAGACAAAAGTTAGATCAATGGATTTTACAGAGGACTTTTTTTATGTGCAGGAAATGCTTTTTTCTTGAAAGCAAGGATCTATTGAAATTCATGACCACTGGTTTTAGTACCAGCAACAACTTCTTTGATAACCAAGTTAGCCCTTCTTTAAGCAGAAAAGTTCACTAGATGAACATCAAGGGTCCTTTCCAACCTTGTGTGTATGATTCTATGGTTCCGCAGTACAGGCAACCCCCTGTATCTCCAGGCATTGCTCATGTTCACCAACCTCATTTGCAAATTTCTAAGTTCCGTGGGAAAAATAGTACAGCTTTTGCGGTTCCAGAATTTTTTTCAATTTTGTGTCAGATGCATCTCATTTCAAAACACATTTTAGTGTACTTTATAATCTAAAAAAAGTATAGCTTCATAAAAATTTTGTCATTTTTATCACCACAACATTTTGATTGAAGTACCAGAAAGAAGTGAATTAATCCACACTTTAGTTTATCGCCTCACCAAAGATGAAGTCCCATTCGTGCTAATGTGCCCTCATTCATCTGAAAACTCTTGTCTTAGGGGGAAAAAAAAAAAAAAAAAAAAAAAAAACAAACCAAAAAACCCAGCCATTTTGGATGGATTCATAAGACATAAGAAATGGATTAAAAGGAAAGGGAATAAGAAACATTATTCTTAAGCAAAAAGACCCTTCTTAAGTTAACAAGGCAGTACTGCATTTACTAAGTATTTTATCATAAATAGGTTGCAACAATTAAAACTGACCAAAATTACTTCATCAGCTTTTTAAATAGAAAAATATCATTCTGCAACTTTTATGTAAAAAACTACTTTTTCTTAGACTTCTCCCTATAAAATATGACACATTAAAAATGAAACAATTTAGCAAAATATTAATTTCTTTTGACATTAGCTTAAGCCAAAATTCATCAGTTTTCAGCTGTTCTGCTTTTGATAGATGAAAATCAATTAATACTCAAATTTCCATAAGAAAAGAAAAACCTCAACTTTTTCTAGCCAGTGCACTAGAACTTTTTGTTATAATTCTATAACAATATTTTACCTGGCAACAGCTCAAAGACATGATTCATATGCAGTTTTAGGGGTCACATCAGCACACCAGGAATGCCCACAGGACACCAATACAGTTCTCTTTCAAGCCTTCTAAGGATCTTTCCGTTGACTGAAATGAAATTTAGCTCTTGAAATGTGCTGGGTCTTCCCAGCATTAAAGAGGTACAGTTAAAAACAACAGGACAGAGCCTTGGATCCACTCCCAAGTTTTTGTGACATATTTGGAAAGATGCAAAACAATGCAACAGCACAGAATAGCTTGATTGCCAGTTATTCAGTTATGATTACTGTGATTTTCTTTCAAAACCTACCAGGTACCATTGCTTCGTAAATAAAGGATCATTCATGTTGATGTCAATGTCATTAATGTCTCTATATCCTCGTTTCCTTCTGCTGAAGCCTTCCTGTTGCACAGCTTTCTTTACCTGGAAGGATTAATTTTTACATCTTTAGCTCAACATTCTTAGCCACAGATGCAAAGATTTTTTAGCCTTGTTTCCATGACAGATAAGGATTATGAAAACACATTATTTGTGTCCGTGTCATTCATTTGCAAATTCTAAATCTGTGGCTGATTTCCGTCAAAATTTGCAAAGACGTAGAGAGCTCAAGGACTACTACAGTGGCTACGTGGGAGAAAGACACCCAGAAGTGTCCTATCTGGAGAAAAGCTACAGCTTGAACATGTTTTACATACCTGAGAATTTGCATAAGAAAGAGCCTCTATTCAGGTATCATTAGTGTCATGGATCTTCTTGCCGTACTTTTCTTTTTCATAGCCACCAATATCAAAACACTGTTGTTATTAGAAGCTAAAATTATTTAACTAATTCCCAATGTCACTGTTCCAAGCTACAAGCATTTGATGAAATGAGGATGCAGGTCTTGACCACGCTTCTACTTTTTCAGATTTTTCTCCAGGGCATTTTCAGAGTGTTAGATAGCCTTTCCTTCCAAAGAGCTTTGCTGGGAGAAAAATATGTGGGGTTGTGTGCTTTCACCATACTCCTGAGGTTCTCAAAAACACATCTTGTAGAGTGATCTACTTTCAGGGATTATCCTTGTAATAAATAAGCGATAAATAAATACATTGGCAAGAAAAACTAAATGGCAAAAAAGCCACTAAACTGACCAGACTGGCTAAAGTGTAAAATATAAAAATACTGGTTATGAAACACAAGTAGCCATAGTTTTTTAGAGATCCTTTCCTTTATGCGCAGCAAATCCACAAACAAATTTAACTAAGCACTGTAGAAAACAAGAAAAGTTTGACACAAAATTATCTTTGGAGGCAGGAACTACACATGTCAGACTATAATAATCTTACTTGTACCCATATAAAAGAGAACTAAAGGAGATCACTGAGCAGTTGTAATTGTTGTTATAATATGTGCTAACACATTTCTAGACCTTGTAGAAGTGCTGTCAAGTTTGGCATACTCTTTTTGTACTCTTTAGCCTAACACCTGGAACCAAGATAGTCCCAGCATTTAATGCAAAAAAAAAAAAACAACCCCCAAACAAAAAAATCTAGCCCTCTTGATCAAAGAGGAATGCTTAAAACCATGAACTGAGTACACCCAAAGATGCAGCAAGAAGGCAGCAAAACCCCTAACATTTCCTTAGGCATTTTCTTAAAAAAAAATGCAGAGTTATTAAATAATCTATTAACTCAGAGAACCACTTCTACATGTGTGGCTTTGGCATTTCTGATTAAGACGACATATACAGGAGTTACATCGCTGTGTCACAGTAACTCATGTAGTGTCAGTCAAAATCAACAGAGGAGAAATTCATCCAAAGGCTAAATCAGATCTTGGGTCAGGTGAGTCATTCTTGGTAGTGTCCTTCTGTCTCCGTTAATTAAAGCAGGAGCCTCAAAAGACAGTGCTCCGTGAGGTGCCTAAGGCTGAGATGAAACTGGGATCTAACTGATGGGGGCTAAAAGCCGTTTTCCTCACAGTTATATTGCTTCATTATAACCCTGAAAACCTAGTGAGCAGGATGGGGCAGTGTGCCCTGAAAAGACAGTATCAAATGTTTCTAAAAATCTACTTGTATGAATTCTAACTCCTTAACTAAAGGTACCAAATGATAAAATATTTAATGGGTAGGTGCTTTCATTTATACGTGTGTTTCCATTACTTGTGCAGGTTCATTAAATGTGGAGCAGATTGAAAAGAAAGAAAAAACCTAATACAAAATAAGCTGGAAAGAGGACAGTGATTAAGTAGGACCCATACCTAGTGGCACCAGGTATCTGAACAGAGTAACGGAAGGTATAAGCACGCTGTTTGGTACCTCTAAGATAAGGCTCAGTGATGCCATGGAGACAACAGAGCAATCACCTGTCATTGTGCCTTCCTCCGTTACCACCCCTGCCTCTCTGCTTGCGACTGCAAACCCCGAGCTGTCACCACAGAAAATAATTATGAACAGAAGCCAACCCTCACTTAGAGGGATGCCAGAGAAAAAGATTTCATGTGTTTGTGCTCCCACGCAAGCTTGCTGGCTCTGCAGGACCTGCTGCATTAAGGCACTGAATTAGGATTTAGTACAAAAGGATTTCTACTAATTAAAAAGCAATGCTTCGGAGCCCTGGCTTTCCTTTAAGACAACCCAGAGGAAGCGGGGGAGCAATTTACAGAAATAGCACAGGCTGGTTTCCCTCTTCAGGATCACCTCATTTGTCTGATTTGTTCCATCTTCACAATAAAATGTAATTTATTTTTGAATTATATTATATTACATTATATTATAATTTCCTGAGACGAGGAAATATACCCCTCATGGAGGTACAGCCTTCTCTGAGCTCAAACCGCTCCGTAGGCTGTTTTCTGAATATTTTACATGGAGAAAAGGCGTACAGGATGTTACCATCCACAGTCTCAGAAATTCTGAGGCCTCTTTTTCACTGCAGAAACAAGGAGTTTTTCCTCGTGTTCAGTAATGATGGTAACTTTTACAATCGCATCCAGAAAAGATTAGGCACTTCTGTCATGAAATGAGTTGAAAGGTTTGGGTAAGGCCTTGGTAGCTTCTCACTTACATAAACTACAAATTGCCTCATTCAGTTGCCTGGTATAACCCTGCACAAAGTAAGAACTTGCCTTTCTCCTGATGAAAATGTGTCTAGAAAGCAATGATCCCAAGATCAGATAACATCCATATATTCCACAAAAAAATCCCCAATAGAACAAACTTGTCATTGGAAAAGGATGATGCAAATCTATTTATTTGAGTGGAGAATTACCCATTTAGGGCTGCAGATAGCTGACTCAGGAGAATCCTATTCCTGCCAACTGGGTATTTGCATTAGAAAAATGGTGTTTTTCCAAAGCTGGAAACGTGCTTTCATTCCATACCATACCCATGCATGTCTAGATTGGGAGAGGGACCACATCCGATTCTGCTTCTATCTTACGGTTTTCTTCTTGAAGAAGAGCAGGCCTCCCTGTGACATCAGTAACATAAATGCACTGAGTATCACGTCGCAGGTAATATGTTTCAAACACACATAAAAGAGAGAACATCTTTGCATGTGCAATGGTAGAAGATCATTGGAAAACATTCTGATCTTTTAACATTCATAATCCCACATGCTTGTGTCAAGTTCAGACCTGGAATCCAGCCCTCAATCCAATGCACAATGCAACCTCATGCCATCTTTTAAACACTTGTTTCTCTAACTGAAGCAGGAAAAACAGCGTTCGTAAGACTCAGGCTTCTGATAATTGCATCTCTAAATGATTTGAGCCTGTGAAGCATGATACTTATTAGAACCTAGTGAAGGAATGAGATTTTCTTACTAAAATAGCATGAATTTTACTGTCTCAAAATTAGGCTTATTTATCAGCAATAACAGCCTTATTTAAATTTAATTCTTAATTCATTTATTCCTTCTTTGTTAGGATACAGGATTACGTAGAGAGCAACATCTGAGCATCTACTTTATTAGCATGTGACTAAATAATGTAAGTTGCTAGCTGTGTTGTAATCAGAATGAAGGTCATGTATCAAAGATGGATGATAAGATCCTTACAAGGAAAAAAGGTTCAAGTATTGATTTTTAATATACTTGTACTTATGCATGGCGCATAAAGTCACTTGGATGATAATAAACCAGCAGGATACTGATGCAGAACAAATTAACAAAATAATCAATTGACTGCAATACTGCTCCGGGAGGGCCAGAAACCACAGCACTCTAACTGTGCTCTATGCTCCTGTGAATGCCAAGATAATCAGCTCCTCATTTTGACGGAACAGGGTTAATTGTACTGGTGAGCTCCTGCAGTTAAATGACTCTGTTATATTGAGCATAAATGACAGATTTACTAAATTATACCAGCGGGTGGACAAAAGTGGAACAGTACACACAACACCCAACCTCAAGAATCAAGAACTTCAAAACAGGAGAATTCAGGCCAAATTCCAGAGGAAAAAGGCAGTCCCACTTATGACATCTAGTAGGCATGGCTTGCACGGCTTTTTAAAAAAAAACATAGCAGTGAGATGATCAACCAAAGGAAGTAGTGGTTCTTTTTCTTCTAAAGCCTCAGAGTCAACACAGGTTTGGTCCTGAAGGTGAAGTAAGAAGTTGGAAACTGATAGCCTGTATTTCTGAATAAGTCAGGCTGATGGTTGAACTTGGGCGCCGTGAATTGTACTGAAGATCAGTCTCCCATGAAGGTGGTTTGGAACAGGGTGTCCAGATGCACGAAGGCATCATCAAATAAACCACCTTCAACTAGTGGAAAGCTGTCCCGACTGTTGCTATCATTAATTTCTGATATCCAAAGAAACATGATGGCAACAAAAGATGGAAGCAGAAAAGTTCAAGTGAGCCAGAGTGATACACACACCTAACTCTCTTTAAAAAGTAACAAGAATTGGCTATCAAGCACATACAGAAACTTTTCAGGGTCTTATCCACAAACGACAACCCCTCTGCTCCCAAACCCCATACAGAGTTAATAAGTGAATGTGTCTTTTTCACCTCTGACTTCTGTCTAAGTAAACAGAAAGACATTTAATTTTACTGTCCACTCCATCCACGGAACAAAGAAGAGATATGTCTATCAGGAGGCTGGAGGTGCACTGATCCCATTCACAGAGTACACACTCATCACCTCTATTGTCCGACAGCTGCTTGCTGGTAAGAAGCTCTGAAGATGTCAGAGAAGAGCACCCATCTCACATTCTTCTACATTTTTGTTAAAGCCCCAAAGTAACCAAGTTTTGTGTGACTTTCCACTACAAAATAGAAGGAATAATGCTGATTCTCCTCACTAGCAAAAAGAAAGTACAGACCTACTTGAACTGTAATTAAAGTCAGATGACCTGAACAAAACCGAATCACTAACAGCAATGGGGACAGCTCATTTCTGCTATTGAACCGATAACCTGGGGTTGTGAGGCTGCCAGATTCCATCCAGCCACAGCAATGCAGAAAATTGATGCCTTTTGTCTTGACATGCTTGATTTCAAACTTTCTGAGCCTGTTTCAAGGCCCAGAAAGAACGAGCACGGATGTCAGGGAGGGTGGTAAATGTCACTGACCATCCAATATTTATTAATCAAATGACAAGTGCTCCTCTGTGTGAGCTAATAACTTTCAAAGGTTCTCATGGATCTCTCCATACATAGCAACGAGTCCCTGTTGTCAACCACAGGTGTCTCTGGCAGATTATTCATAACAGAGTCTCCAAGTGCCTCTTCTACCTGCATCCATTAATCCCTGGGGAGTTTTCTATACAGGGACTCTTTCCCCAAGCTATCTTGCCACTCCTCGGTACGTGCAGTTAGAGCCGCTACAGCAAAGACGTAGCAGCTGTTGAAGCACGAGGCCTTTGAAACATGAGTTTATCAACACAACCTTCCCTGTCATTTCTAAGCAATGGACACACGGAAAAAATTGTTTTCAATTTGAAAGACTTCATGAAAGTAAAAATGTATCTCTTTCCATTAAAATACTTGTATCGCTCTTGTTTTATACATTTTAAATGGCTTTTTTTGTAATGACAAGCATAGACAAGATGAGAATTGCTTTGATTTCTAGGGAAAGTCACATCCACTGTAAAATATGTCCATTTTTCTTTGTTCTCAGCCTTTCTTCTACCTTGCTGTTTCTTTTTTGTTTTGTTACTAGTTGAAACAGTGTCACTGGATATCAAGGACCTGCCTGTTCTGGACCAGTCCTAGTTTTCCCCTTTCTCTAACCAGCCCCATTTGCCTCCACAGACACTACTAAGTTTATCTAGACCATCAACAGATACTAAAGCCTCTGGACACTTATGCTGTCCCCAGACATCACTCTTCGGATGTCTTCTCAGTTTTCCTTGACTCCAGCTGACGCTCTTCGAACGTCTTTCCCCTCTCTCTGGATATGAATTGCAAAAATGCCACACTCCCGGTAGAATAAACCAGGGACAAAATACTGCCACCATTAAAATCTGACTGTTACTGACTGCCTTGCACAGCAAAACCCAACATAGTTGGGGCTGCTCACCAACTTCTCTGCATAAACACTGAAAATCACTGTAAAACCAGAGGCACAGTCATTTAGGAAACTATCCCAGAAGTTCAGCATCAATCAGACAATAGTAAAATATGAAGGCAAACAGCCTGAACTCAAAGGTTCCACTCAGGCGATTAACCTTTCTTGATGGAAACACAATTTAAAGAACTCATGTTTCAACCAAGTTCATATTTAAAAAAAAAAATATGCAAGAACTACTTGCTTCTGCCTTATTTTGTGACCTTTCGTTTTCCTGATATTAGTTCAGTGCTTGGTAAATAAGGAGCTTTCAAAAATAAAAGAAGGGGAAAAGAAATCAATATTTTTGTCCATTTAGCAAGCCTCTCACAGTTCAGTGACATTCAGGAAGCAGTGAGTAAAGAGACAAGGAATCAATGTGTAAGAGGAGGCTGCAGATCATATTCAACCTGCTCAGCTAAGCAATCGATAGCGCTCCTCTAGCTTCTACTTTGAAATGCAAGTGAGTTGTTTAGGCTACAATGCAAAATGAATGCTGAGTATGAATGGTCTGCAATGGAAAATGCCAATTTGGTAAAACAGAAATTTTCAGAGGATCATGCCCTCTTTGACAAACTTTTTTTGCTCTAGGATAGATTTTATTAAGAGGAAAGACTGAGACAGAGAAAAAGCCCTGGATAACTTGATACGCAGTGTACTGCCTCAAGAACAAGCAAATTGCTTCACACCTCTGCTCTCTCCTCAGTTTGGCGTGATGGCCATATCGGGATCTATATGCTACCACAGGTGCTGGCTATTCTAGGAACACTGTTCTTATTTCCAATTTTTTACTGCTTAGACAAGCCAAAAAGAGAGAAGGAACATTTCTGAAATTTTAAGAAGTTTCCAAAGGAATGAAAAACTGCTTCTTATTCTACAAGGAGAAACTGACATTACACTTTATCGTATATAATGACAGAAAAGTCAAAGTAATTTATATTTCAAACAATGTCTCATTGCAAGACAGCAGGACAGTCACTTCAGTTACAAAATCAAAGATCTCTGTAAGAAAGAAATTCCCCGGAGATGGGCTATAACTGCACACATCAGTCTCTCCAGTGGATCTGGAGAGACGGCAAACCACAGGGACGCTTCACCAGCAGCTTGCGGGTAACTTCTGCACTTCACTATCTCACCAGTTACACTGGCCACAGAAACGATCAGCCTCTCCAAATCAATCAGAATAACCACCTCTCGGTACAGGTGTAAACAACCGCATGCCTGTAACAGAAAAGAAAATTGAGCCCCATGCATGTAGGGCACTATTGACTGCAGATCCTCCCTTCTTAGGTGTAAAATTAGTTGCTCTAAGTCACAGCTTTCCCTTCTCTCATATCTCCTGGCCAAGTACTGCAGATATACTTTTCTTAAAACATCACGCTTGGGGGGAAAAAAAAAGCGCCACCTTTTTCTTCTTCCTCAACAGGAAAAACGTTTTCATGGAGTGATTTTCATTTATTACAAAAGCCACCACCAACCTTTGAGGTGATAACCAAAGTAGGTCTAAGTTATATTTGCAGCTTCTCTATGGTATAAAAGGGTTTTAGTTTAAATGGGAATCAGGCCCAGTTAATCTTTAAGATTGCAAACCTTTTGGCATTGAGACTAGCTTTTGGATATATCTGTGCAGTACAAAGAAGAGAGGTGTTCATATGATGCTGAATCTTCTAATTTAATAATTCCCTCTTTGTCGTCATTTGTTCATTTATAACTTTGGACCGTTTCTTACATTCCTGGGCAGTCTTCCAGCAAAGGACTTTTCTCCTGCTCCACAATAGCTCACTGGTGCTACAAGGAGAGAGGTACTACAGTGTCCACCTTTATATAACCTCCTTTTTAAAGATTCCATTAGTACAGTTGCTGCTTCCACACAAGCAATGCATATCTGATACATCCCAAGAGAACAGGAGTGCTCATAGGCTAAAGATTCCTCTAACTCTGTTGATTTTAAATTAATTTATTTCACGAAGCAAGTCTCCAGATAAGTGGGGACTGTGTGAAAATATCACTTGGAGAAAAATCTGTTTCGTTTGGTTTGTGTGGGTAGACTCAACTGACAGGTAAAATTATTCTCTTTGTCAAAGCACACCTTTGACCACCCTGATGCAGAAGAGACTTCTTGTAAATGTGTGAATATTTGTGCTAATGCCCAAATGCATTTCCAGTCATAAAGCATCATTTATAGCAGCTTTACCTCTAACTTCATGCATTTTCTTTCTGAATATGCCAGTTTTCTTTAGACATTACGTTTAAGTGTACTGCATATATGCAGACTGGAAGAGCCTTGCAATATACCTGTGTAGGTATGCATCATCATTTAGGGAAACTGAGTCAGCAGAGGATGAGACTTTAAAGTAACTCTGCAGCATGCGCTGAAAATAAATCCCCTAGTCTCCAAAGTGGTTCTGCACTTACAAGCTGGCTTCTGACCTGTGCTATAACTCATCATACTTCCACTTAAATCTTCACAGCCTCCTTCCCACTCAAATTTCATCTAATAGCTCATCATTTGCCTTGAAACATCTGGTTGGAAAAACACAATTCACATTTTCTCTCATGGAATTACTGGTACAGATTAGCCCCTTCCCACGTTAACAGCAAATATGCCGTAATGTCACGCTCATTGAAGAACTGCATGTTGCCCCATCCTTTATGTGATTTATTTTGCTTTCTGTGTGTACTCCTCCTTCTTCTAAACAGCTTCTAAGTCAAAAAACTAAGCATTTTTATACAGCTGCCCCCCAAGCCCAATGACAGCGTTGAGTCACGGTAACAGTGGTGGGAGCTGTTTGAGGTTCCTCTCTCATGCAGCGGGGCTTAAGAGTAAAAGTTTACTTCAGCTTCCTCTGCTGTTTATGCCCTTCCAAGCAGAGGGGTCCCACTGGATCCAGTGACAGTGAAAAATTTTCATACCAAAGTTTTGCCAGAATCTCAGCTGAAGAGCAACTTCCCAGAATGAAAATGGTATCATGGCACTAGGAGGGAAGGCAGGCAGAGTAATGTCAGTGCCATTGTCCTACATACAGTGCATGAACCAAGCTGAAAATCAATTTGATTTAAATTCATTTGAGAAAGTGAATTAAAACAGTTACTTAAAACTAGCTGTGCGTCCTCAAAACCTGGACTCATGGGGTGACAGCAAAGAAAAGGTTGGCTCCATCATGCAGAATCCAGGCTTTCCCAAACCTGGATTCAGAAAGGGCACAAGTGCCTTTTGATTTCTTTTTCTTGGTGCAACTCTGTGAGTACCCTACCGAATACAATCTTCTCTTTTGTAACCTATTCTGCACTGTCATTGTTCAAAACAATTTTTCCTTTCCCTATTTCTTCTGCTTTGTGAGCAAATGATGCAGTTGGAATCTGGGGAGAATGCCTCCTGAAGAGGCATCTCCTTCAGTTAACGTGGAAGGGAGCACCCCTGCATAGACAGAGGAGGCCATCACAAATGGCCACTTACTCTTCTTGTGGCATCTTCTGCAGTCTCTGTTCTGACTCAGTCCCCAGAGCACCGTGCAGGCAGGTTGCTAGCACTGATTACTGCCCACTGCTGTCAACACCTCCCCAGCCAGGTGGTAATGACATCTGCAGAAGGCCCATTTAGCTTTAATAAAAAACAAAGCCTATTTTTACAAAGCTGCCTGCCTGGAGTGATATAGCAACAACTGCCAAAAGGTCTAAGCTTATTCTAATATTTCAAACCTGCAATACTTAAACTTCAAGGTTCGCGTGAGCGGTAGTGATATATTAGTGAGCCTTTCTTATCCATTTTTAACGCCTTCAGAGCTCTGTTGCTATCTCAGTGGAGATGAGATATAGAATTGCAAACCGCTCATCTTCCTAAAGTGCTGCCCGGTGGGAATTACATAGGCTGTACAATGTCTTCTCTCAGGAAATTTCATAACTAGAAGCCAGACACAAAACAGAAGCCTTAACAATCTTATGACAGAGGGAAAACCGCAATTATGCTGCTGCTCACATTCACGTATCTGCTCATGCACCCAACAGCAGAGTGGTTGTTTATAGCACAGCTACTTCTTTATTCTATTACCATAAATACACTGGACAGAAAAGACAAGGGAGCTTGCTCCCATGCATGCCTTTCCCAGCCCACTAGGAAGCAACTGATGATTTGTATTGACTGGGCTGTACACTGTAAAGGTTGCAATTGCATTTCTTCAGCTCCTAGATTTAGAGGTTTATGGATCCCTGTCACAAAGCACGTTAATAAAATCAGCAGAGGATTATGTATCACTGCTGTACAGCATTGGGTTAGCAGCGTATAGCTGCCAGGGACAGGCCATCTGCCACAGAGGAAGCATCAAAACAGAACAGTTTCTACAGAACAATTTCTCTATCAAGAGGAAAAGTAGGAAAAGCTGGAAAATAAGGGATTAGTTTACAAAAAGGAAAGAAACAGCCCATGTCCTATAATTCTGTCCTTCACCCAAATCAGATTTTAATTCGGTACTTCCAAAGGACTGACCTTGATCCTTGTCCATGACGCGCTGTACGTCAGAATGCTTTCTTTTAATCTTCAAATGTTCTCCTTCAATTCCTGCAACGGAGCCGGCAGAGAGAGCAGTTGCAGAGCTCCCTGGTGCCCGGCACGGTGGAAGAGAGCATGGCCAAGGCAGAGGGATATACATCAGGGCACTTTTCTACAGCTCTTTTCTTGACAAGAAAGTCACCAGGACACAAGCGGTTTGGCAAAGGGATCACATCTAGCATGAGACTGTAGGCAGGAGACCTAACACAGAGCAGTGGTGGGGTCAACACAGTGGGGAAGAGATGCCATGCTGGGGCACAGAGCCGGCCCCAACATAACAAAGCACATAGAAAATTAGCAGGCAAGGAAAAACCCGTGAAACTGAGACAAGTATTAATACGCTTCAAAGTTTATCCCAGCTGAAACTCTCCCTAGCTCATCATGGAGACAGAGCAGTACAAGGCACAGAAGTGTGGTCTGAATATTCCTTATGAGTTTTCTCAACAACCCCCTTAGCAGAGAGGCTTTTTCTATCCCTGCCCACGTTCTCCAGCAGCCTGTCCCGCTGGCTGCTGGCCAAGCCTCTCTCCAAAACACATCTGCACAATTAAAATTATTTTCAAAAATCTTAGAAACAAAGAGGTCTCTGCCTTAATTTCAAAGGACCAGGACATCCAATTACTTCAGATTTGTCACAGGCCCCTGTATTTATCCACGACCTAGAGCAATGAAAACTGGCCCCTAAAGACGACAAAACTCATTAGTTGGAGTTGTATGTGCACTAGCAAGGATTTTGGTGCCAGAATTTTCCCTTGTCCCCACTGGGTCAGAGCACAGGCTGGTTTAAATGAAGTGATAAAATGATCATCCTGCTGCAAATTATTTGAACTATTGCTGCTTTTTTAGCCAGGAATGAGGGAGTATCTTTTCAGTTCAGTTATTAGCATAAAAATAATTAGACTTTGGAGTGTATTTTCCTCCCAGTGCACATACATAATTTGCATCAATATTAATAGGAACCTCTCTATTCACGCTCATTGAAACGAGGCTGTACCCCAAGGGACTGAGAAAGACTAAACCCTATATATGCTTTTGCTTATGACCGAAGATTTCCACACACTCCTGTAAACTGCTATCCTCATTATATACTTCTTGCTCTTCCTGGTTTACTTCCATTGAGACAAGTGTTTAGCAAATCATGGAAGAAAATCATCTGCTCAGGCTTCTCACAGGAGGGCAATCAAAAAAGATGCATGCAAATTGTATGGAAATCGCTCTTTGTGTCCACACTTGGAGACCCAATTCGTGTTACAGTTTCCACAGAACAAGAATGTAACAGAAAGGCTTCTTTGATGAAATTACATTTCTTTGGTATGAAAAGTGATGAATCTCTGGTTAATACTAACAGCGCCTGTTGCAGGCACATTTAGGGGCTCTTCATAGTTCCAAAATGCCAGCATTAACCTGTGTTACAGCAAGCTCTGAAGACTTGAAGGCTTGAGACTACCAGTGCTTCACAGAGTAACGAAAGGGAGATCTGGGGAAATAAACTGCTACAACAGGAGGATTGACTTTATGGCAGTTTGAACAGATGCCTAGATTGGGATATAAAGTCCCACATGTCTTGGGCCACTGCAGTCTGAAGAAGTGTAAAACATCCTGTGCTAAATGACAGAATCATGGACTTGGCAAGCTGTTGACAACACACTGATGTCAGAGATGATGTCCTTTGTTCTGGGCCTTTTCTTTAAGAGCGAGGTGAGCTGTACCTATGAATGACCATCACAAAAGGAAAATGACGAACAACGAAGTGCTGCCAAACATACAGCGGAATTATGTAAGGGATGAAACTGCCAAAGCCTTGGCTCTAAATGTCGTTTTATGAGACTGAGCATTCGGCAAAATGGGGAAACCTGAACAAAGAGTAGGAAAAAACCCTGAGGTCCCTGAAAAGGACTGAAAATTACCATCCTCTCTATTGGGTAGGGCCCCTCATCATTCCCCACCTCCCTTTCAGGAAGGGCCAACCCAGTTTAAGTTATTCCCTCTTGTTTCATCTCACTACCTGCCACCCTGGACTGAATTGCAAATGAGATCAGGGAAATGCTCTAGCTTAGAAACCTTTTTTTAAAATGCAGTCATATTCCCTATACCAACACCAGCTATCCCTGCAACAAGAAAAGTGGGAATGGTGTCAGAGGAACAAACAGTGAGGACAGAGGAGGCAGGAATACCTAAACTCAGGAACACCACTGAGAAAAACATCAGGTGAAACCACCACAGTGGAACAACAGTGCACATTCGGTATTAGCTTCTTGGCTGAAATTCAATTCTCCAGAAGTGCAAAGACCCAGGTTCCACCTCCTCTTGCCCATGGGTAAATACAGACTCACTCCATTCATTGCAGTGAAATTACTTCAGATTTTCACTGCTGCAGATTGGAGAAACATCTCTCTCTTGTGTTTAACACTATCCCTGTGAGGAGAAAAACTGTTAAAAGCCTCCCTCCGGTTGAACTCAAGTTCAAACTTGCTGGGCTGAACTTGTGAGGACAAATTATTTTTCGTTGCTTCAGGGGAGAACATCTGTTTCCAAAGAAGTAACCAAATCAGAATACGCAACCCACTGGTGAGGAAAAGATGCTGAGATATTGAGGAGGAATGAGTAAGTAGCGGTACCCAGAGGAGGTGCATACGATGAAGCCAGAGCAGCATGCAGAGCCTGGTGAATTAGTATGCTTGGGCTCTGCAAGCAGCAACAGCATATGGACATGGCCTGGAGACCTCCTAGTGCAGGTGCACTGCTGGTGCACCTCGTAAGTGGTGGCTCACAGCTGGCTCCTCTCCAGCAGTTCCATCTTGGACCTTGCGGAGGGTCAGCGTAAGCGCCTGTGTCCAATTCTACAGGAATACTGAAAAACTCCCAGTGTCATCCCCACCTGAGGCATGTGTTGTTCCTTACGCTTCTCCTCCCTCCCATTTAAGCCAGGTACCCTCTTCCTCCACAGGTGCCTAAAGGTGATGAAAGCTGTCCAGGAGAATTTCTCTTCCTTTTATCGTAACTCACAAAACAGGCAATGTTTAGAAAGGAAGAAAGCACAAGCTCCTCATACCTTACACAAGCATGCATCTGAGGTCATGGTTTGGTCAGGGATGAAGGAAGCAGATGGTTATTTTGTTTGTTTTTACTTGAGATCTGTTACGAAAACAGAGTCCTGGAAAGCTACTGTGTTGTCCAGTGAAAACTTATCTGAGGTCCTTATAGAAAATATGGCTGAAAAGAAAAAAACCTCTTTCCTGTTGTCACCTTCACAACAAAAAACAAAGGCAGAACTGAGAAAAGTTCTCTCCTATTCCCCCCCTCATATGTCCCCTCTGAATTTAACTCAGGACTTCAGAAAAAAAAATCACATAAGTCTCAAGGAAATCATTCATCATGTCTTCCATCAAAATCACTAGTTCCTCTAGTCTAGCCTATTGCTGTTTCAATAGGCAAAACATATTAAAAGAGGTTTCAAATCACCTCACAAAGGGGACAAAAACTATTTATCATTTCATTCCGTATCTCCATCTGAGGGTAATGTGCTCAAAGAAGACAGCACCTCAGCCTGGAGGCAGTGCTGTGGTTTGGGATCAGAGCTAAGAAGATGCCTTGTCCCAGTGTTCTACTGATGCTCCTGGCAGTTGGGGCAGGAGAACTGAAAGGAGCTAAATGTCAGCTTCCCACCTGCAGAGACCCAAGAGAGCTCTGATTTCCATGAGCAAATATTATAATAAAAACTGTGCAACACCTACGCAACTCTAATTGCTAAGAAATCACTGATACATCTCTCTGACAAACCATACGTTCCCCAGCTGATCAACACATATTTGGGGTCAGTAGCATAGCCTAAAGTAGGTCTAAATTAGCACAAAGACACACGATTCCCTGCCTTTCTGCTTCTTTCCATCTGAAAATGCAAAGGCAGGGGGGTGTTGGATTCTACCTTCTGGGAAATGCTGCATCTCTATATTTTAAATGTATAAACTGCAGCATGTTCAGTCAAGTAACTTGTGCATAGTTTAGAGGCAAAACATTAGTTGCTTATTGGACAGCAAAGAATGAAACAGTAAACGAAAAAATGTTACTTAGGTTACAGTCTCCTGAGCACAAAGACCTCTCACTCAAATCTTTATTAACGCTACAGAGGTAAATGTGTTTCTCCATCTGCTGCTGCTGTTACCCAGGATGAGGAAACGCCATTCTGGGAAAAGCTGGAATGAGCCACAGGGAAGCAAGGACAGGAGCAGAGGCAGGACCACTAGCACTGGATTATACCCATGGACAAATGCCTCCATACAATTCTGTTATTATTTTATGCTTAGATGGCCTCTAGCACAGTAATTTCCCCTGAGCCTCCAGATCACGCATGTGGAAACACTAAATGACAACAGTAATTACAGTTTAAGGTTACTGTCCTTTGTCTAAGTCTTTTCGGCTTCAGAGGATCTGCACTAATCTCTTGTGGTTTATTTTTTCCCCACTGTTCTCATCTCAGTTTTCTTATTGCCCAGGTGCTGTAAAGACCACAAATGGCTGTAATCCAACCTCTTTTTTTTTTTTTTTCCCCTCCTTCCAGAACAGTAGATTGGGCATCTGGAATCTACTCTTACTTTTGCTCTGCTTCGTTGCATGACCTTTTGGAAAATTTAAAGCCCCCCTCTATTTATTTCCAGCATTTGTGAAATGGGCATAATCCATATTTGAAATATATTTTGAAACCTGTAGTTAAAGATTATTTCATTACATACTGTAAAAGACCAGAAATTATTTCAGCTGGACAGACACATCATTTCAGTGGGAGATCTGCAAGTATTAAATCACCAAAGCAGTCCCTTTCTCACTGTTGTCTATTTTGTAGGCAGATAGAAAGTATTTGGGAAGATTTATTTGACTTTCTGGCTTACACTGAATTATTCATTGTTTGCAAGTCAGGCAGGTAATTCACCTTGCACACACTTCTCAAGTACACTGCTAATAAGAAAACCACAATGGGTAGATTTTTCTGACAAACACCATTCTCGGGTAAACAGCTGTCTTTAGAGAAATATGTCCTTTCTCTACGAAAAATGTTCAGTATTCCACAGTGAATGGCAGGACACCAGTAGACGTCAGCAGTTTGACTCATACTCCTAAAAGCAATGTCCTTTTTCATACCTTCCAATCTCAATCTGGAATTTGCATTTCTTTCATACACTCAAACCTTCTTCCAAACCTCACTGACACATGAAAGTGAAAACATTTCATAATTAAACGCCAAATTCCAATGAGACTGCATATGGCAACTCTGAAATTAAACAAAAACCATTTTTTCACTATGGCAAGTTGCTCACTGCAGAAAAAGTTGTTTTCCTTAGAGATAACTAACCAAACCCAATCATTTATATCCCCTTTTCCAGATTTTTCTCCAACTAGCTTCCTGACAGTAAAAAAAAAAATAATATTCATACCTCATCTTCTGTATGTCTCAAGTTAACTACTGTTTTTTTTTTTCCAGTTTTCAGTGAATTATAGCCTATGAGTAAAAAAATGCTTCCTCCTTTGGAGAACTGCATCACTCAGCTCCCATTACCTCCCCAGAACAGGGTTTAAGAAGCCACTAAGTATGCTCTGACTGCGGGAAATCTCAGCCTCCTTAGATGTTTTTAGAAAAGGCAGGGTGAGTTGAGCTGAGCTCCCCTGGATTTGTTTGTGATAAATTCTTCAGGCAGTTTTGGGTAACAATGGCATCCTAGACTAACATCCAAATAGGACTAAAAAAATCTTTTGATGCAGCTGTTCAGCAAACTGTCACTGTCCAGTGAATTAGCGATAGAAACAGTGAGCTTGTGCCAAGGCCTTTTACTTCAGTTTTTCAAAATGGCTATGGACCAAAGACCCAGTGGAGGTTTGCTAGAGTTAACTGGCATCAAAGAGGGAGAGGTTTGCACAGCTGTGAGAAGCTCTAGCCCTCACAGTGGCACTGCTGCCTTCAAGTTTGTTCTTAGCCATTTAGATTCAATTAAGAGCAGCAGTGAAGTGAGCAGAGAGTTACCTATTTCTATGAGCAGGAGAAGGCCTCTGCTTGTTTCAGAGGTTGTCTCCCACTAGCTTTTTTTTTTTTCTTACGTGAAACATACTTTTCACTTTGTGGAAACTGGAGTCAGACCTATGGATATCTGGAAATAGGATGTTCATTTGGAAAGAAATAATGAAACTGAAGAAAACAGTAAAAAATGATCATGAAACGAGATCTTAGAAAGGTTCCAACCAGAAACACTGAAACAAAACTAAACTCCATTTTTTTCTAAATAAAATCATTTGGTGCAATAAAATATTTTTGCCCTGATGTGGTATTTCAAATATGAAAATGCAGATTCTGTTTCTGTTAATTTGTGATTGCACTATCGGAAATAAAATGAGTTGAAGTCTTAAAAATAATACTTTTCTTTAGGAAAATAATAATTTTAGTTGATTATCTGAAGGAAAAATTTTCATAAGCTTTTCTTACAACGTGCCCTGCACAACTTGGGGAAGGACCCTTGTTATTTATGAGATATGAATATGGTTAGATCTGGAAACAAGGAAATAAAAGCCTGACATGGAGGTTTCCCTTCCTCTTTTCAGAAAATAAATAGTCCAAACAGAAAGCCTCTTCCTATAGCAATCAAGGGAATTATTCCAATAAAAGCTCATGTTCCAAAACAAATAAAATGGATTCCAATGAACTTTTTCCCAGGAGAGCATCAGAGTTGAGAAAAGAAAATAAAGCAAGCACTGTTCAATTATATCAGTATCTCCTGGCCTAAGAGAATCAGCATTTTTGTTCAAACTCTGCCAGATATTGCTTGTTGCCCCATGGTATCAGATCCATAAAATGCATGAGGCAGGCTATTACAAGAAGAGTTCAGCTTTTTTCTGATCTGGAAAAAACAGCAGTTATAATGGTACCTATAAAGTTTATAAAAGGTATCTCACATTTTTAAGACACTGCAGACACTGACTAGAACATGGCTTCTCCAAAGAGGGGCTGAGATAGCAGCTGCCAGCTGGAGAGAAAATGTCTCTGGGCATAATAGCACTGACTTTGCTGGAACCATACCTAGCACAAAAGCGATCCAGTGATCCAGGGGAAGACTGGCTGAGTGCCAGGGACATCAGTGGCCTAACACAGAAGATGGGCTCAGGATTGAGTTTATCTTATTTGCCAGATGACAAAGCCAAGTCAGATGGGAAGAAATGTAATCAATCACTCGGCCTCAGACTCCGAGACAAAACACAGGGCACCTCCTCGCCCCAGTGCCTTATTTTATTTTTCAGGTTCTTGATAAGGATACAACCAATGCATCTGGACTTCCTCCAAAGAAAAAGAATAGGAGAGAGCGTGCAGAGGTGGTGAGGAAGAAGAGAACCAGCTATTAATGTTCAGCATAGCACTGCAGTGTTACATAAGCTAGAGCCCAGCAGTAATCAGCTTAGTGATACTGCTGTGAGACCAGAAGTATGAAAATAATAATTAGATCTGGCAACCCTGGGTCTTCTGAGAAGACTTCACATTTGCAAGCCTCATGGATCCCTCACTGTGTACTCCTCTGTATGAAAGAATAATGCTTGGAATCAATAAAGATAAAATTAATGGAGACCGACTATTCACATTTATGAAATGTTAAGTCTGTACACATAATAAGAGCGTATTTCTTTTCAGCACTGAGACAGTAGATGACTATCAATATAAAACATAAAGCAGCATCTTCACAGGAATGTGGCCATTCAGCTATCGCTTCATACAAGCATAGTTGTAATATTGACCAGAGTTCATTATGATAGTATGGAGCTCATATTATACAACTAATTAGGGAAAATATGTCACATGGAGATGTTACGGTATTTCTTAGTCTTTCCACAATGTTTTATTCTACCCAGTCCTGTCCTCCCCCTCAGTATGGAAGTTTACAAGGCCAAGAAGCATTACTCAACTTCACCAACCCATGACATACATACTGGCATTTTAACTACTATTGGCTATTCTCAGCTGTTAGAGGTACCCCTTTTGCTGAAAAGCCATGTTCCAGTGCAGCATCAAATAATGACTTCAGAAAACTATTCAGAAACAATTTAAATCTAAACCTTCAATTCATTTCCATTGTATCTCCAAAGACTGCAATCAACTTTCTCCGACCTTTGTAAACCCCTTTTTGTATTCATGGCATCATGCATACAAGCAATGATTTCACAGATGTATTTGTAACCCCTTGTTGGCTTCTGAGTTGTTGAGTTGGTGGCAAAAAAAATTAATATTATACTCAAGATATTGCATACACACTTTGAAGATCTGGAAACACAAAATACTTGTAGCAACAGTGTTCTGGAACAGATTGCAATAAACCAATAGACGACCAAAATGCTGTTCACAAAGAAAACACTCATCAAATTTTAAACAATAGTGAAGTATGTTAAGTGGCATAAGTGGATGCACTACGTAATACATTTATTGTGTGATACAGTAACATATGCCATTATATCAATTCTTTTAGCTTTAGTCTCTTAGTAGAAAGGTGGTGGGGTTTTTTAACGTCACAGCCCTGTGATGCAAGCTCTGGCACGGCATGCTCAGATACCCCAGAAAACTACACCAAAAAATGTTCCAGTCTTACGTTGTTATTGATTTAACTGCACACTCTCAACCGCACTGTCTTTTATTTATTGCCGATGTCATACACAGTAAATGGTTCTGGTCATCTAACTGTATACACAAGAAACCCAGGCACTGTTTTAACAGCTGATTTTCTGAAGTCAAGAAAGCATAGAAATAAACTGTTATAAATCTATTTTGTTTCATTCTAAATCTACCATGTCACAGTCTAAAATACACGGGCATCATATATTATCAGGTACAATATTTTAACTAATGCTATATTCTTCCCAAAGTATATTCAACCAATATATTTCAAATATATTTCAAATATCTTTCAAAAGCTTTTAACTCAAAGGCAGTTCTCCAGTCTCCAAATTTTCTGTTAGGCTTAGAGATTTGCAAAAGGAGACAGACTCCAAAATGTCTTGCATTGTTCCTAAGGACGTTTTTCTAGATACAATTTATGCCTATGGAAAACAAGAAAGTATAGCTGAATACACACGCTTTCTAAACTGAAAGTGAAGTTAACCCTGAAGATGGGCTTACAAAGGGCAGTCTGGATTCTGTCATAGCTCTAATGTTGGTGACCTGGGAAAGGAGAACTTTTGAACCCGCACATATTTTGCCATCATCAAGCACAAGTGCTCCCAGGCCATGACTGACTCTTCCAAGTCAACCGCAGCTGTCCTGAACAGAGCCCTGGCAAGAGGAAGGAAAAGGGTCACCACATGGGGCCAGGAGATGCTGGTACGATGACAGCCCAGAGAAGTCAACGCTACATGCATGGACTCATGGACTGTTAGTTCAGCGCATCAAAGCACTGCATTTCTTATTCAAAACCAAACCAAATTTGTCCCCAACAAAAGCAAACTTGTGCAGCACAATAGGCTCCATGTTAATCAAAGCCACTGGCTCACACTGTCCATTCTTCTCAACACCCTACTGAAAAAAAAAAACCTAAACCATATATTCTCACCACTGCCACTGCTTGTATTACAATACTAAACAGACCCCACTGAAGATTCAAAGCTGGAAATTACACAGACAAATAACAAAGGCAAGGCCTGCTCCACAAAACAGAGACTCTATTCATCAGGCAGGAAACAAGAGGGAGACAGGAAAAAGCAGAGGGAGACTGGAGGGTGATGCTGCAGTCAAGAGAACAGACCTCAACAATAAAGCAGAAACTTAACTAACGCCAGTTCAGCAATTTACAGGCAGCAGAGTGGAGGCTGAATGTGGTCAGCTGTCTCAACAGGTTTTTGTAAAATTAATTACTGAACTTCCATGTAGTTGCAAGTATTTTTGAGGAATAAAGCTCATTTTGTTGCCTTACCCCACGTATCGTGCTCAGCAATAAGAAAATGATACAATGCATGACTGGAAGCAACTTCAAGAGGTCATCTGAACCATTCCGGGGCCCCGGGCAGGAATCAGGCACACCCGAGTCAGTTATCATCACTGCCTAACCTTGTCTTAAAAGCACTGACCATGCGGACTCCACAGCCTCCGATGGCACGAGGACTGCAGTGTGTCAGTACTTTCATTTTTGGAAAGCTCCACGTGAATCTGCACAGCATTATCTTCACTTATCAGTCTATTATTTTGCAGTACATTCATTTATATTTTTCTAATAGAAATAGTTTTAGCTTACCCTGGAATTTTAGTTATACACTATTTCCATAAAAGACACATGTATGTTTAAGTTTGATGTCATTTTGATAGTCTGTTATTTTATTATGCGCAGCTAACGGTGCTTTTTCATATAATATAACTATACAAGATTTCCAACATTCTTTAATGCTGATGTTTATGGTGGCTAAAGGTTGTTCTTCTCCTTGTAGCTGTTTTTCTAGTTACAAATAGAAATTATAGATCAATTCAGCTTAGCTTTTACATCGTGCTGGATATAACCGCATTTGCTCCAGTAGCAAATTGTTTGAAATATTTAATTTTCCATACTCAATAGCGTTGTGATATTTCACATTACAACTGTATTGCACATCACAAATACAATATGTATACACAGTCCAAATACAAGCCAGCAATGCTGCACTTCACATCAGGAATTCCAACTTGGAATCCGGGAAATTCTTCAGACACTCTGCAGTAAAGGGGACTACTGTGTCAACCTAAGTGACAGCTTAAGTATCTGAGTGACTCTAGGCCTCATTATTTTTTTATATCAGAGAGTTCTTTCTATTCTTATTATAGAAACTGACTCCTATGCAATAATCATGGTATCTCAATTAAAGAGCATCTACGTGCTTCACAGCTGGAGTCACTGTTGGTCAACTATGCAAAACCTAGCTGAACAGGGCTTTCTGTGAGCAGTTAATCTCCATCAACTCTTGTTGTGCATGTATAGAGTCTACAAAGGCCTTGGACAATAAGAAATAGGAATCCTTCAGATTCAGTTTTCAAAAAGCAATCCCAGGGAATTTCGCAATCATTATGTGCAGTGACAATAGCCAGGCTACTATACTATGTATAATAGAGTCATGAACCAAACCTGCTACTTCACTGAATTTCCAACATCTTTCTTTTGACATTATCACAGAGACAAACAATTTCATGGCCTAAAGGCTAGCTGATCCTCTGCACTCCAGAGGCACAGCAGTCCCTCCTTACTTCTGTCAGCAGTGCAAGAGGGGCAAAGTAGTGAGAAAACTTTTTTTCCTCACTTATCAAACACCTAAATCTCCTCTTTGCAGCCCTGTTGATTTCTTGTTTGGAATGACAAAGATCATAGAACACAGGTAGCAAGTACTTATCTTTGTCCTACTGGCTGTATGACCCTTTCTCTTTCCACGTCTGAAGTACAGGTTGAATTCCACCTTCCCCTGAACTGACTCTAACTGCATCTGATTTTTTTTAAACACTGTGCTGTAATCTCTGCTGCTTCTTCCTTTTCATCTTATCAGATAAGCCCAACTCATGAACCTGTACGTTTAAATAACCATCCACCAACATCTGCAAAGGGTCTAAATATCATAAAAGCAAAATGCTTCATTTAAGTGTTAAATTCTCTCAGTAGTAAGACATACACCAGATCAATTATCAGATGATCCAATACATACAGCTGACTAGAGTTTCCTCAAGAAAATCGTTTTTTTTCTTATAACGCTTGCCAACTGGCTTCATTATGAATTAGAAATACAAAGTCTTCAAAAAGGGCCCTGAGCTGTATGGGAAAGCAAAACAAATACAGTTCAAGATGATATCGACCTGAAAAAGTTATTAATATGACAACAGGCCTCCCTCTGTGAACTGGAACAGAGTCTTGGAACCTCTTCCTCAAATACACTGGATAAAGCGTAAGACAACTTACGCCAGAAACAGATAAACCACAGATCCATTCGTGGAAGATGCTGCCTGTGTTCTGCACAATATGTTTCATTTTGTCAGGATGACTGATAACAAAAATGTCTTCAGTTCTTGTTTGGTGAACAAGCTGGCAATGCAGCTTCAACCAACAGTGTGTCGGTTTGAGGGCGGTTGGGTTTTTTTCAGCATTGGAAAGAAGACATTTCCTCTAATGAGTTTTCCTTGGCTGTTCAATATTTATTTCAGGTACTTAAGCAGAGCTTTTATTACTTAATGTTCCATTTCCTTCCAAAAGGATAACACCGATGCTCGTATAATGCTGTCCTATAGTCTCATAAAATTGATGGCAGCTCCAAACTTTTCCTGCGCATAATCCTACCAGCACGCTAACCCCATGATAGCATATATTAGGGCAAAATGCTAAATAGACTTCACTGGGAAGTCTGTCACCTCTACCACCTGCACCATGAATTTACATAAAAGAGCTGAAAACATGAAGGGCTTTTTATCCTGCCATTTTCTCCTGTCTCTCTATCCTACCACACACATCCATACCTCCCTGCATGGCTGAGAACTGGAGCCTGAAGCCTCCCCCCAAGATCTGAGACAGAGTAGCAAGTCTTGGGCATTACATTCACTTTATAGAACGTTTACCCCACAGAGGTTGAAAGTTTTTTGTAGATCTGGGGTGACCGCTATGGTGAACTGCATGGAAATTAATCCCTCTACCACAAAGGGAGTCGACACCAGGATTACAACAGTGCACAGGTCAAGTGCTGGCACTTTCCTATGGGATGGGTTTTGGTATTGGTGCCCCTCTGCTTTCAGGAGCGAGGCAGCCTTCTTCTCAGAGGGAAGAAGCATCTTAGGATATCTTCCCAAGTTTGATCAGAAACTTATCAGGGATTGAAAAAATCACTGCCACTGGCCAGGAAGGTGGGAAATCAAGATGTGGGGCGTGGAGCAGGACTGAAGATGTGAAATATAGCCATTTTAATAAAAATAACCGTAAGATGCTCTTATTGCTACATTCCAGGGACAGAATTGCGTGTCCCCAGTAGCAGAAGGCTGGAGAAACAGGTTACACCTCCACAGCAATTACAGAGATCTGACTAAATCTGCAAGGAAAGCAAAAATGGTTCCTAACCCTTGGATCCCCAGGTCACTGCACTCTACGCTCGCTGGAAAACTGAGAACAACTGAGGAAAACTGGGTTCTCCTGATCTTATCAGGAAGATTTTCATTTTTGCAAAGGGGAAGATCTGTGGTGGCATCTAAGGGAGTGAGGCAAAAGGCTCCACCTTTAACCCGTCTCAAGCCTGTCATTAATGCTGCCAGAAAGGGCACTGAAAATTGACTTATTTTACACTGCCATTGCTACGGGGTGCTGCTTGTTAAGTGGCAATGCTCTTCCCAAGCTGCCGGCCCTCTTTCCCCCTGTTAAAGGTGACCATGGATGAAATATCCAGCTCTGGCAGCGCTTGGCAACCCCTTGCTTGGCATCACAGGGCACTTCTGCCTTCACAGGCTGCAATGGTCCGACCACAAGCCAGTCATGTTAAGGGGGTATGGGAGGGATCTGAGGTGAGGAAGGACACGGAAGATTTTGATTTATTTAATTAAAAGCTTAGATCCTCTGCATTTACAGCCTGCTTTTCTGCCCTCGTCCCATGACACAAGCAGTTTGGGAGTACGGTTAACCCTGGGCACCTAGAGACTAAGCCTTCAAGAAACTACACATCTGCCCTCCCCACGGGTATGAGCCCTGAAGTCTCCCTTTCTAATCCCTTTTGGCAACATAACAGTTGCCATCACTGGGATGTTTATTTCCAAAGAAGTCATCATCTAAGTGCCTAACTCACTCACTGTCAGTGGAAGATTTTCATTTCACCTTCCCCACTCCACACATATATATTTATTCCCCCAACACCAACACAGATGCACTTGCATATAGATATCAGTAATGGGACTCAGCTCTTCTCTGTATATTAAAGCCTCTTTCTTGAGTGGAATGAATCTTGGCAGCTGTCTGACAGGAGAGACTGTGTGGGAGGAAAATGGTTTTATCTAAAACTTGAAAGAAAGCAAAATAATCTTTGAGAGAACACACTGTGTTTCAACTCTTGCTCCTTCAGTGGAAAACTATTTACTAACAGCAAATACCCAACAACAGCAAAAATACAAAAGTATTGCTCTGAAAGGTAACATAAAGACTGTGCATTTTTTCTTTCCTTTTACTTATGTGGCCACTTTTCAAAACATTTATTAATAATACAGCTGAGTCTCTCCATAGGAGGCCAGAATCTGAGTCAGTTTTGAAAATCAAAATTAAGCAAATCCCATGGTTTTCTTTTAGCTATGGTGGAGCAGGAAAGGTCTCCGCTTCCCATCCTGTCTCTGCTGTACTTTCAGAGACAGGAAACCTAACAAACAAGACATTATGAAGTATCTCCGAAATTCTTATTTACTTTTCCACAGCAATCACGTTGATGAAACATACCACTGTTCCTCATAATTAAAAACACAGTTTGCTCTTACAGAAGCTGTATTTCCCCTTGCTCGCAGGGAAGTCTCCCTTGGAAAAGGTCACCTAGCTCTAAGGTTGCATTATGACCTGCACTCAGGAGGCAGCATGCTTTGATGTCGATGTGGACACCCTGTTTCCAGCCCCTCCAGTCTACCCCTGTGCTTCTCCATGTCCTCCTCAGCTCATGGGCTGGCTCCGTGCCTAAATCAGTCAACCTTTTTTCTGACTCTGGGCTCTTCTTCCAGCCTGTCCCACTTATTCTCTCCTCACCTTCACGCTGATGTCCAGTCCCAGCCTACTCAGACTCTTCATTGCCTTTAAGTCACTTGGGGCTCTTGGCCCCTGCTGTCACCCTGCTGTTTCCTCCTCCCAGCTGCCTGCGCCCATGGGTCATGGCAAGGACTGCCTCCCTCCTGCAGCTCCACGGCAAAGTACAGCAGCTACTTCAGTGAAGTTTCCCAAGGCAAACCAAGCCTTGGGAATGGCTGACCTTTTGGCCTGAGAAATTTTAGCTGAAACAATTAACAGATAAAGGCAGATGAAAATGCAATTTCACGTGGAGAATGCTGGATATCTTGCTGCTATGTCTTATCTCATTAAAAATTCCAGCTTTAACATGTGAAAAACGTTAAAGGGACTTTTTTTCTGCCCAAAATCTATTTGGCACCAAAGGTAAAATAACAAAATACAAGTGCACCTGGAAATCACGGAAATTTGCAACTGATGCAAGAGAGTTGTTTCTGAGAAAACCGCTCCTGAAAGGTCTCTCTGTACCTCAGAGAATGTAATTTAAATAACTAAACAGTCTCCATTTGAAGTAGTTCAATTCACTGTGGCATTTGCCATAATCACAGTGAGGATCCCTGAGAGGACTGTACTGACAGCAAAGGCCACGGTGCTTCATGCGCCTGCAACTTTTTTCTTGAACAGTTCAATAGCACAACACACTATATCACCCTGTTACATATGCCTTCACCTGCTGCCGGTACTACGTCAGGCTTCAGCAACACTATTGTATTAAATAATGTCAAATCCATCATATCTGCAGCTGTTCCTCAGTTCAGTTCTTGCTGGATCTCTAGGAAGGCATCTTAATAATGCTCCATTCCCACCCCCTTGACAGTGATGATGTTTATCACACAACCACTGTATTTGTTTAGCATGTCTCCAAATTATTTTGGTAAAAACATACAGGAAATTTTACACAACAAAGCTCTTGCGATCATTTTAAAAAACAGGCAGAGCATGAAAATGATGCAGTAACCTGTTTGCATAGTATTCTGCCATCTATCTCCCCAGACTCTTGAAAAACTGACATGGTTCCTCAAGGGACTTATTTGATTAAAGAACATTAATTAATTGAGTGAACATCTGTGCTGTTTTTCAACTAATAATTAAAATTACCTAGGAATTGTAATCTCCTTAAAAGTGAAAAGTATACAGAATAACTGCAGCCCTCTTTCTCACAACATTTGGGTAAGGGCTAAGCAACTACAGCATTCACCGTAACGGTTCCTGAGAGATTTGTAAGGCCCCGCAGTGGAAGTTTGCTTCCTGGCTAGCCTGACAACAGGAACATTTTATTCTTGGCTTCATGCATTAACATATTAACCATGACAGTGCTGACATTTGTTGCTAAGTAAAATTGAATGTAAATTGTCTAGAAAGCTGCCATTAAATTTAGAAATTATTTTTGGAGTTTGAAATTAAGTACTGTCAACACAACTCATGTTTCCACCTATATGCAATATGACAGGAATTTTAATGACTTCTCCAAACTCCATGTATAAAAGAAAGAACGGAAATAAGAGTAATGATTTTAATTGCTCTCAAACTGTATTACAAAAAGCAACCGACCCATATGGTATCATAAGAGCTCAAGGACTGTCCAACAGGACAGAGTAAGTAGGTGAGAAAATGTCACGTCACATGTGGAAATGAAATATTGCTTCCATCCCCCTTCCATCCCCCAGTGTAACCCATGAGGTCAGGATACACACAGGATCATCCTTTTCCTCAGATGGGAGACATTCTTAGTTATTTAAACACAGGGCTTTATTCCCTGAGATCAAAGCAGGGAGCCAAGGAGAGCCGAGCCACTGGTATGCAGCACCAGGAAGAAGTGGAGATTAACAGCAAAAATGAGATTTCATTGCACGCGACAGAAGCCAACCAAGAGTCTGGAGACTGCAAATATCAGATGACTGCAAAAGAGAACATCTCTGAACAAGAAGGTAGATTCATTTAGGTTGTTCTTAACAGCACTGCAGACACTTAGTCTGGAGGTAGTCAATGCAAGAGCCAGTCTGGAATTGGTACAGGAGTGCTCAGCCATGTCATACTGAGGCTGCAATGAGAATTGGTGGATTCGTACAAATATCATAGATATTTAAAATTTTCAGAGGCTTACAGAAATATCTATTTCCAGTAGAGAGTCACCTGCACAATGACTGTACTCAGTCACTAGTTTGCAATGTACCCACTTAGTTGTATGCTTTTTCTGAAATGGCTTTTAACTAGATTGGGTGGTTCAGGGAAATGAAAGACATCCCTCAGGACATTTGCTTAGTATCCACTAATTGTAGATGGTTTCTGAATGGTTTACTTTCTGATCCCTGCTCGGTAAACAAAACGAGGGAAGCCTGAGAATTTCTGTTCAAAGCAGATTGAATGGGTCCCTTCCTCGTAGTCCCTCATCTGTATCTGGTACCAGCCTTAGAGAAGGGGGCCAGGAAGAGGTACCTTAGAGCACTGGAAGACCAGCGGCAGCCCCAGGGAACCTGCCAGCACTCAGCTCTCAGGATGAAGTGATGGGGGCAGGCAGCACCTGGAACCGTGTGGTTCACTCTCACGGCTCCCAGCCACAGGAGCGACCAGCCATGTGCATCCCAGTTGGATCTGGGCCCAGAACCACTTGAAACTTCTGCAGAAGTAGGAAAATTAAGCTGCGAATTCATCAGACCTTGCTTGCTCTGGTGTCACAACAACAATTACGGTCTTATTTGATCTTTTTTTCTTTTCTTCCTACTCAGTTTTTCATTTTCATAGGTGTTCCAGTACCATATAATATCTGGCAATAAAATTCTATCGGGAACAAAATTGTTCTCCCCTCTTTTTTGCTCACAGTGCAGAGAGTTTAAAGCCTACCGAAGGATTAAAAAATAATCTATCTGCTGTCATGATATCATTCCTCAGGCTTATTTACTTTCTTTGGGCAGTAAATACACTTTTTGTGCTACCTGGCCCCACTCCAGCCCAGTATTATACTGGCGTAAGAACTCTGAAGAAAAAAGAATTTGCTAGTGCCAACTCGTAGCCTTCTGCAAAAGGAGCCTTTCCTCTTGTCTGAGTGGTTTATGCTTCTGAAAAACCGAGCACGCCACTTGCAGACCGCGAGCAAGAGCCTCAGAAATACTGAGGTTTGGCAGCATACACTCTCTTCGCATCTGGGGTGTACACCATTCCCTGAGAAAAAGTCCCAGTGTGACTACAGAGAAAATGCCACCATTCAGACCACGAGGTATTCTGGGCTGGATGACCCATGGACTAGCAGGATGCATAGGGGGGACGACTGTGGGATGTACCCTGGACAGCCCCTCCCCACAGTACAGAGACAGAGTGCACTGACATGTCCTGGAGACTGTGGCATCACTGAGTCTTACTGGAAAGAGGATACATCTCAGAGAACGTAAGAGTATTTGTAGTAGTGAAATAAAAATAAAATCTGAGGCTGTTTGCGAGGTGTGTGCATCCAGCACTCACCAAGCTTGAAACAGGCTTAGGGAAAACAACGTAACCATAACCGCAGATCTGATCATCACCCTGATCTCATAAAAAATAGTCTGTGTCACAAAGAAAACATGATAGGTGCATATAACGATGAAACACTTACCCTGGAATCCTTTTCCAGATGAAGCTTGTGTTGAAGACTGCGTCTTCTCCTGGCCTTGGCAATGCCATTGTGATAAAAGAAGTATCCAGTATCTAAAAAAGGGAGCTGAGGAAGAGAGAGAGAAAAAAAACATCATGGAGTATTGGCTATTAGTAAGGATGAAATGGAAAACTTTTACCTGTGAAGTGACTCAGGAATCTACAAGACTTACAAAGAATTGCGCCAAAGGACTCAAATCACTCTTGAGAATGTCACTTCTAAGTTACTTTTGAAAAATGTGCCCAGCAGCATTGAAGTTATTTGCTGCAGGTTTACAACGCGTAACTTCACTTGTATACACTTGGTACTATTTTCACCTTATGTTTAAGGTCAACAGAGCCAATATTTCTGAAGGGCTTTCCAAATCACATCAGAATTATTTCTCATTTCCTGAAAAAGCCAGAATAAAAGAACAAAATGAACTGCAAATGATGTGAAACTACCACAAACCATCCTTCAGCAATAAGGCGTTACACAAATGCTTTTCTGAGCCATTGTAACGCACCTGAGCTGATGCCGTAAGCAGTAAGGCAGAAAGTAGAGTGATTTCCACTCTCTGAAAAATACGGTATTTGGAATTTCTTCTTAACATCAGGAAACAGTACATAAGAAGAATATTAAGAAAACAGACAGCTCACAGTGTCCAGGTGGGAACAGTCTTGTACATCTTTACATCTAAGACATTTAGACAGCAAGCAAACACCTCCCAAAGGCTTTCCAGCCCCACCTAAAGCAGGTACCAGGGCAGAAAGATGCATGTCCATTATTAAATACATCTCTCTTCACAGGACTGGCAGAGAGTGACTGGAAGGCTAGTAAACATTTAGCTTTGAGAAGGCTAAAGACATGGTGTTAGGCAAACAGCATCCCACCTCCAGCAGTCAATTAGAAAGCTCCATTCGCATCTCAAATTCTACAGCTTTTTCCCCTTTCCAACTTAATAGGGAGATTCCAGTTGAATGTTTAAATCTAAGCAAGTAACTGCGTATTTTTAAACTAAGCTTCTCTTTGTAAAAGCTGAGAAAAAATGGATTCTTATTGGGAAGTTATATGTTAATGCTGTGAACATTTCGACTTCAAAGGTTAGACTACCTTGCATGTAAAATAACTACTTGAAAGAGATATTCCAGAACAGCCATGACAGCCCTGTTCCTCTCCTTTTTATTATCTATACTTCATGATAACGTAAACCTCTTAGCAGGAGTTCAAAGTTCTTTACTGAAAAACTGAGACTGATGTCTAGATAGAACATTCATTGTGAAAACCTGGGTTAAATAAGGGTAGCAGGATCTTGCTGCCATAGAACAGATTCTGTTCCTGTATACAGGTATATAAAGTTCACATTTTCCTTCTATGAAATTATCTCCTGTTTCATTAAATCTATCACTATATCTGGTACAGTTCCGCAAATATATTTTGGCATACATGTGGAGTGGTGTGGCAATGGAAGATTCACAGTGAATTCTGAAAGATTAAAATTTGGTCACATTCCAAAAATTACTACGTGAGGGTTTTGTTTTTCCTACAAAGTTCTTTTTTATGTTAAATGAAACACTTAATGAAACCAAAGCATTTCATTTTCACGTTTAAAATTCCACCATGTATGATACGTAATACATAAACACAAAGTAACTTTAAAAAAAAAAAATCAAAGCATTCTGTTCTGATAAAAAGACCTCTTTTTAGGTATATATAGAAGGTTAAGAAGATTTCATCAAAATCATTATGGTCCCTTAGAGCTGATTTGCAGGGCTGACTGGAGAGCTTTTCTAAGCAACTAAACAGAATATTTTGCATCAGCTCCATACACATGTGAAGAACACATCAGCTGAGGCAGAAGGAGAAATGAGGCTATGAAATCTCATGGCAGTGGCCACAGAAGTCTCCTACGCTTCACATCCATCCTCAGAGCCACAGCTCTTAAGGGTCAAATTCTGTCTGGGTTTAGGTCATTTTTTAAAAAGTAAACTTATGGTTTATGTTTAAAAAGTCTAACCCTATCATCTTTACCAACTGGATAATAAGGTATTTCCATAGTCCAGAGTTTGGCAATAGATCCAACTGTCCAGGAAACGGCCCTTCCTCCATGTCGGGTATATTATTCTACACCTCAAAAATATGCAGGGAAAAAAATCTAAGTAGCCAGATCAGTTACAGCTTGAAATCCATCTCGCCGTGCTAACCATTACCATCCATCACAAGCTGTAGTCCAATTACCCCTCCAATTCTCTCAATGAAATCAGGCTATTTTCCTTCCTTTTATCTCCGTATCAACCATTCAAACCAATTCCAGTCAAATATTGATCTTGATGTTCTTCCAGTAAGGAAGATTCACAGCAATTTTGAGGATATCTAGAAATACATAACACGTATTCACTGCTCGTTTTCTGTGTAGGGTTAGTTTCTAGTGCCACTTAGAATGAAGCAATATATTGTATAGTAAACTTTTAAAGCCAGTGTATTCAAGTCTGACCATAAGCAAAAGCAATTACTGTTAGTACAACAATGACCAAATTTATGGACAAAATCATGAATAAGTTTCACTCAGACTATTCTACTCTTTCCACAGATATCTCAGTAATCTTTGAGGAACTCAGATATTTTACTGTTCGCATGGTTTTCGCGCTCACCAATGACATTGGGGGGGACAGACAGGAAGGCAGCTAAGTGAGGCAATAACCTGAAACATGACATGCTCAAATGCCATGGATTGTGAATAATTAAGAGCAGAAACAAAGCAATTTGCAGGAAGAATCTGAACTCTTCAGTAAATCCTTAAAATTAATGAATGTACATGCAGGAGAAGTCAGATGCCAGCAAAGGGCCTAAAAATGTCGCACACATAAGGATTTTGCATTGAGATCTGTGAATACCACCAGCAACCACTGAAGTGCTTCGGTTTTGATGAACTCCTGCTACTGAATCAGTAGCTCCTCTGCAGCGACCAAACGGCAGGACGTAGCTAGCTGCCAGCAGGCTTTACACTCTCGCTATTAGCTTCTCCAGGAGGTCTACTCTGATTTGGAGCTAGAGCAAAATAGCAAATAGCAAAATGAATAGGGCATGTAATGAAGTGAAATGAAAACAGAGGGGCTCCTGTACATAAAAAACTCCAAAGTGTCACCAGCAGTAGCTACTCTGTAATATTCTAGCTGTAAAGCTGGAATCGTATTTGAGTAAAATTCCTATTTCAGCAGCAGCAGGGTCTGCATGTAACACGGAGGAATAATGCATTCAGCCTGGTGGCTCAGGTTCTTTCTGTAAGACAGAAGCAAAGCTTCCTGCCCTCAGAGAAAAATTAGCAACTATGTAAGATAACTAATTACTGGAAAGCATTTGAACATTCAAGTGAGGAGGATTATTTAGAGTTAGAAAAGGGTCTACTATTGCCTTGATGTATAAATATGGTCCAATACAAAATAGGACTCTTGAGAACCTCAGGAATTACAGGCACTTCATTACTTGCAATATTTGTATAAAATTACTAGTGAAAAATACATACAAGCAAAACCAGAATCACAAATACAACACAGCAAGTAGAGCCTCCTCCTTTTCTTCAGATTTGCAGTCTCCTTGTGGTTATTAACAATACTATCTAAAGTAAAGATGAAATCCTGTTTAACCTCCTCCCTGAAAAGGACGTGGACCAGAAAATAATTTTTAAAAATTCAGTGTTCAACTAAATGGAGGAAAGCAAAACTCTTTACATGGAAGAAGCTTATCTAGAAAGCAAAATGGCTCAGATGTACTGTTCCATATGGAAGGCAGCAGAAAACACTTCATATCATGCAGAGTTTTAGCACCGACACCTCTGACTCTGAGGTATCTTGGCTGTTCTCAGACTACTGCTCCACCAGAGAAGTCCAGGTATAACTATTATTGAAATAAAAGTAAGTAAGGCTGGGAACCATGAATTTACCTTTCTGTACTCTCCTCCTTACATCTCACAATCTTTCCCCAGCAAGAAAAGAGAGCAGGAAATTTACTCTGTGCCGCCCTAGATACCACCCCCAGGAAGAAGGACTGTAAATAGGCAGCTACAATTCTCCCCTGCCAGGCATTGCTTCTGGGCAGTCATTCCCTGGTATTGAAAGGGAGAAGGGGCTTGGCGGGGGGAGACACAGTCCACTGCTGAGCCCTCAACTACTGATCTGCTCCAAGAAGGAAAAATCAGGTATAAGGCAGCCTGTTCCTCACAGGCACCTGATCTGGGATGGGGCAGCACACACGGCTCCCTCAGAGCTGATGGCTCCCATCCCATTTTGTCTATTTGACAGAGAAAAAATCAAACTGCCCTTCTTTTTTGGTCTTGCCTTGGACAATATACACTGTGGCACCAGATGTAGTTTTGCCTGTCTGAAAGCAAAGGTCATCAATATCAGCTGCAAAGTGGTGCAGGGGTTTAAAGAAAAGAAGCCACAGGAAGACTAAATTCAGACACTGTTCCTCATTCTAAACCAGCAGCACTGGGGCCACCTTGAACAGAGCGAAGACTGACAACAACTGTAAAAGCATCGGCATCATCTGATCAGAAGAGTGTATCTGTAGCAAAGATATTACGAAGCAGAAATAAAAGTTAAAATAAAAAATAAAAAAATAAAAAAATACGTTGAATAAAGCTGCCACTGGCATCAGTACTTTACCTGGCTCTCAGCGAGAGGTCCAGCATTCACAGCCTGTCACTAGTTTTAAGAGGTGACAAATACAACGCAAAAATAAAGAGGAGCTTTGGTTCCCAGGCTTATCTCTAACATTAAATTTTACTGTCTCGCTTCAGGGCTCTATCTACATACATCTCACAAGCAAATTATGATGCCCACAGAAAGCTTAAGAACAGATTGGATTGCCCCCTCCTGTTTTAATGGGACTGATGTCTGCCCAGTCTTCCCATGCAGCCTTTCATGCTGTATCACGTAACACAGCATCCCTGCAGTACACTGCTAGCTTTGTGCATCATTTCCAATGATTTCTCCCTGATACCATAATATCCTAAAACTGGCTTACTTGAACCTACTGTTAAGGTTCCTCTCCCAGGTTACCAATGGAGACAACAGTCTGTAACAACTTTCTTTTGAGTAAAATAATTTAAAAACACAAGCAAAGGGTGATTTATAACAAGTTACCCCAGGGTCGCCTTCTTTGATTGTCACCAAAATCAGCATAAATGGATCCACCAGTGAACAAGGTTCACAGAGAGCCCTCATGCAGCCATGCTGACAAAGACCCTCCTCAGGGCTCCCTGCCTGCCTCAGCATGAATATGTGGCCAGGCACACGAGGCTTCAAACAAACACTGGTGCTAAAGAAACCCTTTGTCTGCTCTGAGGAAAAAAACAATACCCTTACCCCAAATTAAAAAAAAAAAAAAATTAAAAAAAGATTTTTGTTTTTTAAAAAGTATAACACAAAGCATCTCCCCCACAGAGCCCAAGCACAAGTCCTGACATTAAAAGGGGCCATAAATCTGCACAGGTGAGCTCTTTCATCCCATTACTGCTCAGTAATTACACCAACAGAAAATGTGACCTAAAGCTGGCACGAGTAAATGTATTTGGAGCCTTCACAGGCCCCACAAGGCTCACTCCTTCAGCTGCCATTATAGTTGAAGCACAACAAAGTGCCTCCCAGCAGAAATTAGAAACCTTTTAGAAACCTTTTCATCCCAGTTTCACCAAACGCACTGAGGATGCTTATAAATATTCAATATGAATTTTTAAACTCTCTTTCTCTCATTTTCCCTCACCCCAATTAGCATTAGAAATCGTTTTACTTTTAAATACACAGATGGGAGCCAAGTCTGAAGTTAAAGGCACTCACTCACTATAGCGACGAGTGCCATGTAAGAGTAGAGCCAGCTAGAAACACAGGCAGCCCCAGGCATCAAAATAACACAGAATAAAGCACGAACAAGAAAGGATTAATTCAAATGTTGGTGGAGAAATGTGAAATAGCACAGAGGACTAAAGCTGTGCCAGAGCTTACCCAACATGAAATCCAGTCCACTGTGTCCCCATGGCCCCAGGCAAGGATTTCACACTTTCTCATTAGCTTGCTATAATTACTCTGAAGGCTCAGCATGAGGATCTCAGGTGGAGCTAGGGACCTGCCCAAGCTCCAAATAGCCCTGAAGACTAGCACAGTCAAGTCCAAGTCTGAATGTTATGACTCAGTCTTCCTGGCTCATTTCTCATTGCACCTGTGTCTTATTAGCTGCCTCCACCAAAGCTTAATCTGCTTGTCTTGGCAAATCGGGCAGGTGGAGGTGTTAGCCATAGCTTTAACACTCCCAAAATGTAAATCTCATGTTAAAACATCATCAGAAGATGATCCTTGGGAAATCAACTGATTAACACACAGTACAACACTTCTCCTACAAAATGATTCAGAAATGCCTGACTTAGATACTTACATATGATTTCAGCTGTTTCAACCACCTCTTAAAGGCATCAGCAGCAGGTGGCAGTAATAAGAAAGGACTGTGACTACTTGGTTGAGAGGTCATTGATCTGTTTGTTCTTCCTTTTTTCCTGAAGTCAATGGAAATATTGTAATATGCATGGTAACGAGGCTACCTATTATTGTTATTTAGGATACTGGTTATCCTGTAGGAACATGGCAACTTTGCTTAAAAAGTTCTACTAAGACTTTCTCAAGCCAGCAGAAGTTTCCAATGGTTTCTGCAAGGCTCCCTCACCCCCGCAGTGAAATGCCTTTTCCTCTAGAAACAGTATAAAATCAAATGTGATATCCAAAGACTTTGCAGAATATATGCCTTTGTTTATTTTATCCTAAAGAATAAAATTATTTTATCCTAAAGGATACAATAAAGCCTCTTGTCTAGTCCCTCTTGCATGCAGCAACCACAAGGTTAAACAGTCTTCCCAACAGTTGGTCATGAGGGGTTTAGTAAATTCAGGGAAGTGAATGGAAGAAATGGAACCAGCTGTGGACTGCTATTACGCTTACACGTCCAGTCTGTCCATGTGGAATTCATCTGAGCTCCCCATACAATTCATGGCAAAAAAAAAAAAAAAAAGTCACTTTCAGAACATGATTCATCTGACCTATTTTAGGTGACCATGTTAAAATGAGCAGAGCTGAGCCCCAGGAGCACCGTTTTCACTCCAGAGACTATAAGAGCAGCTCAGCTGTCCACATTCAGGTAGATCAATTCTGATGTTAAATGTCTAGTTCTCATTTTCTCATCAGTTTTGCTCTTACATTATCACACGTAGTGCTTCCAACCGCTTACAAAACACTGCTCCATTGGTTTGGTTTCAAGTTTGCAATATTTGGAATTTGATTTGCAATTGAATGAATCATAGAGGTTTAACATTTTACTGTATTTATATCGCTGTTAAGTTTGTCACTGAAGAGCTTCATCCCGCAAGCACGTAAGAGTCATATAAGTCATCAGCGACAAGATTGTGGATTTGCTGAGAGTTTTATCAGTGAATTGGAGAAGCCATTTGAGGCTTTTAAAAGAGTTATTCCAGTTTATGTGAATGGATCTGTGCGTTTTAGAGAGTTTTATCCGTTACTCCCCAGTAACCATAAAACCCATTATCGATTCTACCACCTGCACTGTTGAAAGCAGGATACTTTCCAGATTTGTAGAAGAGGAGAATGTTCTTGCTTATATACTAGCACTTGCATTGGACTGTCTGGATTAATCCAGATCACCATTACCTGGAGTAGGTGACTTACTGTTTGGTTGACAGCCTGAAGTGAAGGCTTAGCAATCATCATTATGTCCTCTTACATACATGTGGAAGATCCTGCAAGAAAAGCACCTCAGCCAAGCCCAGGGCACCAGGAAGAATCCTGGAGCTCAGCACCCAGAAGAGTCACTGTGGGCATCTAACAGTTGTGTGGTCATTTTTAGCAGCAACAAATGGCCACTGGGAAAATGAGACAGCCCCCTTCAATCATTCACCTACACAGCTCCATAACAATCACACACATAACATATAAGCACACACATCATTTAGAATAATAAAGTAAATATGATTCCATCAGAATTTGAATTGATTAAATTTTCTTAAAACAGGTATCAGTAGCACAAAATGAAATCTTTCCACAATTTGGGAGAATTTTACTCATCCTGTTAAAAAAAAACCCAAACCAAAAAAACCCACCTCCA
>VZTQ01001055.1:242031-335543 GCA_013400755.1 Pelecanoides urinatrix
CCCCAAAAAAAAAACCACCACAGAAAAAGGCAAACAGAAATTAGACTCCAGACATTCTTTAGGGGCACTTGCTTCTAGACTTAACTTTCCTAACTTGCTCATGTTAGCAGTGACTTCAAGGAATTATTGCTCCTTAACTCTGCAGTGCGAATAACATCATAGCCAGAAAGCCGGTCAGTGCTGGACCCAGTTAACTAACTGTAGTTCATTTAGCCTGTGACAGTCAATGCTTTAAGAATGTATGGAAAAAAAGGATGGTGCCCCAAAAGTGGTTTTGCCAGTGCTACATTTTATGACCAAAGGCGAACAAAACTTTTTCTATTCATGCCTGTCTCCTGCTTGGAGCAATGGGGCTGGCTCCTCTGGGTATCCTGCCACTCTTTCACAGCTCTTCGGTGTTTTCAAAGCATCTCCCAAGATGATCATACTCCATGAAAGTTTTCACACCTCAAATAACATTCTCACCAAGATCATTCTATTCAGGACCATTTAATTTGTGCTTTCTCTCTCTGCTGTTGCTTCACTCGGTAACACTCTGCTGTAGGACAGAGCCAGGACTAAAACTCACAAGACATGAGTTTCAGCTGTATCCTAAACACTCCTTGGAGCTTAGCCGTGGCCAATGCTCCGAGAGTCTGTTCTTCAGAGATGCTCGGTGTGGTGGGTTGACCCTGGCTGGATGCCAGGTGCCCACCAAAGCCGCTCTATCACTCCCCTCCTCAGCTGGACAGGAGAGAGAAAATATAACGAAAGGCTTATGGGTCGAGATAAGGACAGGGAGAGATCATACACTAAGTACCATCAGGGGCAAAACAGACTCGACTTGGGGAAATTAGTTTAATTTATTACCAATTAAATCAGAGTAGGATAACGAGAAATAAAACCAAATCTTAGAACATCTTCCCCCCACCCCTCCGTTCTCCCCGGGCTTAACTTTACTCCCAAATTCTCTACCTCCTCCCCCACAGCGGTGCAGGGGGATGGGGAATAGGGATTGCGATCAGTTCATCACACGTTGTCTCTGCCACTCCTTCCTCCTCAGGAGGAGGACTCCTCACATTCTCCCCCTGTTCCAGCGTGGGGTCCCTCCCACAGGAGACAGTTCTCCACGAACTTCTCCAACGTGAGTCCTTCCCACAGGCTGCAGTTTTTCACGAACTGCTCCAGCATGGGTCCCTTCCATGGGGTGCAGTCCTTCAGAAACAGACTGCTCCAGCATGGGTCCCCCATGGGGTCACAAGTCCTGCCAGCAAACCTGCTCCAGCCTGGGCTCCTCTCTCCAGGAGTCCACAGGTCCTGCCAGGAGCCTGCTTCAGCGTGAGCTTCCCACAGGGTCACAGCCTCCTTCGGTCATCCACCTGCTCCAGCATGAGGTCCTCCATGGGCTGCAGGTGGATATCCATTCCACCGTTAACCTCCATGGACTGCAGGGGGACAGCCTGCCTCACCATGGTCTTCACCACAGGCTGCCGGGGAATCTCTGCTCTGGTGCCTGGAGCACCTCCTCCCCCTCCTTTTTCACTGACCTGGGTGTCTGCAGAGTTGTTTCTCGCACATATTCTCACTCCTCTCTTCGGCTGCAGTTGCGCAGTTCTTTTCTCCCCCCTTCGTAAGTATGTTCTCCAAGCGGCACTACCGCCATCGCTGATGGGCTTGGCCTTGGCCAGCAGCAGGTCCGTCTGGGAGCCAGCTGGCATTGGCTCTATCGGACATAGGGGAAGCTTCTAGCAGCTTCTCACAGAAGCCACCCCTGTAGCCCCCCGCTACCAAAACCTGGCTACGCAAACCCAATACACACTGGGTAACCCCAGCACCTCCTAATATTAGGAGAATCTCAGGCAATTATAGCTGTAATATTCTTGTTTCAGTTTCCTTGCATGTAAAATGGCATAGTCTAATAAGTACTTGTTTACTTATTTTATTTATTGATAGGATTCATTTAATTAATATTTGCACAGCACTATAGACTGTACTATACTACTCTAACTATAAAATGCCAAGTACTATTGTCAACATGTATTAATGGGTATATCTACACATACAATATCTATGTACGTAATCAGGTACCTCTTTAGCAACAGATATTTGGTAAATATTTTAATATGTTTAAATAATACATGATGGAAATCTCTTCTTCATATCAGTATATCTGCCCTAGGGAAAACTCATATTATAAGAAATAGCTTGATTTAGTTATAGTCTGCAAACTGAACTGACCATGGTACATTTCTAACTAAGCTGGATCAATACTGCTGACAGCAATTAGCACTGCTAACAAAGGCTGCTTTGCCTCATCCCTGATCTACAACCCAGCTCTCCTTTTAAGCATGTAACCGAACAGGCTGACTGCTATTGTCACACTGGAACCTGGTGTCACATTAGCTCTAAAAACACTAAGATAAAAGCCGTGAGATGAAGTTTGCTATTTTTAAAACAGCATTAAAATGTAGTGTACCCCAGCCAAAAATTACTGGTACTTGTGTTGTAAGGATGGAGAGGGAGCAAGACATGGCTACTTACTGACATTTCAGCAGAGCACTTCAGCATTATTTTTAAATCTACGTCCATGTAGCAAAGTGTGTAGGACATAAACATGTGTGCAAGTGTTCAGCTAATGTAGCACCAAAAAGCAATGTCATGAACTCAAGCTCTAATGAAGTAGTGCTATAAAAGCAGCTCAGACCAAAATTAGTTGGTTACTGACAAGAGCTACTCAAGAAAGCACAGAAAAGGTGAATTGCACTAATGCAAAGATGCTAGCCTTTACCAACACTTAAGGAAGATTTGTAGCTCTCTTTCTATTCAAAACCTTTATTCTTTCCTTTTTTCTCCATGTCTGTTTAACGCTAGGCTGCCAAGACATAGACGACTGACAGAAAGTGCTTCACCGGGAGGTTTCTGTGTTAGACCACACTGAACAAGTCTTCCAGTTCCCAGAGAAGCAGTCAATTCCTGGAGAAAAATATATGCTTTATGGGAGAAGCTGATGGGTAACAATTAGAAACAAAACTGTGACATTAAAGTGGGGGGGGGGGGGGCCCCTTTTTGCGGTTTTTTTTTTTTTAAAACAAGATAGTAGGCTCGAGAAGAGCAAGGCAAGGAAGCTTTAAGAAAAACATTTTCAGTGGAGCCAAGGAAAACAGAAATTTTGGGACACTGCTGTTTTCCTTCTTTTTGTAAAGTTGCTTGACTCTGCTAAGAGAAAGTCATGGACATTAATCCCCACTATTAGACCAAGTCAGAGGCAAATTCTTCCATTGCTTATGCCATCACGAATTGGAGAGAGCTCCTCTCAGTTCCAGTATACAACAATACGATCGTCACTTCATAACAGAGACTTAACTGCTCTGAGTGGGTTCAAGAGCTCCGTATTAGGCGGAAGAAAAAAGATGACCCAAATCTGCCTCGATGCTAGCAATAATGATGAGAAAGGAAAGAAAATAGTACCACCACCTCTTCCTGCCAGGACCTACCTCATTGACCTTTCAGGCAGCTGTGAAATAAGTCTTTTTACTGTTTGTTACTACCAATTAATAAATGACAGAAGTTTATTGCCGGCAGAAATTGTGGTCAATCCAGCAGTGCTGATATGTTATCTTGCTTTTATTACATCAGTCAAGCAAGGCAAATGTAGGTTCTTAATTAATCACTCAGCATGTTTCAGCCTTCAGAGCCTGGAATGCTGGTTTCCCTACCAAGGTACAATAAATTTAACGTGAATAAAATATGTTCAGTTAGAAGGGGAAAAAAGGGATCTTGCAGAATGAAATTGAGTTTTAATTCCCACCAGAAGAAAGAGGAAAAAAATCCACTTGCTGTTCTGTCTGGGTTTTACTCTGAACTATATCTGAATTGTAGGAGAAATGGAATGGGTTTACAGTTAAGAGATGAAAAGTATATTTGCCTGTGAAGTTTTGGGATTTAAATGGTAATGTAAAAATTAATAGACTGAAATGCTGCGAAGACCAAAATTCAGTTGATGTGCTGATCCACAACTGTCATTCCACCAATGCTAACAACCCATTTCTCCAAACCTGCAAATATGTTCAGGTTCTGATTTTTCACCCAAATTCAGAATTGACAATTCCACTTTACAATTGGTTCAGAGTAACTTCTAAATAACTAAATTTAGTTGACACACATTTCTCAAATTAATTGACACAGGGAAGCATAAGGTCCCTGTGGGATCGATGGGAATCCACCAGTCATGGTTATAGCCAATTCACCATATCTTGGCTGCAGCTAAAAGCCTTAAACAAAAGCTTCTGCTGCACTCGGTGTTGCACAGTATGTGACAAAGACAGTGCTCGGCCACAGAGCAGATTTCAGAATCTCACTTCATCTCACTGGTGTTTCATAAAGAGTGAATAGGCAGACAGGAGGATCCTCTGTCATCCGGAGAGGGGAGGCTATATCCCACCTCTTTTACTACCCATACAAAGAAGAGATTCACCTGTTTGGCTCTAGTTTGATAACCAACACGCATCTAATAACAGTACCAGTTTCTCTACTTAATAATAATAATTAAATATATATTTGTTGGGTTTCAGGTTTTCACAGTTTGGTTCTATACTCTAGGAGAAAGCAGCTCTGACATATTACCGTTTTACTCATCAGGTAAACAAATAATCTAGTTCAGTCATGACTATCTGGGACACTCTTGCCAACTGGTTTGATGTAAACACTGAGGTCACTCTTTCCATTTGCTTTCTGTGGACAAAGTAGTTAAGAATGTAACATTTACACAGAAGTTTTGTTTGAGAAGGTAGGTAATACATGACAAAGAACATTACGGTCCAGTTCAGTCCTTCAGGGAGTAAACTAGAGCTATCACCACCTAATTTATTTGTTTATAATCCCAGTATATCAATGGTAAGACTGGGCTAGCTCCTAATTTCCTTTTTTAGGTCCAAGCTCCCGCTACTTGCTGAACACAGCCAGCGTTTAGATGAGTTAGACTTTTGAGCTACTGTCGTAAATCCATGACCAAATTGGATTTCACGCCGGCTGATAAACTGTGTGTGGCAGCCATGCAGAATTTCACACAACACAACACCAAATTCAGCTCTCTCTGGGACAGCGCTGTCTGTCCCAAAGCACAGCCTGGGACCGCCGAGCTGAAATTAAATCTCTATTTCAGTAGTATAGGGTTAGCTTTTTCAATGAACTTATGAGAGTTAAATGTAGAGCTTGATTTACAACAAGAGCAACACACGAGACTGCTTCAGGTTACTTAGAGAAATCCTCTGACAGATAGTTGAGCAGTTCGGCTTCCTCCCACCAGAGGCCAGTGATGGATGGAAGCTCTGGGCTGCTCACTGCAATATTTATAGCCACCATGCAGCCAGCATCCTGTAGAGACCTGACCCATTTAATTACTTGAAAAAGTTGAAAGAAAAAGAAGAAAAGAAAAGGGTTTCTGAAGACTAGGATAGCGTTACAGGACAAAGGTAAATTTTACATCCATTAAATACAGCACAGAGTTTGCTACTACAGCTCTCCCAGAAACTAGCCACCCATGCTACGGACTAGAATTGCACAGGAGGGTTTCCCAGGTATAATATTTTAATAAGAGCTGCCAGAATTTGATTTCCAGCTCACAGAATTTTCCATGAGCACAGACATTTCTCAGGACTTACTAATTGAAACTATCTACCAAATAAATTCTACATACGTTTCAGCAACTACTTTGTCAGTACTTTATTACAAGCATTTGAAACTGGAGTTGCATGGATTAATTTCAATTAGAATAATTCCATAGATGAATGAGGGAAAGGGTCACACACAAGCTTCTCCTTAGCTACACTATCAAGTATTACAACTATTCCAGGAAGTCTGATGCTTTTTTTCCCTTTTTGTTGTTGATTTGGTTTCAGGGTCGTTGTCGTCGTCCCCCCCCAAATCAATGCGGTCTTACTGGTAAAAGCTCTAGTTTAAATGAAATTTCTGCAAATACTGTTCTGACATGGAATGAGTTAAAGATGTTAGCACTCCTACACTGATAGTAACAGCACTGCAATTGGGTTTGTCTTCCCATTTTAACTACATCAGTACAGTTACAGCAGTAAAAGTTTTCTAAGAGTGGGTAGGGCATTACATCTTGTCACCTGTCATATTTTGGGAGAAGGATAGAAGGCTATCTTCCACCTTCACACAAAGGTTGGTTGTTCTAAAAGGTAACAAATTCAAGCACCCCATAACGCACCTCAGTGCTTTTCTGAAGGAGCCAAGCCTAGCAGCAGTCAGTCTCCGGGACTATTTGCCTGCTAATAAACAAATGCCAAAGATGCCACAGGTTCTCAAACGGAAGAACTTCGAGATGGGAGTGAGTTGACAAATTTTTTTGGTCTAGATTTTTAATCTGGATTTGAACTCCCAAGCTAGAAACAAATACCTCATTTGCAGTAACCTAAACCATCTGGGTCTGGTTGTAGGTATGGCAATAGGATCTGTCCATCTGGCCTGATACCAAAAACCAACTCTTCAAGACAGAGTACTATTACAAAAACAGTTATCCTTTTGCTGCACAGCTCTGCAACCTCAGGTCTGGGGACAAATTCAACTTTGGTGTAGGTGATAGCAACAGATATCTATATTGGCTCTTAGAAATGGCTCTCAGACTGCTCTCAACCCATGGAAAACCTACTCAGAGGAATGAGAGCTTCAAACAGGGCCCCAGACAGAGCCACAGCATATGGGATCCTAAAGTTCAAACACATACAGGCAATGAATATATCCGTATGTTGCAGAGTCCAGAAATAGCCTGAAAGTCATCTACAAGAAAGCTATCTGGGCAGAAGGAAGATCCCAGACTGACAGCAGGATAGTGATACCATACTAACGATCTTTGTTTATCCAGTGCTGATATTAAAATAACACCTTTGACTATAAATTCCATAGCACAGGTCCGAAATAGCTAAGGACTGGCAGACTTGACGTGAAGGAAACAAAGCCAGAGATCTGTTTCCTGTATATTAATCCTGTCTCTCCCGGTACAAATCCTGAACCTCATTTGCATGGCACAGAAATCTCCACACGCCATCATGATTCTTTTACACAGAGGTGTACAAAGGCGAGAAATAACCTGGGGAGCTGAAGTCACTACACGCACTGCTTCGAAGGGATTTCACACGAGTAGAAAAAGGAGCATCACCAGGGTTAGGAGACACAGTACAGGGCAACGAATTGTTTCCTGCCACGAAATGTCAACAAAGAACTTGTGGCTGCTCTGCCAGTGGTTCCCCCACCTCACAAGTACTCTCCAGAGCAGGGGCCGTAGAAAACAAGTCAGGGGACTGCTTCTGGTTTCCATGGTGCCGCGCCATCCTAAAACTGCTGGCCAGGGAGGCTGGCTCTGGTCTGGTGGCATGCAGGCAGCCTCTGGCGAGAGGAGCCTGGGTGAGCTGTTCCTGCTCCACCAACTTTGGCAAGGTGGGGGAAGGAGCAGCTGGCAGATGGCATCCCCCAGCATCCACGCTTTGGGCACTGATGCTCCTCAGCTGCTTAAGCCCTTCAGACCCGGAGCTACCTCTTGGAGCAGAAAGCTGTCCCTGGTGCCTTTGCCCCACAACAAGCTTTCATTGGGCAGGCACTCGGGGCTAGCCTGCAGAAGACAGGCTAGTACACACCAGGTTCAGTTCTGGCATTCTGGAAATGCTGTTCACTTCTTCGTATATTTTCTCTTTCTATTCTTCTCCTTGATACTAGAAAACTAAATATAATTTAAATGAAAACAAATACCTGCACGTCCCCAGTTGGGCTGCAGCATCAAAAAAAACAAGCGAAAAAAGAATTACTCGCAGCGCATTTCCTGGGTCTCTACCACAAGTTCATTTTCGCCAATGAGCTCAAGCCATATGAAATAAACAAAATTATAAATGCAGGCAGCTTTATAAATAGCCAGAATTTCATATCTTTGTGTTTACTGAGCTGTAGCTCAGTAAACAAAACAAAACTTATCTGTAAAGGTAAGGTTTAACGTGCGTGTTTTGCCAAGAAACAGAACTACACCATGTATTCAAAACAGTAATAGAGCAATTACAGCAGGGATCTATAGGAGGGGAGTCTGACCTTGTTTTACACTCAAATAATAAACGCTATGAAAATCTGACAAGGTAATTATTTTATACCTCAAACAGAACACTCACCGCCATCAAGCAGTTGGTTTGAGTCTCTGGTAGAGAAGGAGCTCTACAGAATCTGGGTTAGGGATGTACTTGAGCCTGTAGTTTACATTCTTCTTCTTGTTGATAGTTAGAGCTTTCACATGCTTAAGCGAGTACATTTAGGTAACAAGGGTTCCCCCCCCCCCGAGTTAACCAGTTATAGGTTTGCTCCTGGGGCTGTTTCTGCATCCAAGGCAGAATGCAAAATAAAATAAAGAAGCCCAAATCAAAAAAGCATAGTTTTGAAAAAAATACAGTATTTCCAATGAGGCAAACTGTACCACCACAGGAAAACTCCGATTTAATTCCACTAACATTTCTCTCAAGTGTAAATAGGAGCAAACGTGACTTCCCCGACTGTGCCCAATGATACGCCTGGACTCTACCTACGAGGAGCTGACGAGGATCCCTCCAAATGCAGATGGCTGAGCTCTCTGCATCTCCCCGATTACTTTCTTCCAGGGCTTTTCTAGAAGAAGGAGCTCTCCATCACCACCCAGCAGTGTGCCTTCCCACAGCAGGATCAAACTTTTCCTGCTAGTTAATTGCTTCTTCCCCCTAATTTAAACATATTAGCTCAGACTCTCTTTCGGAAACTGAAGCATTCGCTGCTATGGTGAGATGACCTATTGAAATCTCAGTAGTTGCACAATTAGCATTTGCATGGAATTTACTTTTTCTTATCTTAGTAGTACAAAATTGCAACAGTGAAATCTAGGAAATTAAAGCTCTTGGCTTCCTCAAAAAATTTACATTGCACCTTCCATTTCTAAGAGGTTTTTCTGTTTCCATAATAAAGGATTACTTTTGCAAACAAACATCCTTTCCTCTAGGCCAGCATAAACCACAAAGCTAATTAATTATTAAACACGTATTAGCGCACGGAAACACTGCAGTCTGAGGCTTGATCTTAAGTCCTTGGACTCCAGCGGGCCCATGCGGGGAGGCCTGGGCTCTGCCTCCTCTTCACATAGGATGCTCCCTTGCTTCAGCATCTGTTTCCACACTGGAGCACGTCTGCACCCTCCATGCTGCCTTCACCTAGCCAGAACTAACCCCTTCACGAGTATTCGGGTTAACGGCATATGTCAAAGCAACACAGGCATGTTTATCTGTAAAGTATGGACCACCATATATGTGCACAAATTGCCTGGTTAATATATACGCACACAGGGTCAGCTAGCAACCCGGCTAAGAATTCAGCCTTCTTTCCTCTTCTTTGCTCCATACAGAAGTATTAGGGGAAAAGGAACAAGAAACACACGTAACTGTATCTATAAACACACATACAGGCACACATTTGCAGCCAGCATTTTTAACATGCACGGAATCCCGTCCTACCATCAGAGTGCATTCTGGGCATGCAGAAGCATAGCCTGGCACCTTAAATATCATGCTAGGCAAACGCCTCTGCTCCAGATTGAGGGGCTGATCTACACAGGAAGGGATTTTGAAGGCTTTAGCATGTGGACCCCAGGATGACATTTCAGAATCCCTGGAGGAGATCCCTGCAAAGAGCTCTCAAGGCTGCAAACCCATTATTCTGTCTCCTGGTCTGCCTTCCACACCACATAAACTCCCACCTCACAGGCTTCCAGCCTAGATGCAGTGAAGTGGGCTGCTGCAGCAAGAAATATAGCTTCTTTACCTGTTAAGTTTTGATTTTGATAAGTCTGTATTTATGCAATGTAAAAAAAACCCCAAAGATCCCAACATTTCATCCAGAAAATCCTAGCCAGCTCCAGAAAGCTTGGTCCTCAACTAGCAGCCTCCTAAGCAAAAATGGGAAGCAAAAAAGTCACAGCTGTGAGAGGTACCTTGGGTTTTGCAAGATTTAGAGGGAGAGGTGATCAGGCATCAAGGGAAAAACACAGCAGCTTTGGGGCACATAAAATTCTCCATGTTTTGAAATACTTGTTTGGTTCTTATTTTAGTATCTGAGGCCACTGGACGCCAACTGTTTAAAACCTTTCACCTCAATGTTACCAGAAGTGGAGTATTTAGCTACGGTAGCATTTTGTAGATTGTCTTGGTGTTGTTGATGAAATGGAAAGAGATGTCTAAACTCTCATCTCCAATTAGGAGACCCTTCCAAATGCTTCTTCCAACTCCCCATGTTAGAAATGAATTAAGAACTGTAAGGCAAGGTCAGAAAGCAGCTTTTTTCAGCCTGCATTAAGAAATGTATTCTGGCAGCAACCATGCCAAGAGGCAAAAAAAAAAACAAATAGAAAAAAAAGAAGTTGTTCCTTTTGCAGTACTCACAATTTAACATGTATCTATTAGGGGAGCATCCTCATGACTCCTGAATGCTCGAAGATGGTAAGGCTAACCACGTTAAGAAAAGAATATGCTTTATCACAGTATCTATTTTACCAGGAATATATAGAATCAATTTTAGCAGGTACAAACGGATTGAAAAATTGCAAACATTTAAAAAAAAAGAAAAAAGAAAAAGCACAATCAGAGTTGCAAATAATTCTGTATTTGGGATTAGTTCAGGGAAGGTTAAAGAAAAATTAACCAGTGTTTTTGAGATTCTGTCTCATGTTAGGATCCTAGATCTAAGCACAGGCACCTGTTTACATAAGTACCAAGCCTTTCTGAACCAAGCACTGAATTTGAAGTACACATTTTAGCCCACCTGAAGTCCTGTAGTGGTTTCAGAATGATGGTAGGAAGCATGGCCAAAGAATCAATTAGAAAGCGCATCACACAGTTTATAACGTTAATCTTCAAGGCAATGCTTTCTCTTTTATTTCTGCAAAAATCTGATGCTAAGTAAATGTAATATGCACTTGCCCAGACATTGTTATTAGGAAAAAACCATGTGCATTAAAGAGATGTCATTTAAAAATCAGCTTCCATAAAGTCATGTTGAAAGAGGTCTGTGATACACAGCACACATGAAAGAAATCTTGCTCACACACATCTTAAATCCACACACAGAAAAAAAATGAATCTGCCTTTGTGCTCCTACTGGGCAAATACCTGCACTGAAATAAAGGTGATTATTTCAGCTCTTCTCCAATATGGGTAAAGGCAACCGGATTTGGTTTAAGTAAATAACTCATTATATTGTCCAAACAGTATGTGTGGTTGAAGTATGTAAAGACTTTCCTTGTGGTATAATTTGTTTTTTTTTTCCCAATATTTTTTTTAATATTTCGTTAGACAGCACATCTACTCATGGTACTTTCCCTTGAGAGCTTATCACTAACAGCTCTGTTTCCATACACACACATAGCCATGTTCAACTTTCTGCACTGTCGTTATCGCCATGAAAGCTGAGTCTGCAGACTGTGAGCAGAGACGCTAGACAAGCCTGATGATGGCAAAACAGATTAGGAGACTCTTCAGTTCAGCAATACCGAAAAGACACTGGAGTAGATGGCACAAGCTTTTATTAATGCCCGACTATCGCCACCCAAGCCCCATTACAGATTTCCCCTGCAGAATGAAGATTGCTATCAGCCTCTCACGGCTAAATACCAAACCCTATGAACTTTTCCTATTCCCTAGAATTACTGCCTTGCAGATAGTAGGGTGTTATTTTCTCTTGCGTTTGAGGAGGAGGAGGGGTGGGAGGCTCTCTAGCTTTTCAGGGACTGGGATGATGTAACCTAGAAACCTCTTAGGACAGCATGTGCCCGGTACTGGAGCCACTGCCACCATCTGCCCCCCCCATCCTGCGAGCACACGCACATCACGCCATGGCTCTGCTAGGCTTCATTCCTGGAGGCACCCGCGTCCACGGGCAACAGCCCCCCCCGGCATGTACTGGAAAGCAGGTACTCTCCTCTCACACACCCGAGGGACTTCCCTCCAGCTCTCTGCCGAGATGAGCTACAAGATTGATTTCCATGAAGAATCTGTATGTCTCCTAATGTGCCTGAAGAACCCTGGGGAGAGGCATGGTGGAGGGGAGAGGATTGTAACAGCCCCGATGCTGCACTTCATCCTAAAAAATCCCCTCTCTTCCCCACCTGGGTCACAGGATCATTTGAAAGCAACTAGCAAAAGCAGTAAGAAATTCAGCTATGCAGAAAAGTAGCCTTCCTTCCTCGTAAGGCCTTATCAATCAGATATCCCCAAGACAGGAGGAAGGGAGTGCAAACAGGAGGAGAACAGAAAGGGAAAACGGTTGACCAAAGACCATATCTAAGTTTCAAGTAACAAGACCTAATCCCCCAAGGGCATCAGCAGCCCAGCTCTGTCACTATCAGGACAAGGCTGTGAGCCCAAAACAAAAGCATCTTATCAGCCGCAGGAGTTGGCTGGATCAAAGCAACAATGATCTTGTCCTCATTTCTCTAACGAGCCCCCACTGGAGTTGAGACAAGGCAGCCCGAGGGAAGTAGTCTCACTTCATACAGTTTTTAATTTTTTTCTTTTTTTTTTTTCAATCAAGGTCTTAGGCCATTTCACACATCCAAGTTCAGGGTGCCATTCTCATTCATTTCCTTGGAAGGAGGACCAGGCTCTCATTGCATAACTACCGGGGAAAGAAAAAACCCAAACAAGCAGCAGCAGCAGCAATGCTCACAGCTTGCTTTCCCTCCACGCTCTTCCCAGCTGAGTGCTGCTTGGGCATTAAATCTACCAGGAATTTATACCGACCAGGGCATTCTATTAGCTTCTCCCTGTCTTCACCCCAGATCTGACCATACCTTAAAATATTTAGAGGTCTAATTATTATTTGAATGGGAAAGATTTCTAGTGCAGCTGGGCTCCCCAGGAGCCGGGAAGAGACTCCCTACCACTGTGGCTACCTCGGATTTACTGGGACCTCAGGACTGAAAAGAAATCTCCAATGGCACTTGAAGTTTCCCAACTCATGTTCATTAGCGATAAGCACTGATCGCTTATCATGCCTAATATTAAACAGTTTCTTCAGCCTTGGGGCACCCTGCTTCTTTGTGAGAATAACAGAGATATTAAGAAGCCAGCAGCCTCACAAACTCGACTATCAAAACCCCTATGAAATTTTCCATTTAAATTGTGTGTGAGCTTCTCCATGGAGATGCGGCTTTAATTATTTTTTAAGTGCTCCGAGCGGTTTCAATTGCAGCCGCGCACAGGAAGCCCTGGGCGGCCCCAGCCGCTCCTGCGCCCAGCCCCAACTCCCGACCCCGCAGGATGGGAGCTCAATTGGAGGATGTTTACATAGTAAGTCAAAAGGCACCGCGCTACCATGTGGGGAACTCCTCTGCTTTCCAGCCCAAGAAAATCACCCTTCAGGGCCGCTGCTGAGGAGCACTTGCAATGGCTCTTGGCACCGCTACTCCTAAAATCCCCTCAGAAAGAGGAAGATTAACGCGGTGACAGCCGGGACGCGCCCCGCTCCGTCCCTTCTTCCCAGGTAAGTCGCGGGCAGGACCGTGCCGGGGACCACCCCCACGCCGCCGGGATGCTCACGGGAGGACGCCGTATGCCCTCAGCCCAACGTGAAGGGCACCGCACCGCACCGCCACCACACGCCTCCGCGCACCTCCCCAACGCCCCGAGCCTGCGCGGGGGCTTACCTTCCGCACCCCGCCGAAGCCGTGCTCCGCCGCCACCCGCTCGGCCTCCGCCTGGCCCCCGCCGTGCAGCTCCACCAAGAAATGGTTGGTGTACACGGCTCCCCGGGCCGGGGCACCCAGGAAGAGCAGCAGGAGGAAGAGGAGGAGGGCACCCGGCAGCAGCGGCGGCCCCGCCNCCGAGCCCTGGACCTGCCCCAAGCCCTCCAGCTCTTCCGAGGGGAGCCAGACCCCCCAGAGCAGGAGCCGATATGCAGGAGGGCTGAACACTTTGGCAAAACGCACACGGCCGGGGCTAGCAGCCCGCTTCTCCTTTGAGCCCAGCGAAGACAGTGTCTGGGAGCGTCCCCCCCACACCCCTCGAGCTTGCACTCCACCCCAGCTGCTCACAGGGCAATCGGCAACATGTCGCCACTCTTCTTTTTGCAGAAGCCCAGGCCCCAGGAGGTGGGCAGGCAGCCCTAGGACAAAGCCAGGGGCAAGCCTCAGGGCCAGGACCCCCCCCTGCTCCGACCATTAGTCCGCACTTGCCAAGCAGTGCATGAGTTTGCAGGGAAATCACCGGCAAAAAAGCACCTGGGCATTCCCTGTGATGAGACAGCCAAGGATGGGGAGCTGGTGGGCTTTCAAAGAGGTAGCAGCACATAAGGGGATAGGAATGCGATTCTATAAAAAAATATTCCGCCATCTGCAAAACTCCAAGTAGAAACAAAGGGTAAAAAACATGCAAGCTTAGATCAAGGTATAGTTTAGGTTGTTCTTACAGATATGTCTGTTAATTTGTCATGCCAAAGGTTAATCCTTTGATGGATCCCTGAACGGTCCCCTGGGAAAGACTAAGGGCACAGAAAGCATGCAAAGTTAGTATTGCCTTTAAAACAAACAAAATGATAGATTTACTGTAATCCGTTCTACAAATGGTCAAATGGAGTACAGAACTTAAATCAATCTGGGAAAACAAAGGAAAACAGCAAAGATCACAAGTGAGACTCTTCTTCCATTATCCTAAAATGCTTTAGAAAAATGACAGAAGAGCTCACCGCATGATTCTGAATCCAAATGAGCATTGGTTTGTTATGACAAATTATTGATTTCCTTCCTCTGGATAAAAGAAAATCCCTATTCAAACAGAAGGGAAATGGTAACTTGGAGCCTGATGCAAAGCCCATTTAAATCAACAGAAGTGCTGTAAATGAATGACTGATGTTGAAAAAAAAAATCAAACACGAGGGAAAGGTAAAACATTAGAAATGGCACGGTAGAGAAGGAAAACATCTTTGCAGCCTCATTAAGAGAATATGTCAATAGAACTCAGCTTTTAGATGCGTGTTCTATCACAGACAGTTGTTAAAAACAACTTTATATGTTATTTCTTAAAGACAAGTTGCTTGTTTTCATCAATATTCAGCAACACCTCTCCTGGTATTAAAGCAGATCCTGCTGCATGACGTGTTTCCAGGTGACTTGGGGCCCATGAGACTCTTAGGTCAGTAATACCCGCTGGTGACTGCTCAACAGCCAATGGAGGCCCTACTGGTTTCCATCCATAGCTGTTCCTTGGGATCAGAAACTAAAGGAAAACAAAAAAGAAGCAGGGGAAAGGAATTTTCCCTACTTTAAATTCCTGTCTGAAAATACATATAAGCCTTTCTTCCCCCAGAGGTCTTCCCTTGGTTGAGATGCCTCTTACCATTTTGTTGCCAGTCCACAGAAAGAGGAACATCAATAACAAAGGCAATAGAGCAGCCCTCCTCGCCCCTCAAATCAGCAAGACAAGATCCTGCACACATTCAGAAGCTAGGACCATATCACAGGCCTGGGTGCGAGTGTGACTACATCAGTCACTGTGTATCTTCCGACACGCCCAACTGCTGGCTGGCAGTACCGCTCCGCAAGTTGGTGCCACTGAAGAACTATACCGCAGGGACATTGCAATGCTGAGGAAATAGCTCCAAGTGGCTCTAGCTCATAAACGTCACAATGTCGAGTTTTGATGGTTTTGTCTATGTGATTGTCATGGTTTAACCCCAGCTGGCAACTAAGCACCACACAGCCGCTCACCCACTCTCCCCCCAGCGGGATGGGGAGGAGAATTGGAAGGGTAAAAGAGAGAAAACTTGTGGATTGAGATAAGAACAGTTTAACAATTGAAATAAAGTAATAATGATAATAGTAGTAATAATAAATTGTAATGAAAAGGAAAAATAACAGAGAAATAAAACCCAAGACAGACAAGTGATGCAAATGAAAACAACTGTTCACCACGAACTGACCAATGCCCGGCCAGTCCCCTCGCCAACCTTCTCCCTAGTTTCATTGCTGAGCATGACGTCGTATGGTCTGGAATATCCCTTTGGTCAGTTGGGGTCAGCTGTCCCGGCTGTGTCCCCTCCAGCTTCTAGTGCACCCCCAGCCTGCTCGCTGGTGGGGTGGGGTGAGGGGCAGAAAAGGCCTTGGGTCTGTGTAACTAAGTAACTCAGCAGTAACAAAGACATCCCTCTGTTATCAACATTGTTTCCAGCACACATCCAAAACACAGCCCCATACTAGCTACTATGAAGAAAATTAACTCTACCCCACCCAAAACCAGCCCAGTAATGATGTTTTTTGTTTGTTTGTTTTTTTTTTTTAAAAAAATTAGGTTAGGAAAGACTGGGTTAAAAAGTCAGATCTGAATAACGCCAAGAAAAGAAAACTCAGTTCAAAGAGGCCATTTAAAGAAAAATGGTCATTGGAGTTGATGACTATAGAAGTTTAAGACCAGACAGGACCACTGGGATTTCTAACCTAGTGCTTTATGTAAACTGTAGAGCTTATCTGTATTAATTCTTGCTTCTGGTCCGTAGTCCTTTTTTTCTTTTTTTTTTTAATGTACCAATCTTGAGTTAAAAATCAAGACTGATATTACAGCCATAGTGGAAGTGTCCCAGTGATTGCTTACTATTTGTAAAAAGTTGTAACTCTGCCCTCTCTTTAAAACACTGATTGGTTCTCCACTGACTTCTAGATGTTGTTTTTATTAAGAATTTGTCCATGGAACTACCAAACTTTCATTCAACATTTCCTTCCCAGATGGTAGCTTTAAGGTTGTGATGATGAAGACATCCAGATAGCACTCCTTGAGTATGTAAGGCATATTTTCCAACCCTTCAGCCATTCCCATTAAATCTTTTTACTCCTTGAATTGTGAACTATACCTGCATCAGATATTTTTTCAGCAGAGGTCAGGCCAGTGCTAAATATACGTTACATCACATTTCTATTCTTACCGAGTACCCAGTGTTTCACCAGCCAAGGATTTCATTCAGTCTCCTTAGCACCGAATGTCCCCGATGTGCAACAGAGTACCCACGCTGACTCGTACACCTCATCTCCTACAAGCCCTCTTCAGAACTGCCGCTCTCTGGGGCAGGTTATTATATCCTGTGTGGCCCATGATCTTTGTCCCTAGACATATATTACCCTACTTTATTGAAATACACATCATATACTTGCATGCAGCTTTCCAAACAATCCAGATCACCCAGCACTCCTCTCCTTTATAGTTTATGACTTGCTTCTTTAACCTACTAACTTTACCAGCAATGAATTTACACTGATGTACTGGATTTAGCAAGATCTTACAGAGATCATTGCTTGGCCCCAGTCCTTTGAAACCTCTCCAGAAACAAGTCAACTTCAGCAGTGATTCTCACTTTGTAATTATACTTAAGAACCTAGCATTTCATCAGTTTTTAGTCTGTTTCACAAAGGCCATTTTGATTTTGTATCTAACTTATTCACCGACATGTCATGCGATATCAAGGATATCAGACAAAAGCAATGTCGTAGATATGATTGATCAAAAAACCTGCATTTTTTTTTTCCAACTTCATCAGTTAGTCCAGTAAAAGTCTGAGGTTCTCCATAAATTTTGGCTCATCTAACAGAAGGCGAATAAACAACACTACTAGTTTTACCAGTCAAAACTACAACAGTGTTTAAAAAAAATGATTTAAAGTTAGTTTAACAATTCCAATTCCCAAATGGTTTGCTGACTACATCTTTAAACAATCATTAAATTATATCATTATTTTACACCAAGCCGTTGGCATTCAGTATGAGGTCAACGAAGTTTCTTTCCCTGGGGACTGCACGGGATGGTACCATGCCAAAAGAGACCAATATGTCAGAGGAAGTTGTAAGAACTTATTTCCTCACTGTGAAAGTCAACCAAGTCTTAAGTACAAGATTTACATTGCTTTCATCTTTAATCGTTCATCCTAGCAGATGTGCAAGCAGTAGCATTCTGAAGAGCTGGAAACAGAATATTGCAATAATCAAATTTCACAGGTTATGAGAGAGCAAAACACACAAGCATCCTTTTGCACAAGTCTGAGTCTCCCTTGAACCTATCTTTCTGAAGCTGTGAAATGAGCATACAACCATGCTTTAAGTGGACTCTGGAGCAGGCTCAAAGATAAAACCTACATTTGGAGCAACAGAAATGGGACTAAAAAGGCATGAGAAGAGATTTCAAAAGAAAAGAATTGGATGCATAGTTAAAAAGTCCACAGTTGAAAGAAAGTGAAACAGTATTGTTTGACAATGTTGTTTAGAAGTTCATTCCCCTAGGGCAGGGAATGAACAGACCTATTTGAAGAAAAGCAAGAACTAGAGATTTATATTCTCTGCATATCAAGAACACAAGAGAACCTGTGTACTTGAATGTACAGTATGAAAAGGAGAGTGAAATGCTATCAGGAACTGCCATGGCAGTCGAGTGGACCAACTCACTGCTATGAGTCAGTTCAGTGGACCAACTCACTGCTATCAGTTGGCCCACTTCAGCTACAGGATAAAAGTCACTTCAGAAACATTCCAGAACAAGCACTCTAAAGGTGCATCTATTTATCAGCCTTGCTGTGGGTCATCTTATGACAGTGTGTAAGAACAAGCTTTAAACGGGTTTGTTTTGATACTGAGCAGCATGGGTATGAGGAAAGCAAAGCAGAAACCACAGTAAATGAGTTCAGAGAGAGCACAACTACTATTGCTCCACTTTGGGCCGATTGCCAAATCAGCCATGACTGTCTTTAAAGAGGGTTTTCATAAAACACATCTGGATCATTTGAGCACAATGATGAAAAGATGTATGTAAAGAGTTATTGTAGCAAACTGACGAAGCCAAGCAAAACCAGTGTTTCCATGCGGAGGTTCTAGATTAAAGAGCTTGGGATACAGTTACCTGAGATGATTTCAAGATCATTTGCCCTATTCAAAAATACTCACCTGAATATTTTCATTGCTTTATACTATTGGAATATTTTATTACTGTTACACATGTATTAACAATGGCAGCATTATTTACAGCCACATGGCTCCTGATCTGCTATATGTTACATTAAATGTTGTTAGTGAAGAGAGAGGGCTACAGCAGGCACCACTTTGTATCTAAGATATGTGAACCCAGGAAGGTTGGCAGTTACCAGGCACAGGAATTAAGAACTAAGATGAAGTATTTCATGCCATCACTGTGTGGGACTGCATGGACCTTTCAAGTTTAAAGGGCACTCGAAGACTGGAAGCCTAATACACAGTTTCTAGTTACTTAGACTTAAAGTTGCAGGCAGAATCCTCTCAACACACATTTATCTAGACAAGTGTTATACTGCCAGGTGTCAGAGTGAACAAGAACTGTAGGTACTAATTTAGTGACATGATAATGCAAATAGTAAAGGAGTATAAGAATTGGTTTTCAGCATCCATTGACTGCAGGCCGGCTGGGCCGAGCAAAGAGGATGGGAGATGGCAAGGTGTAACTTCCTCCTCAAGCAGTTTTGGTTTTCTTTCATTTATTATCTCCAGACATAAGGAACAACAGAGGGGCTGGTAAGCAACATGGTGTCTGACAGGCAGAAGGTGAAAACTGCTGAGATAACCAGTGAAAGCACTCTCCCATGCTTACTTTATGAGTTTACAATCCAAAATGAACAGAAAGAAATAGCTTACCTGTAAAATACATGTTCACAAAACAGAAAAATAAAGCCCTTGAAAGAAGAGTGTTTAACTGAGCATTTGAATATGCTTAAGGTTAGGCCCATGCTGAAAGCCTCATGGATTTTACTGGGACTACAGCACAGGTGTCTATTTGCTAAATGGGAATATGATTACCCATGTGCTGAAGTCGTTTCCTGAATCTGACTCTTAGCCACTGCTTAATATCCACATAGACAAATGTTCAGCTTAGGCAGCCATGGCAGAGAGGTACTAAAAGTAATGAAAATATGTGGTTCATTTATATTAAAAGGATATGCTTGTCACATTTACCAGGCTTGTTTGGGTTTTATGCTACTGCGTTCTTTGCTGAAGACCGAGTCTGTCTGGAAACGAGGTCTGTGCAAATTATATTATAGAACTAGAATTGCTCAGCAGAGTCAGTTCGGAGCATATGGTCTCAGTGACATTTTAGAAGGTAACAATGAAAGGGTGAAAGAAAGCTCCTAAGCAAGACCCGGAAATACTAGTGTAAAAAAAACAAAACAAAACAAAACACACACCACAAAAAAAAACACCACAAAAAAAACCAAAACAAAACCAAAATCCAACAACAGCAGCAGACTTAAGGGAAAAGGGCAGAACAAAGTCAAGGTAAAAAGACATCTGTGAACCATGGGAATGATGGGGCCAAAGGAAAATGGCTAGATAGGAGTTAGGGACAGAAATCATGCATCAGAGGAAAGATTGAAAGTGGAACTCAAAAGGGAACATCAAAAGATCCAGGAAGATGGTCTCCGAGAAATCCACCATGGGTGATTAAACTTTCATGAATTACTAACAAATCTAACTGTTTGCCTCAGGAAGCTCCCACTGTGTCCCAAATGAATTACAGAAAGGCTCAGAGAAGGTGGGGAAAAGAGAGCAGTAACTGCAGTTCGTTCAACTTCATGAGCCATTGTAATTTTTCACCTCTCTGATAAAGAGAAATGGCTGACAACATACAGTGTGGCACAACAAATAATGAGCTCTTCAACTTTGGTGGAGCACTAATTGTGAACATGTGGCTGCAACATGGGAGAAAACAGATGTCCACCAAAAATGCAGTTTATTGCAATCAAAACCCATACACAGTGTTGACAGTTTCCATGACGCTTTTCTTGGGTATAAAACAGGTGTTCGATTCCTAATCAAAAAAATGAAAAATTTTGGTTTTACTGATGCCCATTTCGTGTTAGATTTCATTCATTCAAACATATTATGCTCCCCATAGAATGTTTAATAATTTTTATCTTAGTAGTTAGCCATCATCAGTATGAAACTAAGATATGTTTTCAGAATTTTTTTTTTTTAGTTTCTATGTATTAAAATTTCAGGCTTTGTTTCCAATCAGGAACAAAAACTAATTAGAAAAAGCCATGATTGTGTTTGGGGTTTTTTTTGTTTGTTTGTTTGTTTTAAACTCTAGTACTAAAAAAAGAGGTATGATCACAGAAAAATAATTTATAAAGGCAAGACTGAAAATAAAACAAGACGTTGCTCCTATCTGAGCTGAAAGCTCAGAGATGTGGCACCATATATTCAGATAAACGTCAGTTTCTTTCAAATTTATCTTTGAGATTCCAAGTTTCTAAAAGGTAAACTAAACTCTTCTACTACTAACTTTTTCTCCGTGTTGACAGGAAAATAAACATTTCAAGAATTCATTGTAGAAATACCCTTTGGATGGAACTTACTTACAGAATTTCTGTATTTTCGATTTCAAGTTAAAGCCTTGCAGCCCGTTGAAAAGTAGAGGCAAAGATAAAAAAAAAATCGCCACCATCTCTGCTGGGCTGCTTCGAATACTTTTCTCATAATTCAGCTGCCAAGGACTGCCAGAGTTAAGTAGCTTGGTACATGACTGAGGTGAATTTGTCTGTGCCTGCAGTTCACCTCCCTCCCTGGAAAAGGCTGCAGACCAGCACTTTTTCCTTCATGTCATCATGAATTAAAAAAAGTCTTAATCATCACTATAAAAAAAACCAGAAAAGAAACCCCCCAAAATAGCTTAAAGCATCATACCAGAATAACAGTTTTAAGTTAATAGCTATTTACCCCTGTTAAGGTTCCTTTCTTTCAGGATCTCTGCAGAGTTACCTTTAGATTTTGTCACATTCAGCCGTCTCATTCCCAGGCCCTGCCTAAAACCTTTCTGCTTGCAACCGGTGACCTTCTCACACTCCTAGTACAGAGGTGCTGGAGCTGGGATGCTGGCACAGGATAAAAACTGGGGCACAAAGCTCAGAGGATGCTGCAGACAGTCTTCTGCAGGTATCAGCCTGGGCATCAGGAGGGCCAGTGTGTGCCACATCCCGACATGGTGGCACTGAGTGCAGCTGCCACCACCCACCAGCCCAACCCTCTGTCACCAATCATGCCACAACGAGCTGTTTGCTAGAGGTCACAGCTGACGCAGAGGAGATAGGTTAGCAATAGGAAAGGCATAAGGAAAAATGAAAACTTGAATTTTTCCCTCTGTCTCACATGCACCTCGTATAATGATTACTAAGACTGTTTGCACAATGAAACCTCGTTCCAGTCCAAGGTTCAGAAGTGCTTTGCTGTAGACAACAATAATAAACAGCCTTTTGTAAATTAAAATGGAGGATTTTCTAAAAGGCAGGCCATACAAAGCCTACCAAAATTCAGTAGGAGATGGATGACAACCTATCTGTTCTTTGAAATTCTCCCCTGGCAGAAATAATTGTCTGGGTTTTTGGCATGAAAACAAACACATCTATTCCTACACCTTCTTTTCTGTAGTGCTGTCCTTTTCCAAATCATTGTGAAGTGTATATACACATATTGTCACACTAAGCAGTATCATGGCTTCCTAAACAATTCATCAAAAAGCCACTGCACATTCATAATTAAAAAAGTAATTTCTGACAGTGTAAGAAAAAAATATGAGCAAATAAATCATTAGGAAAAAACACATCCCATGTCCCCTAAACTGCTTCTCATATCATTCTCTTCATAAAGCAATGCATTACCTGTCAGTACTTGTGCTGTGAGGTAACTAGAATGAATATCACAAAAACATGTACAGGCTCTGCTCAAGAGCTCATTTCTAAACCACTGCAAAACCCTGGTATTTGGCTACATCTTAATTTTACTTGTAGAAAATAAAGAAGCCATGAAGAGCAAATGAGAGTTCAAGTCTTCAATAAACATCTTGGTATGGCAAAACTGAAATTTAGTTTATTTTGGGCTGTGTTTGAGTCTGATTTTGGTTTTGTTTTCACTTTGCTACACAATCAGATTTTAAAGAGTGAGAACCTATCTTCCACCAGAACTACCACACTAGCTTCAAGGGCGGGGGGGGGAAGGGGAGGGCAGGCCTTCAAGAAACTTCTCAATAATTTGTTAACTCTTTGAAACCCTTACCTCTTAACGGGAGCAGAGCTGCATCAGCATCCTAAGGGAGGACTTAGGATTTAGCAAATTTTCCATTTGAATTTCACTTCAGAGAAGAGAGTGCAACAATACCAAAGAAAGAGCAGAGGCTGCCACTTCATTTGAAATCAACAGTTTCAAATTCAAGACAAAGGAATTTAGACAGGAAAGGAAATAAAAGGTCTGGTCTTTACCACAGGTTTGCCTTTGTACACATCTCACCTAATATATATGAAAAGACACTGGTCTTGGCAGAGCCACAGACCACTATTTTAAAAACATCAAAAAGAAAAAGCATCTGACTCTGCAAATGTGCATTGCTGTTTCGCCCAAAGGTTTGTTTTGGCAGGTTCTTTTAGCCATAACCTGTTCAGGTTACTCCCAGGAGCCATCCCTTTGAACCATGGTGATACCTTGCATGAGGAAATTAAGCAACAGGATCACCAACATAATGAAGGGCATCACAAGACAAAAATAATCTCAGTGGGAAACTTATCGATTCAATCTTCTTATGGAAGTGCATAATATAGAACAGTCCAAATAATTTTGGCTATTCAAGGGTCACAGTAATGCACTGTAGATATTGAATAACTGTTTATGTTACCAGGAAATACAATAATGAAAAGACATATGAAAAACTGGAAAAGGGAAAGAAAAGCCTGCAGTGTTCTATTTGCAATGCAACAATCATGGATCTTACTAAATCATGCCATTGTACCTTTGTATCGACTCCTCTGTGTGATTATTGCTGAAATGTGGGTAAAGTACACCCTATATTCAATTGATATAGGCTGCACAACATTAAGCACTGAATAAAGGATTTTTTTTTTTTTTTTAAAAAGGAACAGATGGTCACCTTATTCAAGCAGCTGTTGGGGGGGAAAGTGTTTCACTATCAGGCATCAAAGGCTAAAAAATGGTCAGATTCAGATGCACTCCCTCCTGCTAAGTAGTGGTATCAGCATTGAGCCACTAACTGGTGTGAGACAGGAAAAAAGTAGTGAGGCAAGAAGGCTCCTCTTGGTCAACTCTGCCCGCTGCTCTCGGTGGGATATGAGCCATACCTACAAATCCAAGCTGGTACGGAGCAAAAGCTCTAACTATGCCTTAAGGCATTTTTAATGTCCAAGTTCAATGCTAACAAGTGGAATTGCCAAAGAGTACAGTAAAGGAATAAGCATCTTAAAGCCTTTAAAAATAAAATTTAGTTATTTCAGGAGATTATATTTTATCACTAGGTGGCATTGCTCTAAACCTTTCAGTGCCTCTCTTCTGAGCTCTTTACTGTAAGGGTATTATTCTAACAGCTGGTGAAACACACAGGTTTCACTGAGGTGGCACCAGCCATGCTGCTCAAAATATGTGTACAACACTTCAGCGAATCTATATGGCAAGAGATTTTATTCTAACTTTAGCCTCAACTCTTCCGTTTACTACTACAGAAATAAATGCAGTCCATAACCAAATGTTCAGTTACTCCAACCGAAAGCCTCAGCCTACTCAGAAGCGTTTATGCCATAACTCCAGCCCCCTCTAATGGCTCCCCCCTTCCACAATTCACCTTCGCAATTCTTTCCACCAGGGACAGCACAGTTGGTTACAGCTCATGTTCCAGTGTTGTACAACAGCTGTAAAGCCAGGGCTTTTTGCCAATTCACTGCACCACCGGGTTGACTCATTGGCTTGTGGAAGTTGAAAAACACATTAAAAAGTTATTTTCAAATTTTTTTTTTTTTGCTTGAACTATTGAACTGTCTGTGAAAGCTGTTCATGAAAAGTCTGACAGCATGAAATAGAGGAAAAAAGCATGAACATTTGTATTATCTCTAAACGTGAATAAAGTTTTCAACAGCATAGAAGTGATACAAGAACTCAAATCTCCATTTTGAAACAACCTTAGTAAATGTGTGCCCCATTCAATTTTGGAAACTACTGAAATCTCATTCTGACTCCAGTAACTAAACCCTATGTATTGTGTCTGAGACTTATGACCCAATGTGCAATGGTACCATATCCCAAAGCGCGTTTAAAGCTTCAAGGAGGTAAAGTTTAGCCATGCCCAGAAATCCTGAAATCCCCTAGCCTGCAATTACCTAAAGCACAGATATGGCAAAAAGTCTGTTTATGCAATTTCATATTCAGGAGTCACTGGGTAAGAAATATAGCAAGGTCTTGGAAGAGGGACTAGAGCCTAGAACTCCTCACTCTTAGCCCAGGACCCCAGGCACCAGCTGAAAAATCATGATCCTTACATGTCTACATTTTCAAGAGATAACGAGTGAGGACATTCAGCCCCTCGCACAAGAAATGCCTGCATGTTTACTACCTTAACAGCTATGGCCTCCGTTCCATTGCTAGATTTTTTTTCTTCCTTTCTAAGAGAAGACCCTTTAATAAAATGTACTCTATGGCCTGGATGGCACTATCTGCTTTACTAATTTGACAAGCTGATTTGTATTTGCCTCTGATTCAACAAATCAACTTCATTAAGTCAGCAGCAATGACCCTTCCCATTTTCCTGAGCTCAGATCAATGCCAAAAGGTCAGAACAGCTCTATGACCAGCAGCGCTCATGTTCAACAGATTTTATCCTAGGAATGAGATGATTTGTTAACAGTCACATCACTCAATTTTAGGAGAAATACATGGCCAATCCAGCCCCTTTTAAACCACTTCAGGGCAAAGACAGAGTGCTTCTTGGTAGAGGAAACCAAGTCAGTTGAAAGAACAAAGAGTTATTTTCACTTTCAATACTACACAAAGTTAATTTCTAAAAGTTCCTTTACGTGCCTCCTTATATGCCCTCTCACTCTGATAAACATACACACAACTATCTTCCAGTTCTGAGAAGTGAAAGACAGCCTCAGAGAAATGGGTCAAGGAAGCTTTCCCCGCTCTCTCAGCCTGTACAGCCTGAGTTTCATTCACTAGGTTCTCCAACAATTGCTTCAAGTCTTTGTAATTGGGCATGTGTAACTGTTCAATCAGATTGATAACACTTACTCATCCTTGCCAAGCACTTGAGCTCTAGGGATGAAAGCAGCTTCGCACTAACGGTAACTATTGTCTTCAACCTACAAAAGCCTTAAATACACACTCGGGAAAAAATAATAGGGAAAAGTTTTAGCAGTTTAACTGACTCCATTTAGAAACAGTTTAGATAAACTCAGTGAACCTCCCTTATGCTGGCTCTCAAGAAAGTGTCCATAAATCAGTTTCTGAACCATTTAGTGGGAGCAGAAAGAGCTGTGTGCTGTGCTCTCAGCCCAAGGTGCATGGCACAATGCTGGTGCGCTGCTTGCCCGAGACATACCACCGATGTCCTAATACAACAGTCCCCCTTCTCTCCCTTCTTTTCTGAAACTATTCCCCTGACAGGTACAGCCAGAAAACAGCCCCTCCTTCATGAAGGGTCCAGGAATTTTTTTGTTTGTTTTGTTCTCTTTTCTCTTTCATCCTATCCAGCAAATGCCAGCCACTGATTAACAGCTCATTGCCACTCCTGCTCCCTTGGAAGTACCATTTCTCCCTGAAAGAGCCCAGTGCAGATGGACCAATATCATTCATTTGTATGTACTTTGAAAAATCACACATTGAATCACCGTGGGTAACAGGTGACTGTCACAGCTTGACACTGCTGTATAGACATGGGCTGAGTGTACCCGTTATGCCACTGAGGAATAATTAAGTAGTCTGTTAATAATCTTAAAAATGAACAGTGATTGCTATTAATACATTAGTCATCTTAATAAAACTACCCACATATACATGATAAATGATGATGATGACAATAGGATTTAAAAAGGAAAACCTGTGTAATGAGAGCACGCCCTCAAAGGAAAGCGAGCTCTGTGGTTCAAATATGTGAATTCAGAGACTGAATTCCCTCTCAGGTCTGCCACTCACTGCCAGTGTTGCACTCACTTACAAAATAGGGGCATTTATATAAATTAGACATATCTAATTTAATCAGGCACCCGGTATTAGAACATCTGCATGAAATACTATGAGGAAATACAAAACCCCACATTTGCTCCCTCCAGAAGCAACTGACTGGAGTCTACAGAGACACTAACTTTTTGGCAGAGAAACAAGCTTTTCCTTCTCAAGAACAGACCATTCTTAGAGTCATTCATTGCCCACCCTCCCTGGCTGCCTGTTTAAGGTCTGGCATTACTCTGCTCAGGAAGCAATTCCGTTCATTTCTGTAGCATCCCCCATGAGAGTCTCAATAGGGCTGAGCACCGAAACAAAAGGTCACCAGGAAATCAAAGCAGGAGTGGGCTGCGAGCTGGTGCTCACAATAGCAGGAGAGAAGGATGGCCTTTTGGCTACAGGCACATGGCTTATTGCAGTTTTCTTCACCTCTGAGGATTTGGCAAAGGTGTCAGGTCTGAATTTCTTTTATTGAACATACAAAGTCAAGTCAGGCAAATGTTAGAAGGGAGAATGTCTTCTGGAAAGAAGATGTTATATAATTATAACATCATAGGAACTACTCACGCATATCTAAAGGAACTTGTATCTTAAAATCAGTATTTTCTGCAAGGTTAAAGTGAAAGAGCATCTGAGATTGAAGTATTTATTAGCTATCTTTCTGCTGATAGTCATTGGTAATTATTAATTACCTAACACTTCTGACAAAAGCAGGGTCTTTCTTTAGTCAAGAATTTGATGAGTTGCAGTGGTAATTTTTGGAATAATGTGAACAATTCTGGTCACTCAGATTAAAGAAAGATGGAAATTGATGCAGGTATTAAAAAAACCAAAACAAAACACCAAAACAATGAGGACAGTCACAGGAACCAAGAGGCAGCCCAAAGGTTGCAAAGTCCAGCTGGGTTTTTTTCAACCAATCAAGGAACAGAAGAGAAGGGATAGGGCTGCTCTGAAAATCAGTTGCAGAAGCACAAAAAACACATCTAGGGGAAAGCACTGACAAGGAAGGGACACTTAAGACCAGGTGCAGTATTGTTATAAGAACAGTGGGTATTAATAATCCCTACTGAGGCATGATTACACTGAAAATTAAAAGATTAAGCATTAAAAGAAAAGAATTGAAAGGATTGAGGTCTTATAGCTGGGCAATAGGTTTTAAGATATAGCTTGCTAAGCTTACAAAAAAGGCTGCGATGTGGTACATTCAGCAAGAAGGGTTTGAAATTGCTAACCTGGTAGATCACTCTCAGTTCTTTGTACCAATGCTTCTTTTAAAATAAAATAAAAAGGCAGGGCTCATATAAGGCAATTATTTTCAAGAAACATACACATGACATAATCTGCATAGAAGTTTCATTTCCCCTTGTGGATTTGCAAAAAATTTGTTAAACTTTTTCCTCTATTACAATTAAAACATCTGCTGTGACTACATGGCAAAGAAAGCTAAAGAGCTAAGAGCAAGCATTTTATCAAAGGGTGACAGATTTCTGAAAAGTCTATCAGCAGGCTTGGCAGCTAACGGGTAAATTACAAGCCCATGATAGATAACAACTAAGTTCTGTGGGTTGAGCAAATGCCAAACATGGCAGCTGATTTTTTCAGGCTACAGAAACTTTCCAAAAGCAGGGACAGTTTCCAACACAGTGTACTACCCCTTTGCTCCTAAGGCATGTTCTCTAGTACATATCCCTCTGGCAGGATAACACCTGTACCTTTTGTAATGAACTTTACCAACTCTGACTACATTAGACCGAGTATTACTGCGGGCAAAAATCCCCAAATATATAGTGAGTATGTCTTAGCCTGACCTTCTCTATGAAACAGTACAGGAGACCTAAGTGCTCCTAGGTGAGGCCTTGATCCAAATCAAGTAGGGAGGTGATCGTGCCCCTGTACTGGGCACTGGTGAGGCCGNTGCTTCAGGTCCTTATTGTACCTTGAAGCCTCATTGGGAAGGGATGGAAGTCTCAGAGCCTCCCTGAAGAAGAAACTGAGCTGCCCTGCATAACACTGCCTGGATCAGTTAGCACAGGAGGAACCATGTTCTGGTCCTCTCCTTTCTCAGAGCCAAGGGGTACCTGGAAGATGCAGTGGTGTTACAGTCTCAAGAAGCTGCAGCCCTGCTCCCATCTGGATATAGCCAGGGTGATTACACCCTACCAGTTGGTCCTCGCATGCTGCCCATGAAAACATGGAGATGGAAGTAACATAGGAAGAGTGACAAAGTAAGAGGGGTGAAGAGAAAGACTGTATGAGACTGAGGGAAAGGAAAAGCAAGGAGAGAAGGCAATGGGAATGCAGAGGAGGATGGAAAGAAGTGAAAGATGGATAAACCAAAGACAATATATAAAATAAAGATGGCATGAAAGAAGAGACACATAGAGAAGAGACGGGGCCAAAATATGTGCGAAGCCCAAACAGAACAGTGTGAGAAACTGCTATCAGAAATAAAAAAGCTGAGAGGATGCGTGAATGAGATGTACTTCTCTTCATCATGGCAAACCCACTGCCTCCTGTCTGCCTCCTTCCAGCTGGCTTCCCTGCAAGAGCTTGCATTTCTGGTACAGCTGCCCAGTAGCCTAAATGTTCATCTCCGTATCTATTTATGCAAGACACTATATCAAATATTACAAAAGCAGCTAAAAACAGCTCTAAAGAATCAGCTAGTGCAGTCTCTGCACACTTGTAAGGGCTGGAATGCAGCACCTTTTCAGTACAGCACCATTACAGTATGCCTTTAAGCCTCTGCAAACAAATCCAACTAGTGAACAGTTGCTGATTTATCATGCAGTTCCCTGGAGCTGCAATAAGGTTGAATCCACCTACTAGATTCACCACAGAGATTCCTGAGAGGTCACTTGAATTACACTTAATGTTTGTTGCAATATGAAAATGTTGAGGTGTGAGATGCTTCCATCTCTTAAAATGAACTCAATTGCCTCATTCCAGGAAAAGGAAAGGTGCTGCTTCAGCCTCAGACCACCACACAACTCCTACCGAGATCAACAGAAATGTCACTGACACAATGGAGGCAGAATGGATTGCAATTCTGCACTGTTTTTATTTGGTAGTAAACATCTCTAAAGCAGACTGTGCCCCAAAGTATGCTTTCACACAAACCTGGTGTTCCCCAGCAGGACTGCTTATGTGAACAGATTTTGGCACTAGCTGTCTCAGGTATAAAGGTGCAAATTTACTACTCATTACTGTGTTATTTCTCCAACACTTATTTGCTCCTGGCTCCCAAAAGTTGCCATAAACCAAAAAGAAACTACATCTTTTTTGTGAAATGACAGAAGAGCAGCAGTCCTCCCAGCTGCAGAGCTGTGAAAAGATGACAGCTGTTAGATATATTCTTTCTGACTGTATTTTTACACAAGAATATCAGTGTGAGCATGCACAATCCAAGGGCACTTCCCCAAAGATGGCAGCTGAAAGCAGCTTTTGTTGGAAAACACACAGAAAAATCCTCAGGAGAACAGAGCTTCTCCTCTAAGAGAAGCTATCCCTGTCTCTTAAAAAACCCGTACGAAGTCAGTTCCACACACCCAATCATTCCTGGGTTATCTGCAACTGTCCATTTAGAAATACTATGCCCCTCTTCTAGCAGTCAGCCCTCTCTCGTGCTGTTCCACGGCTAAGGGAACACAACCAAAATTCAGGTGTCTGTTCCTAGGAAGCCTTTCATCCAGTGCAGCTGTAGATTCTGATCTGTTATTACTTTGTTAATTTGTTTCTCAACATTACAGGGATCCCCCGGCTCTAACTACTTCTGCCTGGCATACTCTCTGCCACTTGTACTTGAAGAGCTTCTAGAACATGTTTCAGAAGCAGCTGTCTGAAACTAAGAAACAGAGCACTTAGACATGTCTGAAGATGCTAGTGACACAGCATTCCTTGGCTCTTCCTTGGGCTGAGATAGCATCAGTGACATTTTTATCTAAGGATGTAATGAAAGGAGACCAAGGATTTTAAAAATTTGGTTTGGTATTTTAGCAACAGAACTACTGCAATGACAAACAAAATTCAGGCATGTACCTTAAAAAAAAAATCACATTGCTAAAAGTTGTAAAAATTACATAGAGAGTTTCTGTCCCTTGTTAATCTCAGTCATGAAAAAAGCTGTGATTTCAAGTACTTCCTAGAATCAGGGGCCCAAATGCACTAAGGTTCACGAGCAGCTTGTTTTTCAAGAGGACCAAGGATGTCAGTGAAAGCAGAAATTCTCTCTACGTTCTGAAATAGTTTTGTGCTAATATGGTCTAACCAATAATTTTAATTTAAAAACCAGAGCACATACTTCTGCAGAGATGGAACAGATGCAGAGTGGACAGGTAAAGCTTTTTTACCTTGAAACACACTATGTTCTCATTTCTAAGCAATCTTTCAGTCTTACAGTTCAGTCTTACAATTTACTCTTTTGCTTTTCTCCTCTGGCACTTTTGAGCAAAGAGCGGGCTTTTAAAACCTCTGTGTGTCCTAATGGTTAATCAGCAAGAAAAGCATCCTGGGCACAGGATAGGTTGCTGACCATAAGTGTTCAAATCCGGGTTTAGAGTCCCAAAACAGAGACTAAACTTACTACTGTGATTTTGGCTCCAGGATTCCTAGCACTGGTCACACCCCAAGTGCTACGTTGCACTTAAATATGCAACTAACACTTAGAGCTTTTAGAAACATATCTCAAAAGAGTAAGGAAGGCGGCTGACTTCAGAGCTCAGGGCACAGTCCAAGATGTTATGCCTGGGTGAGAGCTAGGACCGCTGGTGGCTCCACCACAGGGCGAGATGACAATGTTGCACTCTAAGTCTCCTCATGACACCTACCACCATTAACCATTCTCATGCAAATGGTGCCTTGACGACATAAGGAATGATAGAAAATACAAAGCATTGGGCAAGGGAAAAAAGGTGAACAATTTAGGTAGCCTTTAATGTTTGATGCCATATAATTTGAGTCCTCGCACACAGCAAGAGGTATTTGACATTTTCCTCTCCAGAGATTAGCACTTGCAGGTATTGATTTAAACTAGGATTTATACCATGACTGTCATTTTTATGAAGGGCACAATAAGAGAGATTAGCAAGAAATTGCCAGATACACCATCCTTAATCAGCTGCAAACTGTTTTCATCCTAAATCTGTAGGTTTGTCAGCAAAAGCAAAATTAAGTAGGGTAGCAGGAAAAGAGCATTCAGCCCGACAGAATAAAAATAGCCACCAAGAAAGGGTGCCATAAGAGAGCTTTTTATTTTCTATTTTTAATCTGAAACAAATTCACAATTCATGCCACCTCTTTTTAAATCTTATTATCTGGTTTGGATTAGAATTAAAGTTCCTTCTCAAACACCAAGCTCTCCCCATGTCCTCTACAGGACATGGGTTCCACCTGAGCATGTCAGAGGCTGCCAGGCCAATTTCTCATTACCCAAGTCCCTTGCTGGATGCAGTCTTAAGTAACATGCATCCCTTTCCCAACCCATAAATCCTTTGGAAGAAGTATGTTTAAAAAACACTACACATAAGGAAAAAATCCACCCAGCTCTGTGTGAAAGAGACCTAAAGATTGAATATATCATTAAGAAGGATTTTCTTTGGCACAAATAGAAGTAAAAGCCTTGCTCCTTTTGATTTTCAGTAAGAGTTCACCACCCACCTTGTTCTCAGTGCAATTTGCCCAAGTGCCTTTCAATAGGCCTTGTCCCTCTAATCCATTCTGAAAATCCCATTTTTGCCTGCTTGGCAGTTATGGAAACATATACTACAGCCAGGTGTATTTCAATTACAAAGGATAAAAATTGCAGGGAAAAAATATTACATTGTCTGCCTCTCTTCTAGTTACCCAACCTCTAAATTACAAGCAGGAAAATGGGGGCCTCTTTCACTGCTAAAGTCTGCTTGAAAATTGGTTTCCTGTTTAGCCGGCGCCATGGAATTTAAATTATTTTATTCTAAAAGTTACAAAGCACCAGAGGTTCTTGCCTCTGAGTGAAATGGATTAATATTTACAAGAATTATATTTTTCTTGATAAGGCTTAGTCTGCATAGCCCTTTATCAATGATGCCCTGATATGATAGAGCTGTTTCTGTTAGGGTTAGGTTCAGGCAACAAGCATAGCAGGTTTTGTTCACTTTCTGTCTGGATGACCTTAGGTAAAAGCCCAATGCTGGTCCCTATGAGGTACAATTAATCTCCTGAATGGTGAAAACCTTTGATATCTTTTCTGTTGTGCCTACAACTAATGAAAATTTCACAACTGCCTTATTAAGGGAGAAATATGTTGAAGCAGCTCCCTATCATTCATACTGCCTTTTGAGCTTGTGTTACTGATTCAGGGATGACCGAAATTGCATCTGCTATGAAAAGAAAGCCATGGAACTGAAAAAGTGGGAGTGCCATCCATCCTGAGAGTAGGGATCATCGTGGGTTTAGACACATTGTCTCAACTGGGCCTGCTGTTGCACTTCCATGGAGCATTTTGCATGGACCCCCAAAGCTGTGCCTGTGTTTATGTAAGCAGCCAGCTTTGGATCTAGATTTCTTCTCATCATGTGGTGAAAAGTTTACCGAGGCCAGGCTGTGCAAGGCTACTTCTGTCACAGGAGCTGAATAGCAAGAGAAAAAGAGGAAGGGCTGGGACAGAGACATCCAGCCTTAGTAGGCTGCTTCAGAGGAAATTCGAGAGGTGGGCTGCAGTCAGTTTTCTCCTACCCCAAGCAGCAATTTTGCACCTGGGAGCAGCAGCAACCAACTTGACTTCCCAGGCCTCTGGCCTAAAAATAATTAGGAGGAACATTTTGCTGTTTTTTATCTGCAGCCTACAGTTTGAGAAAACTGCTTTCCTCATCTGCACCTGTCCAGTGGGAAGCTTTCAAAGGAACAATGTCAAAATGCAGTGCACCTCCATGGCCCAATGGGGCCAATTTATGATGGCTGAGGATCTAACCCAGACTGCTTCTCTCATTTCTCTGCTCCTCAATCTGTATTCAAAATGTTTTGCTATCAGAGGTTTATCTTATGAAATAGTAATATCATTCTGGCTTAGTGCCAAGGTTGGGCTAAGGGTTGGCAATACATTACTGCTCCAGGTAATCAGCTCAGCAACTTTCAACTGTCAGCCACAGCTCTCTGAAACTATCCTGGCAATAATAAATGTTTTCAGATATACTCATTGCTGATGCATTAGAAACAGTATCCAGCAAATGTGAGACTTAGCTCTCCGTGTACGCAATGGGTCTAATACAGTTGCAATGATCCAACCAACCAGTCAGAAAATAATTTTAGTTCTTGTACAAACATCTATTTTTTTAAGCAGAGATACACAACCAGCTCAGGGAGAACTCAGTAAATGTTTTTAACATTAAATAAGACATAACAACATAATTATAGAAGTAGAAAATGAAGACTATTGTTGTGCCCGAGGAAAACAAAGACCTTCTGGAAGTGGAAAAAAAAAAAAAAAATAATTCTTTTATGGTTTTTTGGGGGTTTTTTTGTTTGGTTGGTTGGTTTTTTTTTTTTTTTAGTAGCGCTGTACTTTAAGTTAGACCACATTTAAATTACTAGACCAGACTTGGAATAGAGGATAATAGCAAGCCATCCAGACCATATAACCCTCTGTAGGTTTAATCTACAGAGAGCTCAAGGTTTCATTTTCTGTGTGAAAAGATAGGTCCACTCTAATTCTTATATGAAAGTTGTTTCAATCCAGCTTTAGAAGAAGAAAATTCTTGCATTACCAAGCGTTTCCCTGCAGCATATTGAATATTTCCTTGATCTCTTCCTACTACCAAATAATTTATGGGATTCACTGTGTCTTAGACCACAGAAAGTTTGCTTGTAGCAGAAATACAGTAGGCCTCGTGATGAAGGAGAGATCAATATAAACAAGAAAAAAAATTGTTCATAGATTTCAACACCACCCCCTCCCCCCTGATGTTTAATCAATTACCAGTATCTGGTATGTTTTTATATTCTGACTTAAATCTAAAGTTTTTCTGTCACAGAAATCTAACTCAAATGATATTTTGCAAAGAATTAACAACAGCTCTGTACTCTTCCAGTCTTCTTCCTGAAGGACTGTCTCCTTTTATAGGGTTGCTTTCCTCCATTTTGCTTTCCAAGTAAACAACCTCACCTGACACCTTATTCATCATGCACTAATGGTGGAGAATGCAAACCACACTTGCACTCCTGATTTGTAACTCTTTTCTTCAGACAGTATAAAGAGACTGAAGGTAACAGTTTTTGAAGGGCCAAATGCTAGCAAAATGGTTAGCCTGTAGCGATTTGCAGCAAGTTAGAAATCGTCCTTGTTTTTGCGTTACCTACTGACATAAACAGTGGCCTGACACGTGTGATCAGCTACACCGCATTTTTACTCCCTTGACAGTAGCATTGATTTAGAATTAAAAAGCAAAACCTCCAAGCCATGAAAGTACAGAGTCTAACTGGGGAGGAAAGCAGCTGAACTCTAGTTTTGGTTACAGGTGGCCAGAAGTATTAAAAAAAAAAAAAAAAAAAAGAAACAACCCTCTCAAAATCAGAGGAAGATCAAAACTTTGATTTCTTTGGGTTTTTTCCCCCCTCCCTGTAAATAGCAACATGCAGTATTTCCAAACGGAAATCATTCCCATGGAGCCCATGAAACAGAAGGGAAAACTGGACAGCATACTGAGCAACTACAGGAAACACCCAGAAGGATCCCAGGAAGACCTGCTCCTTGGGGGCTCACGGCATCCCCACTGACACCACTGGTAGCACTGACACCAATGAACTCTCCCCAACCAGAAAACATCAGAACATTTTGATCCTTGGCCTTGGGCCAAATCTCTTCCAAAACTGGCACTTCTTTCCTGAAATTGGAGAGGTTGAAAGACCTACTCTGTCCTGGAGTGAACATCTAGAAAGCATCATCTTTTAATCCCACAGTACCCCAGCTGCTGGACCATCCTGACAGAGCCAGAATTCACAGAAATCAACATTGGATTCAACCAAAACTTGTCAAACCCCAAATACAGGGGCATATCTCCCTTTACGTGGGAAAGAAATATAATCAATATTTTTCTTGTGCTCCATTTCTGCCCTGGGGAAAGTGCTGAACAGTACCATTTCTACATGCTTCCTGCAGCATTCTACTGCCTTTTTCCAATCTAGTATGAAGCGTCCTTAGGTTAGCGTAAGGCTACTTGAGTTTCCTTTCTTATATGCATTCCTCCCAGGAGCGGATGACTACTTCAGTGTTTACATTCTGATGACCAGCCTCCAAGATCAACTCTGCAAGCTCTCTGCCACTCGATGAAAACATACTTGTTTTCCTGTTGACGTGCACAACAGTTTTTAGTTAATACGTCCCCAGACCAGAGAAGCCATCAATGAAATATTAATTCGTTGTGCTGCTTGAATTACAGTTCCTGGCTGGGCAAACTAAAAGGTCCTCTGTCACAGGAGTGGGTTTGTTAAACTTAATTGCATATCTTACTCTTTCTGAGTCATCAAAACATTTGAGGTCTCTACATAACTTCAAAATACCTGAATCAAGCACGAAAACAAGAAAACAAAGAAAGAAAGAACAAGAAAAACAAACCAAAAAGCTGAATGCTGTTTCACACTGCCCCATATGATTAAAGAGAATTAGAGAGTGAGCAGAAAAGCCCTAGAGTCAGTGACATTGGTATTGCCATGAGTGAGTATCTAGGGAGCTGCTGAAACTGCTAGCACTTGGGAATCTTGTGCAGTTTCGCACCGTGGAAGATGAAGTAATTAACCTATAGCCTGCGTGCCTCAGCCAGCCCAAGAAAGGAGAGAGGGGATGAGTAAGAAAGTCGGTCAGACTTAAAATTTATGACATCTGGGATATCTCAAGGGAGCCGATTCCAGCAGAGCGGGTCTTGAGGCAGAACACAGGGCTGGGATTCAGGACAATGGGATTTTACTCTTGTCTCTGCCCATGCAGAGAAAAAAAGACATTTTACCTCCCTCTTTCCCTTCCTATCCCTTTGTCTGCTCTATCAACTTAGATCATAATGCTCAGTGTGCTTGCAAATTGACACCCTGATCCTGAGCCAGACTAAAAAGGGCAGCATGCTACAAATAAGTATTATGTTATCAAAATTACATTTGCTTGGGAGGCCACTTTGCACATTGGGTCAGAGACATCGTTCCCACCACGCTTCACAATAATAGCCATTCCACTGGTAGACTTCCTTCTTGCAGTGTTGTCCAAAACAGACCTAACGGGAGGGTGGGGGAATCAGGGGCAGCAGGGGTCGAAGCCCATTCCACAATTTGGACCCTTCTTTTATTTAAAATGGAGGACCCAATCACCTATAAAATATCCCATTAAAGCACACTCAACCTAAATGAAAGATTCTATTCCTGCACAAGCTATCCAAACCAAGCATCAGATTTGGTCTATTCCAAACAGGAAGGGTCTCTTCAAACAATATTATGAGAAATTTCTGAAGGACAAGGGCTGGGTAGATCTCTGAGTAGGTTTTCCACTTAGGAAGTTCTTTCCCAAAAAAGGCCTACATAAGAACAAAAAAATCCTCCTGTAAACTAGGATTTTTCGTTTCTACAATATAGGAAAAACTGACTCAACAAGGTGAAGGAATGAAGAGAAGCAAAGGACTAGCTCCTCACACCGTTTGTTTAGGCAGGCCCAGTGCAGCCAGGCAGCAATCTGCACTCCCTCAGGTGAGCACAAAACAGATTTAGAAACACTTTGTCTCTCTCCTGAAGTTCCCCAAGGGGAAATAGAGCTCAGCAAACCCTTTTATTTAATAAAAATCTTTATCCAGAAAATAGTACACTGTCCAAGCCCACTCGTCACATAACATTGTCTCCTAGTACTGATAATCTAAGATGAACACTTTCCTCAGTTTGCCTTACACAGCCATTGGAAATGTCTTGGAACGGGGTAAATCATTAAAAAAGGTCTCTGTTATGCAGAGGCAAGGAAAGACACATATTGGATTACTGCATGCATCTGTATCCATATCTGCGTCTTTGTATCTACCTAAAAATATACACCACTGGTACTTCTTATGAGTTTGTTGAGAGTGCCAATGCAAAGAGAAAGTGGCACATCTGTTTAATATATTAATCAGGGGAGCATATCTGCGTTACACACACCAAAGCAACTGCACTTTATACGGAAAAGCCATGGGATACATTTTAGTGATGTGTGGCAGAAAATAGTGGAAAGGTTCAACTCTGCCCAGCTCCAGATAATTTATAGTTTTTGTTCAACAAGATAAGGTATTGACATTTTATGGTTTAATGAAAGAGTTAATTTTTAATGGAACTGGGGACTTGTGTAGAGATTAACTGAGAAGGGTAATTTAGAGAGTTAATTTAATTTCCATCTCCCTCCTCTAATCCATGTTTTTATTCTCGGGCCCCTCCATGCCAACCCCATCACCATGCTTGACATGCCCTATCAGCTTTTAATATATTTCCTTTTACATCTTTTCACAAAACATACCTCTTCTTTTAAATCTGGCTCATTTCTTAACATGACAGAAAAAGGTAAGTCAATACATTTTAGATTAAATTCAGTGCCCACATTATTGCAGTTGGTTCAGTAGCTATTCATTAATCTATTAAGAAAATAAGACTACTAAAAGATACAGGCTAAAAAATATGCAAATGTATATTAAACAATTTACATTATTAATAGAAGACCGACTTACAGAATCAATATCCATTCCCCTCTCTCTTGACTCTAAGCCTAGATATACCATGACAGCAAGCCATATTAAATTTAAAGCTAAACTGATCTAAGTTTTGCTGTCCCTTTAAGGGGAAAGAATTCTATGATATTTTGAAATGGCAGCTAGTTACACACCACGCATTCTTCAGTAGCATCCATTTTGAAGTGATATCATTACACGAATGAGCTCTACCCCACCGCTTGTGGAGAGCTTTGCCTGGTCTGTGCGGTTTTTTGTTTTTTCTTTGCAAATGGCTGTATAGTATAAAGCTCTGAATAACACACATTTATGAACCTGAGTATGTGTGCGCTGCTATTTTTACAGGAAAACTGTCATTATAAAAACAACCAGCATAGGGCCTCATGGTCCTTACCTTCACAAGACAATTAGTTTCATGGAGCAAATACCAGCAGCTGCATTATCAAATAACCTGAAGACTGTGCTGGATAAATAATAAAAAATGGATCTCTGTGTGAGATGCAGGAGACGGAAAGAAATTAATCTTTGCAGTTCATCTTCAGAACATTAAACAATATATCTGACCAATGAAAATCCAAACTGAAGATCTTATTATAGCTGCACATACAGACAGCACTTGTTTTATGAGACAATGTAAATGCACCCAAAAGCACTAGAAGACAGATCTTACCTTGTAGTTTCTAGAATCTGGTATTTAGCCCAAAATCTCTTAAAAGAGTGCCCAAATTTCATGCATCTGATGTAGAGCTATCTGCAGAGAGAAAGAGAAAACAGATGACTGAATATACTGAAACCCAATAAAAATGCAATATCCCCAACTGTATACATATTTCATAAGCAACACAAAAACTCTTTTCAATGCATCCTGTAGGAAAAGAGATTTCAGTTCCTTGCCCTTACTACCATGAGTATTCAGTCTAAATTGCTGCCCTCTCTAAAAGTTTTAAGCTCTGAAAAGCAAAATACCTCAGAAGATGAATAACTCATTATCTCAAGATATCTTGAGATAATCAAGATACTTAACAGTGACCTTGCTGCTTTGTTCAATATGAACTCATCTGTTCTGCCAATGGTTCATTTTAGCCCGCTGGTAACTTGTTAGCCGTCAATCCTGCTTAATTATTTCTAGCTAAAAAAAAAAAACCCAAAATGTTGATTTGGCATTAAACAAATTCATCTAACAAAGTTTCCATGAAATTAAACTTATTTATCCCTTTGTCTGCTAACTGAACCATCAGTGATGCTTTCTCCATATACCACATAAGACTTTAGTTATTATTCTAAGCAAATGAATTCAGGACAAAAATAGAAACAGCCATTAAGAGATAATGCTACTGGATAATTCTTGCTTCCAGTTCTGTCTACATATATAAGCTTAAGATCTTAATGATACTCCAATCAAGCTGAATTAAAATGCTTTCCAAGTATAATTTTGTGCTATATAAGCTTATCTCATTAAAAATGGGGAAGGGGGGGCAATCTTTTGACTATGAACTAAAACAGTGCTGGTACTGCTTTTTGAGAACCAGGCAGACTGTTTGTACTCTCACATTGCTTGTTTTTACAAATGAAAGAAAATGTAATCAGGATTCAGTACATTTATCTGGAACCTCCAAAGCAGAACTTACACGAAATAATAAGGCATCGAGCTCATCTTGCAGAAGTCTCTCATGCCCCAAACTCAACAGCACTGCATGCAGTTCAAGGTGTCAAAGCAGCAGAAAGTGACCCTTCTTCTGCGCAAGAGCTGCCTAATAGGACTGTTTTGACAACAGCACCTCAGGGTCACCTCCGGGAAGATGTTTCTTACATGTCTCCTGCTTAACCTGAACCTGATTATTAAGATGTGCGGTGGTTTTGCAAACCTTGGTGAGCTGAAACCCTGCTCTGTACAAACAGGTTTTCGCTTCCCAGTTAAGGGACCTAGTACACATTTACTCTGAGCCTCCTTTTCATTCCTCTGTTGGCATAATGAGGTTACAAAAACTCTGTGAAAGTATCCAGCATGCCAGTTTTCACGTTGCTATACAAAATCCTATGCCTATTCAAACAGAGTGCGTTCCTCAAAGCTATATGTGGTTCATGCCAGGAAGGGTTTTGCATGCAGGGTTGCTAGCAGCGATCACAGAATGACTGTAGAGGAAAAGGCATAACCTACCCTGACAGGCAGGATTGTTCTGACTTGCAAAGACAGTCAAGAACATCACGGATTTGCACAAAAGCAACTTGAAGCCACAGTGTGAGAGAAGGAATCACAAGAGGCTATTATTCCCAGTTACAGAATAACTGAGAACCAGCAAAGCTTCCCCTGATCCTCATGACCGCAGCAAACCACTGGTACACATTCTCTGTGGAGGAAATTTGCTTCTTCAATCCTGGTTATATCAAGAAAGAAGAGAAGCAGAGCAGAGCAGCTGGTAGGGCAGTAAACCAGGGCTTTGAGCAAGCAAGAACACTTGATCCTCTCTTCTAATTAGCTCTAACACAAGAGTAACACAACAACATACTGACTTCTTCCAATCCTCTTCGTACCGTATCTAAAGGGGTTATGGCTGCCATTCTGTCTCAGGATTTTCCAGTTCTCTATTTTAATTGTCACAGCTGAGTCAAGAGCCAGTGTCAGGAGAATGAATATGCAGTCACCGGCAGAAGAGCTGGCACTGACAGATACTCTGTTCTCTCATCAAAACCATTTCTCATCTCACCATTTAGCCCTCAGGGATAACGTGACCTAGAAAACTGTCAGTTTCATAGCAAAATATTTTTGAATAAAATGCTCTGCCTAGATTCAACAAACTCCATCCCATGAGGTAATGGTGACAGAGTTACTAGGTGGTGAGCAACATCCTATCTGTTGAGGACTTCGTTAAGCACAGTTATCCGCAACTTAACTGGCTGCTCTTAAAATGATTTCAAGTTTGTTTGCCATGTTTAAAATCTATGTTTATACTTGGCAATCCATATGGAGAGTCAGAAAACTATGGGGAAGGAGGTGACTCATCAGAAATGGTGTCAGATGAACAGTGGCAGGTTAAATGGTAACCACACTCACTTCTGTTTGTTAAGCAGGACAACAAACATCGTAAGGGTCCAGAGCCAAAGTGCTGAGGACTATGTTGATATCAAGTTGATGGCCAAATAAAATATGCATATATGATACACAGATGGCTCCAAATCAGTCTGTCCTTTCCTCTCTTTTTATTTCTGACTTCTCTGCTCTGGGCAGAGAAAGCACACATAAGGTATCTAGATTTTGGAGAACAGTAATTGAAGTGCAATGCCAATGCTCTAGTTCAACCAGACAGGCAGGTGTGGGTCAGCAGAATGAGAAGAGACATTCAGAGCATTCTCCCCCTTACAACCTTTCTCCTCTAACCTTTGCTGGTTTATCTGTGCATATACGGCTTTGTTATGGCCTCCAAATCACTTCTCACTAATTCTACTCTGAAGAGCAATGCAAGCTAGAGCAGAACTTCAGAAAAATGCTAAAAAAGGATGGTGGGCTTTTCACTCTTTGCACAGTGCTGCTGTGTGGTTGAGCAGTCTCAACCCCTATAGACCAACCTCAAACAGTTATGGTGTCCACTTGGGCTTGCCACTGCCACATTTGGTTGCTGCTTCTCTGCATACAGAGGCAGTTGCAAGGAGGATCCCATGCCGTAACAAGGAAGAGATGCCCACTTCATCACCCCATCAGTGCAGAGCTGCCCACCTGCGCCTCAGTCAGCCATCTCCTGGGCTCTTCTCCTTGACAGGGTCTCTCTATTTTCTCTATGCAATAACAGTATGCTCAGCTTCTAAGCAGCCATGTTTAATTGAGCAGGATTTTAAAATCTCACATAAAATAAATCACTAAAAGGCAGGAAAACAGGTTATGGAAATAGGGTTTCACCTCTCCATGCTGAATCTTGGGGTAGATTTAGCATGTTTTGTGCAACAGCAATGTTTAAACCAGCTGAAGGTCTGGTCCCATTTTTGTGACTGTTCCTTGGTCTCAATGTAATTCCTCAGAGCTACACTGGGCTAGTTGTGTCTGAGGATGTCTCTTACATTTGCTGTTGGGGACGAAGGCATGTCCCTGCGACCACACTGATGATTATGTCACCTGTGATAAGAGCATGATTAAGCAGGTGCAGACAGGGTAGTTTCCTGGCAAGTTGACTCCTCTTTCCTCATGAAAGCAAAGCACTTGCTTCAGCCATTATCTTCAATAAGGAAATTTATCATTTACTTCTCACATGGTTTTCATTTTTCTTGACATTTAAAAACAAAAGTACCTTTAGCCTTACTAACTCTCCCCCCACTGCTAGTACCTGACATACAGCTCTGCTGACTGGGCATATGACCTTCTGCTCCTCTGAAATTAAATGAAGGCTCGAAGGTTTCGTTACCAAGGCAACTCCTTTTGATATTTGTAGGAAGTTACATGCTTTGGAGGGAACCTGCAAAGCTGCTGAATCCCTCAGGAAGGACACCTATGGCTTGCTCTTTAAAGCTCATGTACAAAGGACCAGATCCAATATAGGTTGAAGCTCTAATGAAGTCCTGTAACAATCTGACCGTATAAATTTGTCTAAAACAAGAGGAGCTCTGTTGTGTTAAAGTAGCAGCAACTTGCATGTTGCTAGAGAGGATGAGAAATCTTTGCTAAATACTATGCCTTCAAAGAAACTTAGCAAAAAGGACAACACAAGCAGTATTTCTGCAGCCCAAATGAGAGCACTACCTGCAAAAACACAGAATAGGAACAGAATAGCTTTACAAGAGAGCAATAAAACTGAGGTAAGCAAATATCTCTTGGACATGGCTGTACCAAAGGTCCCAGTGGGAGAGGAGGTTTATCAGACACAATTTCAGAGGGTAATGGACATGTTAGTGACAGCATCTTTTAATTTTCCACAGAGGAAAACAAAAGTGAACATGAATAAATTACACTGAAATGACTGAGTGTGCCAGAGTGCTTGGGATCTAACAAGGGAAAATTGACTGCCAAAAAAAGAAAAAAAATCCTAACTAAATAAAGCTCAAGTTGAACAATGCTGTAAACCCCAGGGCATGGCAAAGAGAATGAGCCTCTCTGGCAAGGGTCGGAAAGCAGCTATATGAAACATTGCTGTAGGTAACAGAAGTCATGAAAATGAGAAAAGGACGAGATCGCCATTTCTGATGTTTTAGTCCTTGCATGGACACCATGGGCCAACATAATTCATGAAGCCAGCAGTATTTTTCTATCACCATAAAGAGAGACCATTGTAGATTTGTTCTTTAGTCCTGTTACTATTATTACAAGGGACCATACACCATCCAGTTAATAATTAACACAACTAGAATTCACCAACATTTCCCATTGTAAGATCCTATTTTCAAGTTGCTTACAACTTTGTCAAACTATCAAAATTGCCAAAACAGCTTTATTGACTCGATGATCTTAGAGGTCTTCTCCAACCTTAATGATTCTATGATGCTCTGATTTTGGCATTTTAAAATTTAATTTCTACTTAGAGCCTTAATACCTGCATTTTGTAAGATAAAGCTGGGCTTGGGTTTATCAGAGAAAAGTGGCACTTAGAGTGTAAAATCAGCAAACTGAAGATGCGAGGAGAAGGATAGGTTTCATTCCTAATTCTACAGCAGGATTTCCATGCAGTTCTGCATGGGGGAGAGAACCAGGCTTACATGCATTCCCAAGGTAAAATGGGGCTATAATGATTCTTCTCTACCAGTCTTTGTCCACCTGTATCTAAATTAAATTAAATAATTTTGGCTTCTCCCTTTGCAAAGGCATGAATCCCCACAGGCAACAAGTAGGAAACAGACAGTGGTTTGGGAAATGCCATGTCAGCCATAGATGTACTTCCACAGTGAACACTGAGGTCCTGCTCAAGACAATGGAATTGTCCCTTCTGTGTTGAACAGCTCCTCCTATCGCAAAACAAAAACTTTGCGATTTATACAGTCTTGACAATGCTGCAACCAGCAAGAAGGTCATGTGAACTCGCTGAATTCTGTTAGTGGGAAAGTCACAAGCTACCAAAGCCAGTTTGAGTGCTAGGACTGATTGTTGTTACATCCCTTAATTATGGTAGACATAAAATAGCACATCTCTGACAAGTAACAAAGAGCAGAGACACAGCTCAGAACATACACACCTTGCTGCTGTATTTTCTCAATAACAAGACACACTGTCCTACTTCTTGAAATACAGAGTTGCACGACTTTCAAAATTAATTAGCAGCATGACTGTTCCCAAACATGGTTCCGCGCCATGCTGAAACGTGCTTCAGTCATACTGAGACCTGCCCATCTCTCATGAAATATAATAAGTCATTTTAGGAAGACAATATTCTGAATAAATTCTTGCTTAGCAAATACAATCTTGATTGAAAAATACCAGTACAAAAGTAGATAAACGTTGTAAATATCTGCACCTGTGTGAACTAACTGTATCAAGACCTCAATTCAGGTAAGTACGTAAACATATAGTTACAGAAAAGAACATATCGCTGTTCCTTACTAGAGGTTTCTGACTTCAAGGCATCTAGAAACAACAGAACTAAGTCATCCCAAGTTACTGTGAAGTTTGTTGTTGATTTTTTGTTTGTTTTAAATTAGTATACTCGGTCTATTCCTGTAGAGACATTTGGGGTTTAGGTAAAAAAGCTCTGTAATTATGAAGTAATTTGTCAAGCAAAAAAAAACTGAATTGAGCCTATCCATCCTCTGCTGCTGTTAGCAACCTTCAGTCATGCTTTCTTTAGGCTTTCATGTTGCTTCCTCCCCTTAAAGGAACAAAGCCAGCATCTCTTGCCACTGAGGGAAAATATTCAGTAAATATGCAGTAGCCTCCAGCCTAACTAAATCCTGATACAAGTTCACTCTGGCAGTACACAAAGACCATCACCACCGCTCCTGCTGGACTGTTAATTGGGTTCTCTGTCTTATTATACTCTATTATAAAAGCAACTGCAATCATATGGCTGTGTACAAGGAATACATCAATGACCCACTACATGCAATTTTTCCTGAGACATGCTCTTGTTTTTCACCATCAGCCACCATTCCCTAGAGATAAACACGCAGAGTCTGTACCACCTATCAAACAGCACCCAAAGGAGAGACCTGACTTGTTCCAACCCTCCTTTTTTTTATTATTTAAACCAAAACAGATATTTGAGGAAGAAAAGCAAAACTGGCAGAGGAAAAGATGGTGCAAAATTAAACAGTGATGCTTGCATAATGGATGGCATGACTTGTTAGAAATCTTTAATTGCTTTTTATTATTTGGTGCAAGTATTTTCAGATACACAACCAACCTCCTAAAGATTTCCCTCGAGAACTCCACAGCAGAGCACAGGATCCCTCTGCCACCATTACTCTCCTTTACAGGAGCAGGCATATTTACCATGTCAAAGCTAATTAGCAAAAACAAATACAGTATTTAAAGCATAGATGCGGCCCTAGGTTTAAATATCACCAGTTACTGGCACTACTTAAAGACCACCAGTTTTGAGCCCTTTATAACTATAAGTGAAACTTAATATTAGGAAAGTGCCAGGTTCAGCCCAACTGTGAAATGGTTTTAGAGAGGTTTGAGGCTTACATTTCTTGTGCTTGGACTCAAAATTATTTGGCAGCATGCTGAAAACGAACAAAAGATCTTTGCCTCCCCTATGCAACGCTTAGTTTAATCCCAGAGCTCTCCACAACAGAATGTTGTGGAAGCCAAATTATAAATAGCTTGAAGAAGAAATTAGACTCATTCGTCATCAGTGGATATTAATCAGGATGGCCCAACCAGTCACCCAGTCTGGAAAACAGTACTCAGCAGATTACCAAGAGCTAAAAAGAAATATATGTGGAGAGATATTATAGGCACACATTGTTTGACATACTCTTTTCCTGAGTTTTTTCCCAAGTAGCTACTGGTTGAGACTATTTACTAGGCTTTTGGACTGATCTGGAAGAGCAAACAGTTTCTTTTATGTTGGAGGCATTAAGAACTCTAAAATAATTCCAGGGTTTTTTTTTGTTTTCCAAAGTTTGAGCAGCGAAAGTGATCTAGAACTCAATAAAATTGTACTAACTTTTGTGATGTTTGCACTGAAAATATCTTGACATTTTTCAGTGGAATCGCACCAAAGAGAAAAATCGTAGTCATTTAGTTATCCCATTCTCTATAACAGTCTTTCCTAATCTAATGAAAAACAAAATTTAACATGAAGACAAGTGGGGCATGTAAAGAAAAACATCTATATCAAATCCATATGCAGTGCACAAATGCTGCAAGGTTTGCACTGAAGCAGCGAACGCAAACTTTCAGCAGGAAATGGGTGAGCTTCTTTCCATTTACTTCCCAGTACAACTACACACATTTTTTAGCAGTCCTTTGAGATTTGCCTTTTGCCAGTTATGTTAATTGCGGTTAAGGAACTACAGTTGTAGGAACAGTCTTTCCTTATGATGTTACATTTCTTGTGCTGCACTTCTGAAAATGTCATTGAATTGCAAAGGGGGAAAAACTCGTTCAAACTGCTTTTGAGTTAGATTATGTACTGCAGTATCACCCATGTCCAGCAACTGACATGAGAGACAGTTGGTTTAATGTATCTTATAACTCTGCTCCAATGCAAAAGGCTGACAAAAAGCCTGAATCCAGATCCTCGCGTCAGGTAGAGATGTTGTCTCCGTTGACCTGCACTCATTTCCATCAGCTCAGGATCTGATGCACAGACTTGAACGGGAGCTTGACTTGGATCACTGTCCTTGGAAACAGCAGAAACAGGCACTCCCAGAAGCACATACCAACAGGTCTGCAGCTATTAAGAGTCCACCTCACATTACGAAATACAGTCCTATACCCTTGCTTTTCACCTAGTTGAACAGACTATGCAAAATTTCAAACTTTTCTTGAAGGTACGAAGCGTCCTGTCTATTCTCCTACAGGCAGTGCCCCACGGGGTGAAGAACCAATCCCCACAGCAAGCTTACATGGAAAATACTTGCTTTATGCCCTAAAAACAAAGCCATAAAGAGTGCCAACAATCCATTTTTAAATAACCGACTTAGACTTTTTTGGCAGTTGATTTGACTTTTCAAACAAAATTCTAACTCTCTTCAAGAGAAGTATTTTTCTTTTTTCCAAAGCCCACTTTCTGCTAGGGAAGGTACAGTAACAAAAGAATGGCCTGTTTCTTCTGCAGCTGTGCATATACTACAGACCACCTCCTCTACAGTCAGGCAGGCTTGTTCTGATTCAGCAAACAAGCAGATAAGAAACAGCCATAAGGGAACAGCAGAAAAAGCACAGACTATGAAAAAAAATACTAAAAAATGCATGGGCAAATATCAATAGAGAAGGCAAATAATATAAAAGCAGTAATACAACTAATGACATTCAAGGCAAATATTAGCTGGGTTTAATGCAAGCTGGATGAATAAGGTAAATATTCGGAAGAGTGTACAAACACCATCCCATACCTATGTTCCAGGGAGGGGGATGACGACAACCACCCCTCGGAGCTCAAGCTTTTCTGCAACAGTTCTCAACTCAGCAAGAGAGAGGATGAGGAGAACTTGTTGACAATAATTCTGCCAAAAAGAATCCAGTAAACAAGAACAATATCAACACACAAGACAAGGCCTTGCTAAAAAGCCAAATGGCTTTTTTCATGAAGTGACTGGAGGACAATAAAATTTATGAAGCAAAATTACAGTGTTGTTAAGCAAATTGTACACCAATGAGGAGGAAAATAAAAAAAATTTTAAAAATTGCAGGGAAAATGCGGGAATGGAATTCACAACACACAACGTTTGTAAGAAATATCATTTACTCCCATAGTGAGTATTACTATATTCCTGAAGAGATGAAACAGGCAGTGGTTAATTAAGCTAACCCAGGTAGGCAGCGATGGTGTAGGGCGGCTGTTTTATTTACAAACTTTTCATCATATAAATGATTACAGCATGTATATTGTGGATATGATCCTTTAATATAATCAGATTTCAGCTTTCCCTAGTTTGAAAACTTAAGTTCAGATTTTTTTTAATTAGAAAGGAACTGATCACCCATGCAACCCCCTGAAGAGCACTTCTCCTACATGTTTTATATAGAATATTTACAGTACTAATGTTTATGCTCAATACGTTTTGGCAGTTCCGCTTGGACATCTCTTGGGTAAATCTAAGACAAAACCCAAGCCTATCATTATGTTGCATTAAGAAGCCCAAACCAAGACAGTAAAAATCTTGTGTATAAGATAGTGTACCATGCAGCTTGCATACAATAGAGCATATAGCTTGTATACCATAAACTGATGGGCACCATTAGAATACGCTTTAAACATTTATACACCTGATTTCTCGTGATCGTAAGGAATGAGATTCCTCATTGTTTAGCTTAAAATATTACTGCCATCAAACATATTGACCAACTGTAACACTTTGAGATACTGCTATTTGCAAATCATTGCTTCTCCTCTACCTTAATTTTCCATTTTTTACTGGCTTGGATCAGAGTTGTTTGATGCCACGAGGAAATAACTCCATGCTCAAATCTCCTGTGGCAGGCTTAGCTTTGACACAATTTCCAGGCTGACTTGACTGGGAAGGAGGAGGAAGGACTGCAGCCTCCAGAAGGACTGTACCGCACCATGCAAAAGAGAAAAGAGCATGGGCCAGTTTGGGTTTCTTTGAAATGAAGAGACCACTGATTTCTCTATCAGGGCGTCCCTTAGTATCACTGCCAATATTATATTTTGGGAGTGGGAGACTGCAAGACCTCACTTTCGCTTTTATTTTTCTTCTAGTTTTTCTCAGTTGGTGGGTGATATGGATATTTCTGAATCAGAGAAAGCGGATGTCTGTTTCCTTGCTGCCATAGTAAAACTAAGAGCTTAAAGGCACAGACACCATCACTGACATTCAGTTTGCAATATATATATAGGAGCTGTCTGTTCTTCCCACCTTCTCATGTACCTTCTCTACCTTAAGTGCATGCAGCAGCAAATGGATACAAATCATTCCACGTGCTAACAAACAATTGCTTTGCATACATTTAAAGTGAAAAACCCCAAACCTCAACTAAGGTAGGCTTTGGCTCCGTGATGTGTTCAAAGACGCACCCTCTCTCCATCATTCCTCCTCATCTCTCAAACATTTCACCAAAAATTTGAGTTATTAAGAGCTAGAATGATATGAACAAAACACGCACTCTGTCCCACAGATACATACCAGGGTGATAGGTTTCCAGCTAGCTTATGTTGGGTGGCTTTGATCTTGAATCACACTCCAGTACTGAGGACTAGAAATTAAGGGATTCTGTATCATTCAAAATAATGAGTAATTATTGCCTGGAGCTTAAGTTAGTTTTGTAACAAAGTTTAAACATTAGTCATCAATTTAATTCTGAACATTGACTTAATGGAATCCTATCATTTTCCAATACCATTTTACAAAATGCTCTTTAAACATCATCTTTGTGATATAGTATGATGCAAAAACATTTAAAGATGACTGGCAAGCTCAAGCAGATGTGCAAACCTCAAGTATCGAAAGACTGAACTAAGTGTCCAAAGTTTGGGCTATTAGGAAAAGGACTGAAAGCTTCCCAAGCCTCATCTTTTCTGCTTCCTGAATGATTTTTGTGGCACTTATATCTTCTTGCATTTTTGTCCTGGTCCAAGTCAAACCCCAGAAATTCTGAGAGAAAAAGCGATAAGGCATACACTCTATCTAGCATGATATTAATAGCAAAAGCCATGGAAGAACTATGTGCTGCCCTTGACAAGAAAGTTCTGTTTTTAAAAAAAAAAAAAAAAAAAATTATGTGCAATGGGATACTCCTGCTTGGGAATCAAGCAAACTCTAACAAGTTTGCTCACAAACGACTGTGTTGCAAGAGCAGAAACAAACACAGTTACTCCACTCCTCAGAGAATTTGTACCATTAGAGTGCTTCACATGTTCTATATTTGTACTTAAAATAGTAGCTGAATTTAATGGAAACTCTCAGCAGCACAAAACCCCTTATTGCTCCCCATTCCCTCATGGCTTGCGATTAGCATCCTACTGGGAGGTAGGTTTTCCCTTGCCCTGAAGAGGTGGCACAGCTACTGAAATAACTCTAACTCAAAGAGACGGGCTGGATTTCTTGTGTTTATTTTCACCCTGCCTGCCATTTATTGTCAGTAACTACCATATCCTAGATGGAGAGAAGCCCTGTGTGCATGTTTACTGAGTTCATGGTCTCTTTTGAAGAAGCAAAATCATTAACAACTCCTAAAATGGCTGGAGCCATTTCCAAAATAGTAAGAGAACAAAACGAAGCAAGGGCAGACAAACTGCTCAAATAAATCTGGCTTGATAGTAGGTAGAGCAGAAAACGTAAAGCAAAATATAAAACCTCAAACTATTATGATGGGAGAAAGGGAACGAATAAAAGTTAGTTGCCTGCCCCACCTTGAGTTCTGGGTTAACTTAAGACATCCCATCTCAAACATACACAACATTCAGAGTCAGTCATGAAGAATAATTAGAATCTTGCAAAAATTTTACAAAGATGTATGAAAGAAAGTTGTGGGTTTACCTCTGGGTTGGGAAATGTACACAGAATATAAAAGAAATATGGAAGAATCAAGTCAGCTGCCTCAAAGGAAGGAGGAAAAAGTAAAGAACATACCTTCCTTAAGTAGAAATTCGTTGTTGAAATTTTGTTGAAAAATTAAGACAGCACATTTACAATTGCTACAAGTACAAATATATTTATATATAGCTTGATTATACTTCATTTTACAAGTCGCCATAAAATTACTCAAGAAAAACAATTTAATTCAGTGTTCATTCCCATGAACAAAAAGATCTGCATTTACAACTTCTGGAATAAAAAAGACCAAGTCAACTGTTACCAGTCTGAGGTTAAAAAGATACTTAGGAATATGCAATTTCCCATCAGAATACATCTGAAACATCTGGTAGAGGCCAGGGACAGTACAGGTGAAGCTGAATAGACTGGCCATCAAGTTAGTGTGCATCCCTGCATTCGTCAGGGATTAATTCTAGCATGGTGACAATAAATCACATTGAATTCAGAATAAAGGTGACTAAGGAAAAATTCTAAGCTCACCTTTCTCTGTATTAAGGCTTTGCACAAGTGGGCTTGGTGAACATCTTCAAGGCGTGTAATACATTGGCAAATAGAGAAGTATCTGCAAGTCAGCCATTTATGAGCAAAGATGAAGGAAGCAGCAAAGAGCGCTCTAACAGTGTCTCCTTCAAGAAAGTAACATTAATGAAGTTCCCAGAAAGTAAAATAATGCAGGGGAAAAGATAATAAACACTAGATAGGTAAGCATGACCTGTGTTCCTGAATTGAGATCAAGGAGCAAAAATACCTGCCATCAGCTAGTTTCCCTTTCTGCAGGAAATACATCGATATGTTCTTTGTAGTTATCCAGCTCCTCAGCTATTTCCATCAAACGCAGCTGAACTGACTCAAAAATCACCAGGGAAAAGGCAGGACAGACTATAATATCCACAGGCACTTCCAAACACTGTGTGACTGCAAATACCAGATGCCTTGGGAAGCCAAACAAGACTTGAGAAAATTGTTTCAAAAAAACAGGAACTGAAGGCACTATCTGACCTAGCATATGATAAGAGCAGAGCAGAAGGAGTCATGAAGGAGGGAGACTTTAATGATCAAGGCTTATTACCAAGAAAAGCAAAGTGTGTTTATGCAAAGCAAGCAAAGACAATGAAACTGGTCCTGACTCAAACCTACACAGCTGCCCAAGCAGTGACAAAGAAACAGAACCCCCCCAAGAAACTACCACCACAGAGGGGAACTCACCAGGGGAGGAAAAAGAAAGAGAGGAGGTGGAAGAGGCAAGTAATCTACACTGAAGCCCTCCGTATCCCAAACATTCTGTACATTACGGACAATCAAAATACTCCAGCTGAGAGGGACTGAGGACCAATGTACTGAGCACCTGTGAGTCAGGAAAACATAAGTCAGATTAAACCGGCAAAGTGATAATTCATTTTTTATCATAATGACCTGCATTCCTGTCACTGACACATAACAGGTTCAAGGATTCATCTGGGCACCAAGTCTCAGCCCCTAAGATCCAACCTGAACGGAAAGAAATGGATGGAGGAGGTGAGAACAACAGCTAAGTTGCAGTAGCAGTTACTGCAAACTCCTTACAGTAAAGCAAGCCCTATATTTGAACTCATGGAATGTGGCAATACAATAGTAACAGGTATCAGACAAGAAAAATGCCATGGGAACTATGAAATACAGTGATGCAGGTGGAGTGAGACGTTGTACAAAAATCCTTAGCTCAGAAGAAATCTTGAAAATCTATCCAAGGCATCACAAGTAATGCATATACAGCTTTCCATCACTTAAAAAAAAGACAAATGGGAAGAATAAAGCGTGAAGAATGGTTTTGAAACCAGAGATATTTGAACAATCTAACAACTGGGAAGATAGAGAGAGATAAAGATAAGAATCAAATAAAAACACTAAAATTTAGTGACAGGTGAAGTAAATGTTGAGAAAAATAGGTGTGGTTTTACAGACATCAGGATTAGAAGCTAAGGAGATCAATTAATAATGGAGGAGTTGATTCTAGAGACTCAAAAATATAATACCATCCTGCCTGGTTTTGTTTTGTTTTCTAAACTATCTCTCCTTATCATGAAATAAAATATTTGCACAGGTTTGGTGGACTATACAGTACTTTGTTGTAAACAACCTGCTGATAGCTACAGCATAAGGAAATTCTAAGAAAGTGTCAGGATAAGGAATCAGTTGTACCACTTGAAATGCCCCCTGGGGAAGTAGAGACATCTGAGTACTGAGGCTGATTTTATATTCCAATTTCTGCTTCAGAGTATCAAAGCTGAAAATCATACTGTCCCCTGCTTAGATCACGTAGCTGGCTCAGACCAAGATGAATTTCCTACTGATACTATGTTTGAGGAAATTGCTCATTGCATGTTCCCTTGGGCTGGATGCCAAAAGGAAATTAAAGATACATGGGCCAACTCAGCTGCTAGCAGTAGCAGCATCTGAAAAATACAGCTCATGATCTTTGCCATGTCAGGGCAACCGCTCTGCAAATGAAAGCTAGTAAGATTTGGATTGAAAGGAGTGGTGATAAAGAGTTTCTAATATCTGGGACAGACTCTCAGCTGCTGGGATGGCTGTAAGAGCCAGGATAGAATACTTGCTGAGGACCAGGACCCACAACATGGTCAGATCTATTATCTTTCTTTCTACCAACTGATTTGTAACAGGGAAGGAAAATGCTGCAGCTCGCTGAGAAGCGAGATTTTGTCAGCATTCAGAACAATGCCAATGTTTTCTAACTGGTACCAATTCAAGAGTTTTCTGACTGCTGATTTCATTTGAGCAGGAAGAGGAAAGGGGTTTAAAAAGAAGCAATGGGCTTTTTTATTCCATAAACGTAATCCTTCTTAAAAAAAAAATCCCTGAGATACATATGACTGGACAATCTGTACACAGCTCTACACAAAATATATCACCTTAAACCAGCCAGCAGTTGAGAAAGTAGCACAGGCAACAAACCACTAAACCACTAAATTGTGCAGCCACTCAGAACAAGGACAGCTGGCTCCGACTGCTTTCACCTCACTGCATTCCTCTCAGAGGCAGAGCTTTCTCAGTCACGCAGTATTCAGTGAGATACCTGTCCTTTGAGATACTGAACACTGTCCCAAACCCAAACAACACTCAGACTCATTCACATCTCACATACTCTCAATGACAGAGCACAGCACAACATCCAGGATTGAGCCCATTTTCTGTTGTTTATTGTCTACATTACTCCATCCTTCCCACCATCGCACCACTGAGAGCCACAGACTTGTGTGTTGCTTGTCAATACTCCTGCAAAGAACAGCAAAGCTCCTTTGGCGAAAGGGGAAACAGTCCCAAACACATGTTTGGGCTCCCTTGGACTCAGCTAGACTTATCTTTCTTTGAATGTTGTGGTCATTTGAATTTCTCCTTTAAATCTTTATTTTGCCAGTGTCCATGAGCAAATATGATTTTCAGCGTTAGCCCTCATACGATTGCAGCATATTTAAAAAGATACTTAAAGGCTCTATGCATTACGACACAGAAGTCTAACAGCTATTGGAAATTAAGCAAGAGTTAAAATATTTAAGTATTGTTATGTATACAATAATTCACTCATCTGGAGACTCACAGAATATCCCCTACCACAAAATATATGAAAATGTGAAGAAGAGATGGGTTTTTACAGACTACCTTCTCCTATTTTAGCCACAATACTAAATGCATTGCAATGCACTGTCACATAGTGACACTCACATGTCAGACATGCCACTTGTAGGGAACACAACACTTAGTTGACAGCAGGGTGGGAAAGCACAAGCTCTTCTTTTTACATAAAAAGCAATAGAAGAGCATCCCTTCCAAACTTGCAGGGACAGGCTGGAATTTGTGGCTAAGAAAACTTTTTGCCTAGTCCAAAAGAAAAGATCATTTTCAGCATAAGTTAAGACTACCACAAGCATTGTCAGGGCTTGCTAACAATAACCTCAGTGAGAAGGAGAATGGGTCTCAGATGCAGAGGGAGATGTATAAATATTCTCCATGGTTACAGATTTCATAGCCATTTTTTATAGCCATCTGAAGAGCGAGTGCCTTCATGTCCCATTTAGTTCAATAAGAACAGAAGCATTTTCAAAAGCAAGTCACAAATCCTGTTAAAATCACAGCCAAAAATCCCGATTATGCTACCTGTAACAGAACACGCTTTCCAGAAAACACAGCATGTTAATAACGAGATCAATGAGATATGAGAGGGACATAAACAAGGTGCATATTCAGCATGGGTGAAGGCTTGGCTGATGTAATATAGCCAGTGTAAGAATCTATGCTGCAAGAAAGGCATAGATCAATTCGAAAGTTATCAGAAGTCTAGAAGACCCGGCCTATGAGAGAAGAAACAATGTTCAGTCTAAAGAGTCATCTGAAGAAGGACGAGGTGTAAAAACATTCAAAAATACAGAAAACTGTCATGAGGAGAGAAAGAATCAAATTAAGAACTTGGAAGAGTGATCCACTGCAAGTTACAAAGTAGAGAAGCCACAACAGGCTCAGAAAATCCTGTGAGCCAAAATGGATCTGGCCGTGCTTTTGTAAGATGACAGTATCAAATATGTTTGTCCCCCTCTTACTCCTCCTCAGGCACCTTTCTGTGACTGCTGTTGGAGGCAGACTGCAGTGTTAGACAGACCTTTGCTCTGGACCGCAAGAGCAGCTCTTACAATCCTATGTGTTCTCCACACCCATGGTAAGCAGGAGACAGAACCACTAGGCTTAAGTCTACACAAAGGAAAATTCAGGTTAGTTATGAAGAAAGGGAAAACCAAATGTCTCCCTACCAATAAGGACAGTGATTCTTCTAATTGACTGCTCAGAGAAAAGGCAGGATCTCCATCACAGGAAATTTTAAGAAAGAAAATCTTGTCAGGGGTGACAAATCTTGCCTTTGGAGAGAAGAATTGGCTGGATGACCATCTTATGATATGACGATTTAATATTGAAAGGTTGTTAGCCCACCACCCTCCCTGCATAAAAGGTCTCTAAACTTGTTTCAGAGACCTGGGCTAGCTAGAAAACATCTGGTTGGAACACACCTCTTCTATCATGCTGCAATATTATTTCCTTAGGTGAATTGCTAATTAAAAAAAGGTGAGGAAGACAGCCTATCTACCTAAGGCTGCAGCTGGGACAGTTATCGAACACTAAGGAAAGTGCATCTGCCAACAGGCTCCACGAACCTTCTTTGCATGCTGAGAATATCTTGCAAACTGGTTGCTAGGTGCTCTGCTCCTTGACATTTACATGCTTGAGCAAAAACACATCTGCTGTTTAGCAAAACGTCATAATAAATGTCATTTTTAAACATTGTCTGCTGCAGTTCTGATTAGCTTGTAAGCAAAACATGAGCATCACTTCAGTTCTTAGAGGAAAGTCCTGTTATGTGACAGCCAAATTCAGGCTGAATCTTAAAATGCTGGGGGGTAGTGCAGCCACTTGTAGAAAGCAAGTTAAAAAGAAAAAAGATAATTATATTTTACTGACAGTAATATCTCAATTTAAAATCTTAACCAAAATAAATGGTTTTGTAGGGATATTCCTATTAATTCATCACCTCTCATCATACAAGCTAGAAAGAACAGGAGAGGGTTCATGCAATCTGTTACATAACCTAAAGAGAACGGGAAGTGTATCTTTTAGTAGACATTAGCCTGAACCTCAAAAAAACCCCAAACCTGTATTTGATCTCTACTTCTGGACGATGCATAGAACAACTCTGGATTAGTAGCTTATTCTCCCTGCATAGATTTTTTCAGGTGTTAGAGGAGAACAATGCTACTTTTGCCTAGTTTAGTTGTTGCAGGGGCTGTCTCTTGCCTTTGGTAAATGTTCCGGGGGACTGCAGTGTCAGGATGGAGGCAAACAGATAAACAAACACTACTAGGTGGCTTTCAAAGATGGAGTCCTATGGTTTTGCTGGACCAATAAAACTCATGACAATGTTGCAAAATGGTTTCCTTTTGACAGTTCTTTACATCAGCTTTGAATGGTTAAAGACATCATTTGCTGAGCATGTCAGCAAATAATAGCAGACTGCTATTATGGCTGGCTGTAGCAGGGCAGTGGGAGAGGAGCAGGCACCGAAGCACCACTCCAGGGAGAAGCTAGACTGAGAACAGGTAGTCCACACCCCACCAACTCCTGCTGAGTTGCAAGAAGCTGTGAGAAGGGCAAATGGAAAAGCAGGTCCTTATTTCATCCCTGCTGCTGTTCTACAAATAAATCAATAGAGAACAGAGGCTTTCAACCTCTAAACCCAAGCCAAAGTGACAGTGATAAAAAGCCTTCACTGGGCTGGCTGTTCAGTGACAAGGCACAAGGGCAAGAGATTGAGCAGTGCGACACTGGCTCCCATCGCAAAAGACTGACAGCCTCTGAATGACAGTGAAGGAATGAGTGATGATTATACAATATCACAGAAGTTTTGGGTACCTCACACATCCACAGCTTCTGCAGTACCACTCGGAGAATAGCATGCTTGGGCTAGGCTTGCAACCTTCAGCCATTACTTCAGATAGAGAACAAGAGAGAAGAGATTTTGGCTGATCTGTCTTCTGGGACAAGATGATGCCAGGAAGTCCATTGCAGACTGATGTGACAAACTCCCAAAAGCTGTTAAATAATTCATTCCGTGCTAGTTTGGCTTGACTTGAATAAGCAAACATCTTCTGCACCACTGGGTACATTAAACTAGCCATTAGCCAATCAGATTTGAATTTAGCAACATTCAAGAAACTCAGCCCAAGGGTCAGATTTGTCATGGTACGTACGTTAAGGAAGCTGGAGAATCCTACTACATACTGAAATGTATGAATCTCTATCCAGCCACAACATTGCAGAGTATAAGGCTAGAAAACTTCGAAGGAAAAAATGGTTTTGAGTAAGTATGAACTTGGGCTAAAAGGGAAGAAGAAAAAATGTATTCATGTAAATTAAGGATTCTGGGAGACGGAGATGGTTACAGTTAACATAAAGCCAATCTAAGTATGAAAGGATGTAAAAGCTACTCACTTGCCACTGCAGGCTTTGGAGTTTTCACTGTATATCTTGCAATATTTGGTGTTTGATTTCAAGATCAAGCTCTTGGAGACAAGAGACAGCATAAGAATTTCAATTTCTTTCTTGCAAGGAAAAGCTCAAAACTTGGGCAAACCCCCAGTGAAACTTGTGGGCCCAAACAAAAAGAACCACCTGTAACCCTGCAGGACAGATAAAAAGGAACCATAAACATAACAATGGTGACAGACCACCAGTGTTGGGATCAGGGATGCTGCAGACTCCATTGCTCTTGGTACCATGCTTCTGGCTCAAATATTCTCTAGAAGCAAAGTCACTGTCGTTGGTATAACACAAAAAGCCAGCTTTGCTTGATCACCAATGTCAAGCCCAAGGCAGGGAGACTCAAGCATCTTTCATTCACCCTTTAGACACTATGCGTGGGCCCCATCCACATGCTTACAGATATGCCAAGACAGTCTCTCTGACTTCTTGTGAAATACGTACTTCTGCAAGAGGGAAAAGGAATGATAAAGGCCATTGCGCCGCATGTTCAGTAGATTACATCTTTGAAAAAGACAAATTCATTTGCTGAAGGATTCCCCATCATCTGGAGACTAAGAGAGCTCCGTTCTGGTGTTTGTAAGCAGGCACACCACCAGTTATTGTTAAAAGTGATGTATTTGTCCTGAAACCTTACAGCTCAGTCTGTTGTAACAAATCTAACAGTCATAATAATGAGAACTTCTACTTCTGTCATAGCAGATGAAAAAGGAGAAATGGTGATACTATGAGAAAAAGGTTTATCGATATACACCTGACAACACACATTTATAAACAATACAGATAATACTAGCAGGCATTCAAATGCCCTAACTGTGTAAATCTGTGTTAATTAGAGCTACGAACAGTTAGCAGGGGAGATCTGTTTCACAGCATCTGATGTTTATGCATGTTTTGGGGGCTATTTTTAAAAAGCTGAAGGCAGAGTAAGATTATTTCAGGAACATTTCAGTGTGCTGTTTCTCACAAAGCCTAAGCGATTAGTGCTGAGGGTAATTTGTGTGGAGGTGTTTATCACCTTTGTGCTAGTATTTTTTTACTACAGTTTTTCTATTAATTCAGCAGTTTGATACCCAGCTGACACACTGAGGGTTGATACAATGGAAAAGCAGATAGAATACTATAAATAAAGACCAGCTCAGAGTGAAGGCATTTGACTGACAGTGTGAATCTACTCTCACTGAGAAAGGACGGCTTTTCTGACTGCTCTCCAGAAAAACAACGGCAGACGGCTATGTTAAAACAAGTTCAACTAATCATACAGAAAATAAGTTAAATTTCTACAAGTTATTCAAGGCCATGTATTTAATAACTGGTCTGGGAGGAATGGAAAATTGAGATTCAGGATCCTACCTTGTGCCATATTTTCTTCCTATAGCTTTCAAATGTCATACAAATATAATTTAGTCAATTATGTAATTGAAGATTGATAGTTTTGACTATACAGTAATAGACTAGGAATCTAGTTCACGTTTAAGTATTAAGAAATGTGCGTCCTATTTGGAAGGAGGAGAATCCTATATAAGTTTTTGCTGTAGTCATCCCCAAAATTTTCTGTTTATGGTAAAGGAGGATAGGGAAAGGATACTAGCAGATACTAGCTAGTATGAGATACAGAACAGCCTAAAAATTAGGACTCCGGCTTGAGAGAATTATATTAAATTCTAAATTGTACAATAGCCTTCCATGAATGAAGTCATGAATCAAGATCCATTTTAAGCACTCCTCAGAGTTAATGGTAACCATATTAATCAACATGTTTTAATTAATTGTAAAGATGATTACGATAAACCTTTCAGACTCATATCAAAATACCCTATTCAGATAAAGCTCCCTTAAGGAGCTGAACTACACAAGAGAAGTTAACATTTGGATCACAGGAAAAAAAAAGCCACAGAACAAATGATTCACCCCAATGCAGTTTTCTCAGAGACACCCTGAAAATTAGCTCCATCATTTGCAGTAAGAGATATATCTTTCAGAACGCTGAGCCCTGTGGAGTGCTAGTCCAGTTACTGTAACATCAAAGCATGATGCTTATAACTCATTCCTTCACACTATCTGAGCACAAAATCTCATGGAAGGTGGACACAGCCTTCATTCCATCCATTGTAGTATAAACTGAATTGTTTAACTAATACTGACTTTCTGGTCACATTTCTGGATTATACTGCAGACCACAAAGTTTTAGGAACTGGGCGTATGTTGCTCAAGTTTTGGTTTATGTTTAAAGCAAAAGCCCTTCATTCATTCTGAGGTTAATTTACCACACATGCTGGCAAATTCCACTTCTGCATTTGCTGATACAAGACATCTAGCATCTCTGATACTGTGTGCAAACAGATCTCTATAAAGCAGAGAGTTCCTCAGAAATAATTCCAGAGCTGATTACCAGACTGGGTCGCAACCCCCTGACACGCATACAAGAAAAATTAGCAAGAAATTTATTGCATCAAAACATTGTTTGTAACGTACTTTGTAAAAGAAGAACTGTGATTGGGAGAGAATCCTTATGACTAGGGAATTAAAAGCAAAAGAAAATAAAGGCTTCCAAACCTTTTAATACAAAAATATTACCTTTAAAAATACTTCAGATGAGCTTGCCTATCCTGATTAAATTGAGACATGAGGGTAATTTTTATCTTTTAAAATAAACATTTCACAAAATGTTAGAAAAGAAAAATATTTTTCTAAGTGTTCTGCCCTGGCAATTTGTTTTTCTAATTCACTAAGTTAAAATAGAGAATAGGTCAAATTATCAAACCTAATTTGTAGCACAGAGATCACAGTGAGTAATCTCGCTTAATGAAGCTGTAATCAATGTCTGAGCAACTCCATTATTAGTATCATTACGTTATTTATTTATGCTCTGTATTGCTAAACTCTTCACCATAAACACTCCTCAAAAGCAAAATTCACATAAGCTGAAACATGTATTACTCCAGAGTTTTGCAAACAACCTCTTGTACAAGTGAAGTAGCTCTCACGCAAGACACAAGATGAGATCTAGGAGGTCAGGTTCAGACATTGGTTTAAGTCAGCCTGCGTAAGATGTCAGTTTTGCCTTTTAAAAACAAAAGCAGCTAAAATGGGTAGAAAATATTTTAGCAGTAGTTAGAGTTGTGATGGGAGTTCATGCTTTCATGCTTGCTAGTGGTAATTACGTCAGCTTTCTTCAGGAGCATCTCTGCCTGGACCGTTTCATATTGACTATGAGACTATATGATACAGCCAGCCTATTCTCCCTTTAGAAGGGGTTCCACTTGTGAACAGCAGGATCTTTTTGGCTAGTCCCGCTAAAACTCCACTGAAAGCAACATAGGAAATGTCAATGTGAGCAGTTAAAACATAGCCAAAAAACCCCAAAATAAAATTACTAAACAACTGAGAGTCTCAGAGCAAGTGTCCCCACTGCCACCCATTGAAACAGCTCTTTTGTTTTTGCATGCCTGCTATAGCACACAGGCAACAAAGCATTCACCTAGGACACTAGTACGATTCTTAGCCAGTGAAGCATTCTCAGATGTTAAATAAATGGTGTCAGCTCAGTGCATTGAGAAAACCTGTGGTTTCCTAAACTGACTTTTTTTCCTAGTAGCAGGAAGGGAGCTGCTTTGTCACTATTGTTCATCAAGTACCTATTACACGACTTCCACCCAGTGGCACCTTTAAAGGACTTAGGACAGTGACACCCAGAATGCCTGAAGACCCAAGATCTCCCCAGCACTAGCAACAAAATACAAAGACAAGGGATGCAGAAATTGCTTTGTGCCAAAACCTCTAGAACCACTTCATCTGAAAGACATAGAAGTCAAAGCATTTCCACAAGCTTGTAAACCCCTAACTAGGAGTCGCCCTGTACCAAGTCAGAATACATATAAAAGTTTGTTTTACATATTAAAACACAATATTTTTTTTTAATTAAAAGAAAAAACGAATTGCTCTTATCAGCTTTTTTAACAAAGTATTCAATAAGCTGGTCAAGGCCTAAAAAGCACAGCAGTCGATGGAAAAGTAATGAAATGTCTTCCTCAATTAACCTCAGGCACAAGAGGTAGTGCTCATTTCATGAGACTCAGTTTTACCTGGTGATATAGGTGCAAAGCAATATTTCATAATCTCCAAAAAGAAGATCTTATTATTCCAATATCAGAAGCTATATCCTGTCCAGCAATACAAAAATTAAATGTTATCCTAGAGATATGTGCTTCTTAATATCACTGGTCTCTGTCTAGATGAATATTAAACGAAGGCTAACAAGATATGGAAAGCTATTAAAAAGCCAGATCCTCCTATACACCACTGGAATAAATTAGCTGGTTTCAGCTGAAGAACACCACACAGACATCTGAAACAAATGTATAGACTGAATTTCACTTATGAAGGAATATAAAAAAAGAAATCAACTTCCATTGCTGCCTAAAAGTAACTCAGAGTAATTGCTTTTACTTGCACAACTGTATGATCACAAAGCTTTATGAGAGTGCACACATTCAGCATGTTTTGAAAGAACCAGTGATGCCTTTATAAATTCATGACATGAAGTTTGGATATCCATCACTGAGATCCTATGTTGATACAGAATTGAATCTGCAAGGTGATTATCTGGTTATTCAGTCTGTGGCCTATACACAATCTTAATGTTTATATACGGACCACTGAGACATGTTCTGACTCCTTTAGATTCAGATGAAAGAAATTAATTATAAATGGAAAATGAAAGCTTTAAAATTGAAGCAGAAGGTCAGCTCTTCAATTGGCACAGAAGAGCTCAGCTCTGCTGACACAGTTTAGCTGTCTCCAATTAAGCAACCTTTCAACTCCACATAAAAAAGCCAAATCTGAAAAGAAGCAGGGGTAGAAATCAGCTCTCCTTTCACTCCAAACAGACAGTGTCATAAGTAAACTTCATGGTCATTCATGCGATAGAAAAATTGCATATGTATTTACTTTGAAATTACTGCTAGTGTTACATGGCATAATCCAATTATAGCGATGCCAGGTTTATACCAACCACTTACGTTTTCCAATGTTCTATGTGGAAAGAAGCAAACTGTGACACCAAGATCTAGGTCTGGACTAGGCAATTCCTGTATTATTTGTCAACGAGCATTAATTTATAAGTGATAACGCTAAAGCAGAGATTAATTCCTTAGAGCTTTGCCTTAATACACTCTGGCAGTCCTGTCTTTCTAAACACAGGACATGCATCATTCTGTAGCTTGTCTCCTCTCAGGCATTTCACACTCTCAACAGACAGCTACAGAAACTGCAAAGATGAGAGGGGCTATGAAGATGGAGCCATACTCATACCTAAGCAATCCAGTGTAGGGAGATTTGTCACATGTCCCATCTATGCAGTACTGCTTCATGCTATGTTAAAGGGGTTAAGAGATTAATATTAAAGTGGTTAGCATTGCCTGTAGGCAGTGGGTTGCTCTCTGCCAAGTGCAATCGCCCCAAGGTATTGCTGGCAGCTGCCCCTTATGGGAACAGCATCAAGATGGATGATAAGGTACCTTAGCTAATTTAGCCAAACTGAAAACGAAGCTGGAAACACGGCAGAAAATGATCAGATGACACCATTGGCACATCCATCCAGCTGCCATTATGGCAGAACATGTTATTGGAAAGATCCTTCCTAAGAAAATAGAACATAGTTCCTCAGCAGTTGGCTTAGAAGAAAATAGGCATTTGATAGTCCAATTTTGTTACCAGAGCTGTTCTCTATCCTTCAGTCTTCTACCGCATCCCTAGTTACGTGATAGTTTACTCACAAAAGACAACGACTGCAGAGGACGAAGCACGAAAGTTTATTCCAGCTGATGACTGTCACAGAAAAGCAAAGGCAGAGCCAAAGAAAATCCCAAATCAAACCAGAGTCCAGCTGTGTAAGGGAAAGCTGTTTCTTTTAAGAGGTATGGAACTGCTTTGCACCTGCTGTTCTGGGTGGAAATTGCACTCCTGTAAATTGACAACTATTATACAAATTAAGCCTCCTTAATGCAATATTGTTGTATACTTTCTATCTATTGATGTCAGTAACCATACTGTAACCAAACACACTGCAGTCAAATGTTAACCTAGTGCAGTAGAAAGTTATTTTAAAATCACATTATTATAACAGATGATGTTCAAAACAAATGCAGTGGTGAATAAGCGCCCTCTTAAGGGCATTCGGTACGAATAATGTTCCTTCAAGGCACTTCCATAATTTTCAAGTTCAATACTGAGTATTTCCCACAGCTAAAATGGCAGTTTCTAACATTCCCCTCTTCTCAATATTTCAAAAGTGCTGTGAAAGGTTTTGAAATATTAGCTAGAGTCCCAGTCATTTCTATTTCTAAACAAAATCACCAGTCACTGGGGGTACTGGCTTGGCAAAAAGTTACATAAAAATATTCATTCCAGTGTATGATACTCATCTGTTCCATTCCTCTAATAAGAATTAATACCAGGATGTTTTCACTTACCTGGGGTAGGGGGAGAATAAGCAGAGGAAAAATAAACTAACAGATTTAGTCTTTGGCTGCAGTAAGCCAAGACAAAAATAAGTAATCATCCTAATAACTCATACTGCAGATATTGCTATGTTTTCCTGATCACATTAATACACCCCAGCCTGAGAGGAAGAGAAAAATTCAGAGTGCCATTTTGTGTTACTAATCAATACGAAAGAAGCACACGTGTCAGGCATAAAATTACCTTCAGAAATCATAGTAAGATATCTATAGGTAAAGACCCACATGCTGTTCCAAAAAAAGGCTTCGCCATGCCATGTGGGATCCTGTGGGAGAGCTCCTACAAATTTAGGATGCTGTGACAGCAAGACAGAACAGTAACCTCACTTTTTCCCTGACACGTGGTTATTGCAGAATTGGTTACAAAAACCAGGTTTACTAGAAGCTGAAGCTTGCTCAGAATGGTCTGTAACACAGTCCTTGTCATTTAAGAGCTCTCATATGATCAGAGAGTGGCAATTTCAGGTTCCGCACACAATTTGGATAAGTCAAATCTTCCCTCCTTCGACAGGATACCCTAATGATCACTTTCACATTCTTAGGTCAGCGAAGCTAGCATCTCAACATAAAACAGATGTATCCTTGCTTACAACAATGCTGCACGGAACAGGTACCTAGGATACTGCCAGATTTTATTGTCATATACATTCAGCTGTAAGACTAAATCAAAACAAAGAAAACTTCTTCAGAGTCTTCCATCTAGCAGGGCCCAAAATCCAGGTCAACTCTATACTTCAAAGCTGTTCAATAGATCAGCTAATGTTACATGGGCATCAAGGATTTGCTTAAGCACTGTTCTCACAAAGCTTAAGTCAAAAAGACTAGACAAAAGCATGTCTTTCTGGTAGGAGACACCTATAAACTGCTGAACATGGGAAAAAATCTTCCCCCCAACTTTGCTACTTTGGCCGCAAACCATGGTAATACCACTTCATCCTCATGGAGGTAGTAGTTTGTTTTGGTGGCACGTTTCCCCCCACCACCACCACTTCTTCTCAACAGACTGGGTCTTTGTATCCCTTTGGTATGTTTCTTAAACATAGTTTGATTGAGAGGCTTTCTAATTTGAGACTAGCTATAGCAATCATTGCTTCAGCAGGTAGACCAGCCTGTAAGGAAAGATATTGCAGGAACTCCAAGGTACTTTTGAACACCACACCCCTATATTTCCTCTCTTATAATCTTAAATTTTAGATATTGCTTATGGAGAAAACTCTAATGTTTCTCAAAAGAAATTGATCTAGAAGTATTTGCTTTGGACATTTACAGACAAAAGCTTGCTTTTGGAGTGTTCTTTCCAACAACATGCAGCAGGAGCCAGCAGAGAGAGAAGCCATCTTAGGGAAAAAAAAACCAAACAACAACATTACCAGCCATGGCCAAAAAAGAGGTGGCCCTGTAAACCTTTCCTAGGCTGCTTTTGGAAGGGATTATTTGGAAATTTTCTTCACTTTTACAGAAAGCACAAGAGAACTGAGGAGTGGGGGGGCAGAAGAAGAAACTGAAAGGAGCCTGTCTTAAGGTTGACACTAGTTCCACTGTGGTATCTCTTGCCCCCTTTCAGACGTCTTTTTAAGACTTTAACACCAGTTCTGCAAGGCTAGGTGCAATCCGTTGCTGCAACTGCATAATATTCTACTTTCAAATCAACACTTCTGGCTCTCCACTATTTCAGTGGCCCAAGCAGGAGAATAACTAAGATATTGCTCCCATTTTTCACTGCAGATGTCTTTTCAGGAGAGACCTGGCAGCAAATGAAGGCTGGTAGGGGAGCGCTAAATTCCCAAACCACATGCCCAGCTGTACACTGCCACACCTCCAGGCATCACCTTCCATTGTCAGCTGCCTGCAACTCCTCAGACTCTGCATACTGGATAAAAAAAATTGTCAAGTGTGTTATATGAACTGCTTTAATTTCTTTGATGAATGATTTTTCTTAGGAACATAGCTGTTTTAAGAACCCACGATGATCCAATGAGTAATCATCAACAGTGACACTGCAGTAGAAATTGATTTTTTACAGATTTAAACTACTAGGTTATAGAATCACTGTGGAAATACTAATTATCCTCCCATAGCTGTTTTCATTTGTAAGAACAATTGTTACGCAAAATAGCCTTTGAACAATTGTCCTAGTTTAACATAGCCAGTCATTGTAGGATGTATTCATGATGCAGTATGTAACCAGCTAGCCCTGTGATACGGTATTGCCATTGCTAGAAACAGCTCATAAGCTTTGTACCGAGTTTGCAGGGCCTCAGGACCAAGACTTATCAGGCTTGCTCTATCTGAACTTATCTTGACCTGCCTGCAACTCAGTTTTAGCTTCATTTAGCTGTAACAGGAATTTTTGTAATTGACTAGGTGTGTATGGCAAATTCGTTTCACTTCTGTGTATCTTTGTATGGCACCACCATGGTTTTATGACTAACATAACAATGTGGTACAAAGAAATGCAGCCTGATATGATGTATCAGAGGCCTGGGGAAGTGTAGACACAGGATGCAGTGTAGAAGTACAAGCATGGGATGATAAGAGATGGGGCACAGGCTTGGAAAAAACAGTTTAGGAGTAACAAAGGGAACAAAGAAATATTATCTAACACAAGCAAAATGGCCATATCTAGTATATTTAATGTAACACGGAGCTGCAGAACAATGAAGAAAAATCAAAGGTGTACAACTGTGTTACCAGACAGATAAAAAGGAACCCAAGTAGATCCTAGGGCAAGGAAGAAACAACCATCAACAGGAAAATCCTATTCTTCCCGGTGAAGGACTCCAGATGCTAACAACTTGCCTCAACAACCCCCACCAACACCAGGGTGAAACCACAGGTCATGGGACTTCAGAAAATGGAACAGCTATGTCGGTGTAGCTTGCAGTTTGGTAGTAGACTGATTTACATACTCGAGATGTTATCACTGTGTCATGCAAATATATCAGGACTAAAGCTAGGCTAAGGGGATTTCTAGAGAAGCACTGCATTGCACTGAGCAGCACATATCCAAGCTAATACAGAACTTCAGTTGAGTACTTTGTCTAGTCCCACATTGCACTGTAGTCCTGACTTGAGAGTTTTAATAATACAGCAAGAAACTCCTTTAATTGGACCATAACTTATCTAACACCCCAAAAAGAAGGCTCTGTCTAATGTTATTGTTCCAGATATACATCTTTGATTAATACCTAAAAAGCATTATGCCAATCATACGTAAGTTTTACTATATTCTCTTTAGATCTTAGCTATTCCTAATTACATGCAATGGTTTTTTTCTGGTCAGCTTAGACTCTCACATATATGCAGGGCTCATCTTACTCCGGCTACCCACAGTTTTGGTATAGTCATATAGGCACAGGGAAGGAGAAAGGGAGTGCTCTCTCCATCACATGGCTGCAGTCATAGACATTGGGTAGTGCTAGCAGCAGAGAGGACACTGCTAGCTTTGCACCCTTTCTCCCAGCAGTCTGTGTGTCACAGCTTCTAAATTACACTGCCGTGGAAACGCTAGTTTCATTTGCCATTATTCTCCCTAGTCTCTTAGGCTGCAAAATGTAAGTTCTTTACAAGTCTGTTCCAGTTGTGCTAACATATTATATTACATAATGTAGAAACAATATTAATTGGTGTATCTAGGACTCTGCACCCAATTTCTTAATATCTTCCCCTCTGAAGAGCTTGAGCTGAAAAGGTCTTCAGGTAGATAAAAATTCTTCTACCTGATTCACTATAAAAGAGGACTTTGAGAGCTAATTGTATCTAAAGTGCCAGGCTTGTGCCTTCACAAGATAAACCGTCACAGTTTAAGTGTCTCTTAAAAAAATGGATCCATTACCACATAGTTCCGTCCATTGCTCAGATGGGAAGATAGCACATTTATTGCTTCCTCTTCTTTTGGAATCGTGGATTAATTCTGATTAAGTGTTGTTCTTCTCAACAAGGTATTACTGATAGCCTAAGTTTATCCTTTTTACAGTTACACACAAGGAAAAAACGCTTAGAAGATTCAAGTAAGGAGATGAAAGGCAGCTGAAAAAGTAATAAGGGTAAGTGACTAATGGACAAATTTGCTCTGAATATATTCTCTGTAGAAACTTTCTATTCCTGCTCAAATTTGCTCTATGAGATGACATTCTCTCTCACTCCCCCACACACCCATTTGCATTTCACACACAGGTCTGACCAACAAACTGAGGAAAAGAAATACTATTCTAGACAGTAAACGTACAAACCTGACCTTTTCTCTAATTGGATAATGTCTCCTAAGACATATAGAGTCTGATTTTGTTCTCAGTTACACGGATGTAAATTAGGATGAGTTTCTTCTAAGATCAGAAGAATTATATTCTTAGCCTTTACGCCTTCTGGTGGTCTATTACACAAAAGCACACACATCCTTTTGCTGTAGATAGCTGAGACACTTGTCTGTCTGTAGCACGTTGCCACTAGGATCAAAGGTGAACCAGCCTCCTTGATTAAGATACAAGACAAGATCAAATAGTCATTGACAGTAACAATTGATTTGTCCTGTCCCTGAATCACTAGCACAATGACTAGCATCTAAACTATGGCTTGGTCTTAGCTGATATGGCAACATGACAACATTGCTGTATAAGGAAACCTATTCATGAGCATTTGCATTCTTCAGGCCAGCTTTTAAAGATTAGGTTCCAAAGACAGTAGAAAATTAAAAGGCTTTTATAAACTGATGGCAATTAGCGTCTAAGTCATCTGTACTGCTTAACATGAAAGTTAATCTTTATAATCACTGGCTATAGAAATAAAACTAGCATGATAGTTTCAAACAGAATTCCCACAATTTTGTTTTGGAGGAGGCTACCTTCTGGCTCTAAAACTGATGGCCTGCTAATGAGAGGCTTGGGAACAGCATGTAAGAATGTGAAAAAGCTCTCTTGCCAGAATTCAGGAGTTCTTATCTTCATCTCAGTTTTAACATAGGGAAAAAAAAGTTTTTGAAAAAGTGGTCCAATTAATTTTAAGAAATCCACCAAAACAGCATTTTGATCAAACAGACGAACTCTGATACATAGGGAACCAATTTTTCTAGTTAGTCACAGGAAGTGTTGCAATAGTCACTTTTAATGAGTGAAGAATAAAAGACTCTGTGGGAGCAGACAAACCACTGAAAAAATGTGTCATGGCTGAAATCCCAGGCCATAAGCTTGTAGAAGAATANAGGGGGTGAGGGGTTGGAGGGGGGTGAGCTGGTGTTTAGTTGCATGGTGTTTAGTTGCTGGCCAGGGTTAAACCACAACATGTACTTAGTTGGTTTAAAAAAGCTTACTCCTTTTTTTGCTAAGTGGTTATTGTACACCATAAAGATTTTCTAATGTCGCTGTGCAACTGGTAAAGAGACCAGTACCGCAGGGGAAAAACCCATCAGAGCAGGTTATGATCTTTGTATTTCCTTTTATACAAACAAGGATTAGTTTAAACAACAAACAAAATAAACTCGGAAAATGTGGTTAAAAAGATGTGGAAGCTGGGCAAAATGCACTACAATCAGTTGCAGCTTGTTCATATCTATTTAAAAAAAAAAAAAAAAGACATCATTGTATGGAGAACGAATTCTCCTGGTGGCATTTCAATACATTAAGAGGCAGCCCAATGATGACTGAAAGAAAAACTAACTCTCATCTTCCTTTCTCCACCTTTCTATCTTTACCAATTTATATGTTGAATGGATCTGAGAGCACCTTAATGAGGGTTTTCCCACTGGCTCTTGATGGGGGACAAAGCACAGGGTACAAGGTGGCAGCATGAAGTACAGGGTATCTCAGTGGAGACAGATAGGTGGGGGACAGAGGAGCAAAACAACAACTAAGCAATCAGGTAAACAGCTTACCATGCAAACACTTAAGTTCAAATACCTCAGAACAAGAGCACACTAAGACTTAAAAACAATCAAGATTAATCACCTTCTCATCTCCCCCCTGTTGCAATCATCCATAGATACTGAACACTTGATAAATACAAGTTGAGAATATTTGCACCAAATTTTGCCTTGAAGGTCGCTGCTCCCATCTCAGGCTGGCAGAACAGCCCAGAACCCTACAGAGCATGAGGACAATAACAGCACCACCTCTAAAAACACGCAGTGACTGCACTCCCATGACTCACTGGTACAGAAGAGTCTGAACCAACCACTGACCCTTCGGTCAGCTTTGAAGCCCATTTGATGGGGGGCAGTCAGTCCAGAGACCAGGTTAAATCTAGTCACAAACAAACTTGACAAGCAGCAACGTAGATAGATGTAGGGGCCCCAGCACCAACTGTTTTCATCTACTGGTTCACCACTAGTGCACCAAATTACTAGCATATATAGACACAGCCTAAGAGCAACAGTCAAAGAAAATAAGCTCTCAGAGTGCTTCGTGCAGATTGAAATTTTACACAAAAGTCACACAGAAGCTGGTTATTGAGACCAGTGCTAGCAACAGCTTGCTAGCTGCAAAAGCCAGTGTAGAGACTAAAAATTATACAGCTCATGAAACCAAGAGTAGGTAAATATCTTCAGATACATTTGTTTAGAGTAATAGTAATATTTTAACTCAACCAAACATCAAAATGCCGTCATTTCCCCTCCAAACCCCAACAAATGCATGAATATTTTAGCATGCCTAGAACACTACAATTGCAAACTGTTTCAAATGATGTACAATGAAGGCAGCCCAAGATTACCCTTTCACTAAGACTTACGTTAAGACTAATATCATAAAACCAAATATATTTATCCATCATCAGGATGTAGTTTATACTTTTCATATCCTAGAAGCAGATGCGGCCCAAGACCCATTGTAGTAAACAATTAATAGAAAGATTAGGATTTCTAGTCACAGTCCTCTGGGATTGTCACATCTGAAGTGTTGTTTCAAAGAAATCCATCTTGAGGAATGTTCCCCAAGCAAACATAACAAAGTTAAAGGCACAACTCAGTATAAAGTGTTACTAAGATGTGTCACATTTTGATCATTGTTTATTTCATATTTGTTCACGAGATGCTTTCTAGCCATTTTTACAGGAAGGCAATAAGTTACTGGTATGTTCAGGGCAATAAAAACTAAGATCTGAGGCACAATTAAGGAAAATAACTGAACACACCAAGCACTTTAACAACAGAGACTAGAAGCTTATGCATAGTTATCTGCCTAGAAAATATTTCATAAGGCAACTTGAGCTAACACATCCAACTAGTGAAATATCACTCAAAGAAATTAAAAACACCCTCCCCCTCTAAATAATTATACCTTTCATTCATCAGTGGTACGCAGTGGTTAGGATTCATAAGAGCAGATCATGAAGCTGTCTTTTCCATATTCTGCCATCTGGAAGCTTGTAATATCACACACCTCCATTCCTTTTGGTTAGGAGACCCAATAACACTTTACTGCCATCTGTTATTTTGGGACTCCTCATGACTATTTCATGATCCTGTCAGAGTGCCACTTTGCTGTTATTGTTTATTACGGGGGATGAACAGCTAGCTCTGACACCGCTATGTGTGTAGCCGCACATTCTGTGATATCTGAGACATCTCCTCCCTCCAGAGGCTTTTGTTAGAGGAATGTAGGAGCTCATAAATGGGGTGTGCAAAAGTAGTATGAAATACAATCCTCTGCAGGAAATTATGTGTGAACTTGATGATACCAGTTCCACTCATCCATGACTATTAAAAGTTGCAAGGAGGTTGCTGTGGAGGCCTCTTTGTCCAACTCTAGGACACTGAAGAGGAAATATGACATTGCATTTTTTAATAAAGGTTGTGTTAAAAAACCCAGTATTTAACAGCAGATATAATGATTTTGTCAAAGCCCTCTTTGAACAACTGAAGTTCTGCTCAAAATTATGATTAAATTCCTTCTGGTCAAAAAAACAACTCAAGAACATATGCATTTAAGTATCTTTAGTGTGCCAAAACAGGTAAAAGTGCAAGGAGGGTTTAGTAGTTCATATGAATCTCTTGATAGAAACACTGTTGCCATAACAACAGCATATTAGAAGGATGGGGGGGAGATGCCAGAAACACATAACTTTAATAATGAGAAAGATCTAGTTTCAGGTCTTCTCTATTATATGCTATGGCTCATTTACCTCGGCTAAATAAGCACAAACTGTACGCAATACATTTCAAACCCACAAGCATCTATTTTTCTTTGCTACTCCTCACCTTTATCATATCTAAATACTTCAGAAAGCATTAGTCATTATAGTACCCTTGTGAGGAAAGTGGCTTTATCACTGCTGCTTGGCATTAGGGTAAGTCAATCAGAGAGCACCAATTAACCTGCCTCAAGTCACATTAAAAACTTACCACAGAAGCAGAACCACATTCCAGACTGACGCAACTGTACACGACCTTACCTTTAGAGTATCTCTCTTCCCACCAGTGCTGAGCAGATGCTCAGCCCCTCCCCCAAGAATCAGAAAAGGTCAGACATAGGTATTTTGGTAACATAGAAAGTGCTGTATGAATAACTGGTGTAGTGAGCATTAGGGATTCCCTCCTGCATTTGTTCCAATAACAAAACAGGCTCCCTAGGTTGCACTAAAAAAACTCCAAAGATCTCCTCATTTGCACAAGTTGTACTTATGTGGAAGGAAGTGCCTGGAATGGGATCTCTCTTTAAAGGGACAATGGTCTTCAGAACAATTTACTTGCATAAATTTATCATCTGCATGGCATTGCCAGGAAGAAATGCCCCTCAGGACAAAGGATGTCAAGCTACTACTAAATGTTGTCTTTTTCTTTTCTTCCTTCCCTCCCTTCTTATATATTCTTCTGGGAGCTGCATTACTGTAGTTCTTTACTTCCCCAAAGTTCCTAAATGCTATTATTATTCCTTGGATGCATCTGACTCAGAGTCCTAGAACTTGCTTCCTGAGAGGTTTCAGCCTAGCCTTTCTGACACGGGACAAATTCTTACAAAGGCTTTTTAATTGATTTTTAAGAGTTTTACATGTTGCATGGAAGGCTGCTTTTTAGCCACGATCCATTATACTTTCTCAGTCTTCTTCCCTCAAGTAAATTTCGGATTTCACAAGGATTTTAGCAAGCTACTCACTAGGCTTCTGTTGAATATTCCTTATGGCTATAGAAGCTTTACCTTCTGCTTATCTGTCTGTGATCATGAAACTAGCCCCTAGACTGTGTTTAAGTCAACTCCATCATGCATTTCTGTTGTTAACACAGCTGGATAATAGGACACGGGCAGGTAGTAAAATCGGGGGTAAATAGTGCCTTCTACCTATAACACACTACTATGCTGCTGCTTTACAGTGCCATTAGAGAGAAGTATTAGTCAGTGACATGGCACATAGCACCCAGGTACATGTCTGCTCATGCTCCCTGCTCCCATTCGTCAGCACCATGGGCAGTCCCAGTTCAAATCCCTGCTCCTCCTGGGGAGTTTTCACCTCATGTCTCCCATCTCTTCACACATGTGCCACTCCGCAAGGCTGTGGTCCCTCACTCCAAAGAAATATTCTGTGTGACCACCTATCCTCCCCTGGAGTACAAATTCATGTCCCTTAAATACAATTGCTCAGCCCTACCTTTTGACTAACACAGAATCAGTACAGCAGTGCCAAAATCACTGCACCCAGGTTAATTTACAGGAGCAGACCGTTCCCCAAGCGTCCCTCTCTGCACAACAGCCAAGGGCTGATCCACAAAATACCACAGCCCTTCACTGTATTCAGCTTACCCTACTCACGTGCTCCATTACAGCAATGAAAAATTCATACTACAATGCGAGGAAGATAACCCCACAAAATCAGCTGGCAAATACTGGGTTCTGGACTAGAATAAGCCTTCAGAGATCATAGCCTTGAATTCAGATAAAGAGGCAAGTACTTAGTCTCTCAGAAAAACTTTTTTGATTTGGAAGAAATTCTACCAAGGAGAAAACAATTGCTGAATGCTTTCTTCTGCAAGTGGCAGCAAGTCATTAGCCTCTTAAGTTCTCACATTATTTACTTGGTTGATCTAGTCAGTCTCCATAGGCAATTCTTCAAAAAGCCAACCTCTAGCATTATTTTACTAGTTACATTTCCTCAAAACACAGGCTTGCTAAATCCTCTGGTTTTCCTTTGGTGAGAGATCAGTGGGAAACTCTAAGCATAGGTATAACCATCCAATCTCTCTGAAAATCTGAGTGACCCTAATGATTCTGCAATTTTGTGTTCACCGAGACTCACTCAAGGTAACAGAATAATTTATTGTCAGAGCCAGCATGCTTTCCTTTTCTAGACCCCTACTCTAAAGACTTTAAAGTACCAGCTTCAATACTTCTCTGACTTCTAATAGTACAGTATTTTTTGGCCATCTATTTTTCCTCCATGTAAAATTTGGCCTAGTGTAGTTTTCTTAGCTATTGCTAATGCACTTATATAATAAAATAATTATTTAAAATATATAACTAAATAATTTGCATTCTTTTTTTTTCCTTAATGATGACAAATACTACCAAGGGCCTGTGGCAGGGCAGGTGTGATGCCACAGCCCAGGTTTTTTTGTGTCTAGATTTCAAATTCATGGAGTTTGAGAAGTGAGGTGCTTCCTCAGAATTACACATTGTCTGGGATTCTTAGGAAAAATGAATAGCCTACATATTGCTTCAGAATCTTTTTTTATATGCATTTGTCAGTGTGCTAAAGTAAACAAGTTGCACTGGGAAGACAGAGCGTTGTGCAATGAAACCATCTCTTTCAAATACCTTTCAGCAGGAACCCAAGCCCCAAGAGCAGCAAATTGTTTATCCTTTCTTCCCATTTCTTATGCAGCATCATCCTGGAAGAACACTCATATACTGGTGGGTTACGTCCCCCCTGGAGCTCAGGCACAGCATGTTCCCACTGCAGAGAACACCCTTCTCCTGACCCTGATTAATGATTACAGAGTAGCTCTGATTCAGCACTAACTTTCCTTCACTGCATCGTTAAACTGGAACACAGTAAAACTGCCTCTGCCACCATCCACAATTCAGCGACCTCCACCCTGATAAAAACTAGTTGTTTTGCCGCTTCCTCTATTAAAAAACATCTCTGCATGTCACAATGGTAGCTCACTAGCCACTTTACTCTTCTCAGCAGATTCACTTTTACATAATAAGGTTATCTCTCCCCAGACAACAAAAAAATCTTTGTGTTAAATATCCAATCTTGCAAGCTTTATACTTTTCTAGAACAATTATCTAACCTCATTTCAGGCAGCAGTGACCGAAGTTCCCATTTGAACCCCTATCACACTGCAGAACAATTAAGTCAACACATGCTAATTATGGTTTTGTACCCTCACTACCATGAAACCATCTAAAACACTAGCTTTCTGAAAGATTTTCTTACACTGATGTAATATACTGTGCATAAAGGAGATTAAACATCCTTTATTATACAGAAACAGCGATCAATTATTACTCTCTTTCAGAGTCTTCCCAAGGGCAACCCATAAATAGTATGATGCCTATTAAAGGAATACACGGGTCCTAAATTTCTGCACGCAGACTCTCCGATTTTACATCCACAGCCCCACTCTTTAGTATAAATTCAACTAGAAGATTTCATAACAGTTTTCATGTAGATCATAGAAAGGTGCCAACAGACTAAATTATCTCAGTCGTCATGCCTGCCTGATTTACACCTACTCTGAGCTAGGAGAACTCTTAAGACTTGCATATTGGGGCTTATTGTAAATGTTAGTCACCAAACTGCTCTGCTCTGTTCCCAAAGCAATCTGAGTCTTTAAAATCGTGGATTCTGGTCTCTTGTGTTCCCTTGTATCTTTCAATGCAATGAACTAACTGCAGAAGGCAATAAGGAAGCACACAAGGTGACAAAAAACAAAAGTATGCTTCTGAACTATTGCTGTATCATTAGCAACATTTGAAAGCAGCATTAGCATGAAGCAAACAGTAATTAGAAACATCCTTTCCTGATCTGGCCAAGAGGCTGCCTACCTCTAGTGTGATGAAAGAAAGGCACAAGATCTCCATTTCATAAACACAGGGAACAGACCAAGAAACACATTCCAAAAGGAGTGATTCTCTGTAGAAGTTGTAAAGATTTGTAGATCTGACACATAAATAACATCTGCATCCAAGAGCCAAAGTTTCTCCTGGAATTCCAGCTCTTGGAGTCCAGTTCTTCTCTCAGACTCCCAGCTTTCAGTTTTTCTATAGAATAAAAGTGTTTGAAAGGAGGAACTCTGAAGGTTCAGTAAATGTAGAAAGTACGATCACAATACTTAATCATGTTTTCAGTCTGATTTTTTTTTAACCCACATCAGGTTAAAATGAAGGAGGCATGCCACACAACATTATAAAGGTCCTAGTGCTATTCCAGCTTTGTAGACAGAAACATTGATTTCGTCACTTTGATATTTCCTTTAAACAGAAGGAGAAGACAGACTTAAACATCAACAAGAAAAAAGGACCAATAATTTAAAAAGATTCAAAGACAAATTCAGGAAAGCAAAATACAGAGATCAAAATACAGAGATAGCATATAGTACTGTGTAGGTAGAACAAACAAACCCCATAAGAACTGAGAGACTTTTCAGGTACATTTACATGCCTGAACCCAACAGACATCAGTTCATAAATACAGATGACCTTCCAGCACCTCCAAAATTGATAAAATAGGAGCTGGAAATCTGACCAAAGAGCTACAGGTATAATATTAATCACTTACACTTCAGTGTATGTGTCCTGTGAAACACACAAGTGAACTCAAGTCCTTGTCTCTTCATTGCCCCTCTGAGGTAGGGTACACGTCCTCTCTGCCCAGCTCTATACCACAATGACTTGCCTTGACGCAAGGCCAAGATATCTCCAGGAGGGATGTTTATGACTAGCAATCCACCCAGAGACTCCTTTCCTCAGCTTCCAGTGCCTTTTTACACCCCACCCCCCTCCATGTGTCCTGTGTCCCAGAGTTGCAAGACAAAAAAAAAAAAAGAGAATTAAAACATCTGCATGGAGTGGGTAGAAAATTTTAAGATTTCTTTGGCAAATAAGCTAGCACCTGGGTTATGAGGAAGAATCCTGCCATGCAAACCCTTCTTGACTGCAGGGGCACAGAAGGAGGTACCAGATGCCTTTTCTTCAGCATATGTAGCAACTTCAGGTGTTGTGCCCATTCTTTGATTAACTTAAAGAGCTTTTTATGGAGGATTCTTTATCAGTTTGGATCACAAATGTTGTCGGCCTGATCTTTTTGTACTTTAAAAAAAAAGATCATCTATGCTATTTCACAGATAAATCATAGGATAAACCAAGGCACAGAAGGGAACTTGGGTCCAGAGTTGAGAATAGCATACAGATTCCCTGTCCTACAGGGCTCAGTCACACTTTCTCCCTCAGCAGGGATCAGAGCAGGCCTGACAAGGAACCACACTTGCTCTCTCTCACAACAAACTATGAGAGCTTCAGCAGATATTGATTAGACTACTAAACTGCAGGCCAGCTCCTCAGCTGCAGAGATGGAAGCAGCCCTATCTGGGCAGTGTTGACTTCCTGGAGGCACAGCCCCAGGGACCTCTGAGGCACTTTGCATCACAGATTTGAGATACAAGCTTGACTTCACAAGAGGTAAAGCGTCCAACATACCTCTGCACACACAGAGGAAAGGCAGTGGTTTCCATGGCAACGCTCATCTTAAGAGCTTTCAATTCATCCACCCTGCTCCTCTCTGCCCCATATCCCAGGCACACACCTCTCCCTGGGCTCATCAGCGTGCTTACAAAAGGAATACTTACACATGCACAGCGTCCTGCCTTCCTTCTACCTGCAGGACTCCCGTGTGTACCTGGGAAGGCAGAGAGGCCTTTGGTGACATGCCTGAATTTTCCAGACACAATGAACAATTAGACAATGAAAGCCTTAGCAGGCTCAAGAGGATGGGGATATTTTAACTGTGAGCAGTTCCAACTTCAAATATCGTATCACAATAAAACACAATGGTCTTAATATTCCAAGCTAAGGTCCCACTTATATAACAAAACTGTCAAAGCAAGATACAATCATTGCTTTGACAATCTCAAAGCATATCTCTACATACCATTTGTTCACTCACACTAGTGCCCAAATTCTCATTCCTCCTCTACTGTATTAGTAGGGGGTTCTAGCCACGCAAAAGGGTAAACAGAAAAACCCTCCAGTGTCTGTTTTTATGTCAAGTATCTGCAGCTGTTGTACATAGTGAATGTTTCTACATGTAGATCTGTGTGGACAGGCAGAACAGAACAGAGCGCTGCACTGGGGTCCAACATACACAGAGTAGCTCCTGGGTCATGACACCTTCTGCAACTTACTGATATGACACTATTGCTCTGTTCCCAAAAACTGGGTGTTTGGAGAAGAAAAGAGTTGGTCCACCTCTCCTCTGCAAAGTACATTGAGACCTACTGATGGAAATAATGCCGAGTACTATAAATGCAAGGTATTTTAAAGCTGATGCCTTTTACATTACATTCTGCAAATTTATTATTTGTACAAAGCAATGTTTCACTTTGACATAAAGAGCATCTGTGCCCCAAACAGGAATTCATGTCTTAGTTACTGTACCCAGAGTTATTGCATTTTAGTACATGAAGTTTGCAGTGCATTTCTTAAATTACCTGCAACTCAGCAGCAAAGCTATAACAAGAAAGGTTTATGTCAGAGCCCCTTTCCCCCCCATAGCTCTGCTACCTTTAATCGCTTGCCTATCTTCCATTAGAAGCCCCTCATGGTCTGCTCCCTCCCCAACTCACAGCGACTCTTGCCTTTACTACTAGTTACGTGAGGAATAACTGAGACTTTTTGAATGCCTGCATTTTTAAAGGAAGCAAAGTGCCTGGGTTTGCAGGTGGTAGACTGTAGATTGAAGAAACAGTAATACCCCTGCCTAGGCTATTTCAGCAACTTTGATTATGCAGCACGAGGCAATATCATACAGCATCCAGCTATGAGTATCAGCAGCAGCACCAGAGGCATCTGCTGCTGCCACTGCTTGCCAGACTTGTGGGGGATACCAGCGCTCACAACAAAATGGCAAAGTTCGGCAAAGCTCACACGGCATACAGCAACACCCCTGGTAGGGGCACAGCCATGTTGGCAGTGAATTCACTTTCAACTCTGAATTTCCAACATTGCAGTGCTGAGCTCTGAATATTGATGCTGTAGTGTGGGAGAAAGGAGGGGAGGTGACTGTCATATGCACATAAACAAACACATGGTAATAAATACTTTCTTGAGACAGATAACCCATAGTCTAACAAAATAACCAACAGCAAATACCAGTTACTTCTATAGCAAATCAGTTAGCTGGTTTCTTTTGTGTGTTGAGCTTAGAGCCAATGACTAGCAATAAAAAAATAAAATAATATCACACCACCTTCCCATAATACAGGAAATTACAGCAGCTGCATTATTCAGTACAGTCAAAGATAACTGTGAAGACTTGCTTTGTCTCAAGAACTTGCCTTCCAGCATAAATCTATACTGGCAGATAATGCCTCAGTATTATCACTGAGTTAATGCAGTAAATTTCACAGTTAAATACAAAGTTGGTATTTGGAATTGGAAAAATGGGTATCTACTCCCAAATCAGCACAGGACATGTCAAAGTTTCTGTAAATCATTAAAACCCCACAACACAAAAATCTGTGATTGTACTTCTTCCTACTCATCTTATGGCACTGCAGCTCCCATCCAGATTTGATCTTTCAGACAGCATAACCTCAGCTATTCTGGAAAATGTCAAAAACATTTCATATCTCTTTAACTTCAGTAAGGATCATACTGTATTTGCATGCTGTGTCATAATGACCTGTAGCTTCAATCTTGCAAGAGAGCAACCATAAATGGAAATTTGAGTGCTATAAAGATGAACTTTCTCTATCATTTGCTTTCAAGTAAAGGAATATTTGTTGCACAAATAAGTTTAAAAGGTCTCAGTTATGGGCTAGAGGGACAAAATGCCTGATCTATATTTATACTGAAATAAAAAAGTGAAATGGAACAGATGCAGGCTTTTATTGAAAAGAATGTTCAGCTTTTTTGACACCTCAGTTCTACCTTTCGCTTTTCAAAAGTTTTACAGTACAATCTAAAATTGAAATGAAAAATAGTTTTCATAAACAATGTTATCTATCCTTATTACTACATTTTGAGATTCAAGATTCTTATCCAGATAATTTAAAATGTTTATATTCAATGGGAAGACGTTTTTCTGGACAACACATCTGCCACAATCAAAATCTACACTCCCCTCAACCCCCTCCCACTCACACAGAGGTTTTCCAAGCAAAAAACCCTGTACGAATATCATATCATACACAGGCAAGTTTCAAGTAGTTTGCAGGAAAGGGCTGCAGCTTCGCACCACAGAGCGCACTCTTTCACAAGGAGCATCAACTGAATGGAACAGGAATGAGCAGAGATGACGCGTCTTGTTACAATGCTTTTCATCACATGACACTAAAAAAGTATACAGAGAGCAGAGCAATGTCTGTAAATGTCAAGTTCAGGAAAGACTCAAACACTGTTATTTGCCCCCAGTTTCTGCAGCATAGTGTAAAAGAGAGCTACTTACTTGCAGTTTCACCACAAATAACTATTTGCAAAATAGGAGCCCCATGTAAAGTGAGATATGAATTATAGGGAAGAAATAGCAGCAAGACGACCATTAATAATCTGTGCAGGTGCAATGACAGTAGATTGCGTTATCCTGTTAACTTGATATTTAGGAACTGTTCTACCAATGCTCAGCACAGACCTGTGCAGAGCAGTACATACCCTGCTATGTCAACTTTCAGTCTGAGAACTTGCATTTTCAGGAAATAACTTTACTTCTTGCAATAGCTTGACTGACAAATTCGCAGTGTCCTCAACCACTTCCACATTACAAATTCTCACTGCATTTTGCTAAACTAAGTTACATTGAGTTTGATGACTCTGGCACAAGAGCTCCTAATGTCATACTAACACAAATTTTTTTATATTAGGTCAGATTCTCCTGTGGTAAAAATTTGACATAGTCCACAGAGAAGGTCAGAACAAGGGCTAAATCAGTTTATATTTGTAATGGAGCAAGGTCTAGCATTTTTCATGCTAGAACTGAAAATAACTTAGGGTGCTAAACAAAAGCTGTTACCTCAACTCAGTTCATATTCCTGTTTCTGCTAATTTTCCTCTTGTTCTTCCTTACTAGCTTAGGTGTGAGGTAGTGCTTTCTGCAAAAGGAAGGAAATTGCAGTCCTTTCAGTTACATTTGACTCCCCCCACCCCTTCAGAAATGGCCATAATAACTAATTATGATTGTGCACATATCAGCATGTTTTTTTAAGAACATTTTCTGTGTAGATAAGCTAGCTCCCTACCTCATGCACTTGCCTATGCTCCAGCTCCATTATGAAAGCAAACATATATTTTTTTCAAAGCAGCTGACGAAAGTCTTGGGTCCCATTCCCTGGCAGCCACACTTGATAAATTACCAAATCATACAAGCTTCACTTAGTTTGTTTGTTTTAGTAAAAGTAGTTTATTTTTAATATTAGAGAAGGAAAAATTAAATAAAAAAGTCCTATTAAATAAATGCAATCTAGAACTAGATTATTGGCCCTGGACAGTAAAAGAGCATGAGACTTCTGTATTTCAGATTAGACACACATTGGTTCATATCATTTTGACTGCTAACATTCAGGCTCATGTCAGGCCATATAGGGAAAATGGGACTTCGGTACAGAAAACAAGAATATCTACTTAAAACAGCTATTCTCTGCATCTATTCCCAGTGCAAATTCTGATCATGGGAATGTCTTCCAGATCTAAGCAATGACAAAAGAGTAGTTAGTGTAACACTAAAAAAAAAAATCAGATATAAATAAATAAATAAAAAACGTTTTGAGGGGGGGAAGAAACAAAACACTACAAGACACTCAGTGAGGAAGAAAACATCAGAAGACAAATGCTGAGGGAGGGAGAAATCAGAACGCTCCAATGGTTTCAAAGAATCTAGCATGCAATACTATATATATGTGCAACCACTTTCAACCTAAACCTTTCTTTTTACTCCCATTTTGCACTTGCATAGAAGGATATGAAAATATAAGCTATCGTTGGAAAGGGCACTTACAAACACAGGCCTGCGCACAGCGGTATAGCCAGTGATTTTAAGTATAAGACTTTCTGATTCAAGTCAGAGGCAGGAAGATGTATGCCCTTCTGCCTCAATGAGGCAGAGCTCACTGAAGTCCAAGGGCTCACTGAAGTCCCACCGATTTCATTGGGCACCAGGCTGGACCTACAATCGTGATAATCACGGTAGTACAATATCTGCCATCGTTGACATGCATCATTTACTTCCAGGCTTCAAATGCATCTTCCACTTGGGAAGTGATGGCTACACAGGCTGCTGAAGCAAGCAGAAAAAAGAAAATAAACTAAACCAAAAGCCAGGTTCAAGTTTTGACCTCCACTTGGAAGTGCTTCTCTGCATGTTCCTGAGCTTTCTCACTGACTTACTGGCAAACACTGACTTTTCAGAAGCTATCTTTATTCACAGCCTTCAAAACAGCACCGAAGGGACTGACTCATAAGCTCTCTGGGCCATTTACACCTTCCTGCAACCCTGCAAAGAAGACAGTGCTCTTTGCAAGGCCACTCCCTCATCTTTTCCTTTTCAAGCAACCAGAATGGATTGGCTGTGACATTCAGCTTTGAAATACTGTCACTCACCAGCGGTCTGTCAACACAAGGTCAAGCCCTAGCAGCTCTCATTTTCTCTCCTTTGGTTTCTTTTAATAGCAAAGACAGACATGAGCTAATACTTGCCATGACACCCACTTACCTGGAATTGTCCATTTCCTCAAACCACTGCTAAGGGAGCCCACTTGAATACATTCCTAGGAAAGGTGCTAAAAACTAGGGGTTTACATCTTGGAAAACGTGAACAGCGGGTCACATTTCTGATCAAAAGAGCTAAAAGCTAAGGAGGTATTTTTTCCTGGAAGCTTACATGAAGCACACTAGTGACAAAGAAACACTTTTGTGCTTGACCTTCAATAAGTTTCAAATGAAGTTCTGAAAACAAATTTAAAACATTGCAGTCTACAAACAAGAATGAATTCAGCTGTCCATGAAACACTTGGATGACGCATGAATCTAAACCACGTTATTTCACTTCTAAGAGCAATATTCTAGTTTCCAACAATTTTGAGACATAAGACTTGGCAGACAATGCTGTTTACCAAGTCCTCAAAATGCAACATGATGCTGGCTGAATAAAGAAATCCAATTTATTTGGCTCATCAAAAGGAGACTGGATTGTAGTATTTTTATTTGATAAAGCATCCACCACTGCATAATTCTGCACCTCCGCTCCACATAAGCTTGTGGAAGATGATAAACCAAAAAGCACCTTCACTTCTAAGCCTCCTTAAGGAACTTTGCTTCATTGAGTGTTTTTAGAGGGCAGAAAACCTTCAGTTTTCCCACTGCCTCATCTCAGTAGAATGGAGACAAGGTTGCATGAAAACAGTATGTAGTCCAACTAATGGTCTTCCTTTTATTTCTAATGATGCATCTAAATCCTGATCAAGAAAAACACTGTTGAGTCTTTGTACTTACCTCTTCTCAATTTGTTCTTACTCTTCTCAGCATAATATATTAAGTCACTTGATTGGAATAGGCTGAGAGTAAGAAAGTGGTTATGAGGGACAGGAAGAGACCAGCTGATGGCAGAAAGCAGAGAAGATGGAAGATAGGGCAGTGACATTAGTAAATCCATGAGACAAGAGCAGGGCAAGGTGCGCTGAGCACTGGACTGGTTTCAAACACTGCCTGGGGCAACTGCGGCCGACACTGCTGGTTGTGTAGGGGTGAGCTGGCAGAAGGACACCCTCCCAGAGACCAGGGTACTGCAGCAGTTATGGAATCTCCACCAGGTCATGAATCAAAAAGCCATACTTGTCCCTACACATCTGGACACTGAACCCCAGGTGGCACCAACCTGCTTCTCAGACTTCGATGACAGCAGCCCAGGATGTGTGTTTCCAGGGAATTAACCTTGAAGCCTGGGTGGGAAGACAGGAGGTAGAGAAGGAAAGGGAGGGAAGTCCAATCAATGATATTTCAATAGCTGGAGGCTGGCACAATATTCTGTACTTAACTGCTCTCTTTGTAGAAGAAAAAGCCATCTGTCAGTTTGCTTGATAGCCTAATTCTCCCTTAATTCAATCCTGTTAAAGACTGTGTTAAAATTCTACTGAAGGTATTTTTGGTGTTGCAGTTGGGGGGAGAGGACGGTTGTGTTTTGACATGGGAAGAATATAGATACAGCTTTATTTTTTTAAAGCTGCCATCGTAGCAACACACGTAGAGAAGTAGCTTTTGTGCCTTAGCCTGCATTATTCTACAGTTTTCTTATTAAGCTACTCAAATTTCTTAATATCTTAGAACAGAGGAACTAAAAATGCAGCCCTCTGGCCCATTACAGTCCATAAAGGTTTATTTTATGCAGTCAAAGAGACTTTTAAACTATGACCTCCCTCAATGGTACTAACTGATCTTTGCTATCCTCATTGTGGTAGTAACTGCCACAGGATTTCCCCAAGGGGTGCAGGGTCTCAGAAGGGGCTCTAGGCATCCACTGTGAACATTTGGGGTCAGGGCTGGGAAGGCCAAGCACTAGAAGATTTGCTGGCTCATCCCAGCAGCTGCTCTGCAAAGGCCACACATCATCCTTCAGCTGAAGGCATCTTAGACATCCCAAGAGACAACTACTTCTTTTAAAAAAAAAAAAACAAAAAAACACCACAACAGCAACCACCACATACACACAACCTGAAATAAAACCACCCACACAAACATCTCCTGTTGTAAGGCATACAGGCATGGGGTGATATGGCTGACACTGGAGATCCCAAGGCTATAAAGAACTCAATGGGCAGATAAAAATAAATGCAAAGCCAGGAGCTGGGTAAAAATCATTTTAGGGGTAACAGAAAACAAAGAACAGTTATCCAATGAAATACACAGCATATATATAGTAAATTTAGATGTAATGTGGAGATGCAAAACAGTCAAGAAAAAGCAACGTAAAAAAGCTTGTTTGAAAACATTTAAAAAAATATACCATGTTCCTCCCAGTGATGACGATTTGGGACAGTCATAACTCCCTGTAAACCCTTCACCCTAGCTTTGAGCCAACCTTAGGACCCAGAGGGACTATGGAAGGGCAAGCACAACATCGGAGAAGGGAAAGGCACTAGGAAGTATCAGTGAGATGTTCCTAGCAGTTGTTAAACCACAAGACCACCAGTGTTCTTGTGCTTCAATATTGCTTTGAGAAGAGGCAACACAGCAGCCATCTGTATGTTACGGATTTAAAAGATTCATTCCTCAACCAGCACGCAGCAGAGTTGAGAAAAATCCATTTGGGAAAAAAGCTTTAGAAACTAGAGGAAGAAAAGCTGGAAAGAAGCTTCGAAAATAACTTCTTCTGGATGAAAATGACACCAACAATAAGATGTGATGAATGGAAGGACATAAGGTCAAGTGTTAAAGGAAACCTGCAGCCATTTCTCTCAGCCCAGCAGCCTAAGAGTTCACAAGACAGGAAATCAGCTCAGACCATAAACAAACTGTCAAGTGCAAGGTTTTTTTCATCCTTTTAAAAAGAAAATGAAAAAAAAGACATCATACTTTGAGCTTACGGGTAGCTATATCTTCAGAAAAAAGGGATTAACAGGTGAATGGCAATTATAATAAGTATTGTTTAAATGCTATACTGCTCTTTCTCCATTTTATCCATGCCAATAAGCTTCTCTTATTCTTACAGACTTCATACCTATTTTCTGCTGAGCAACAGCATTGTAGCCAAGCCAGTAAGCTCATCTAGGTTTATTTCCCAATTTGGGCTCACAATTTTTAGTTATTGGTAGGACATAGGGAGGCATAAGACCAATGTGAGAAGGGTTCATAAAACCACAAATAGATGTCTGTGAAATCTGAATTCTGTGGCATTGTTAAACATTGAGCTCCTAGAGGAAAGGGAAAAATCAGCATATGCACTGACAACAGGAAAATCCCAAATGGCAGAAAACTGATCCACTTGTCAGCCATCCTTACAGTGGCCATACAGCATTTCTGAAGATGAAATGAGACTAGCTGTGACTACATGTGGCACTGTAATTCAACTTACTTAGGGCACTGAACAAACCTCGGGAAATCAGAGGCCTGTAGTTTCTCTCCAGTGGGCTCTATCAGTACTGATTCCCACCCGCCCCCCTCAATTGTCAGAGTAGAAGTCAACTTAATATTTTGACAGTCTTCCTAAAAGTAAAAACAAGAAACAAACACAGCCTTCAAAAACTCTACTATTACACATGATGATACAGTGTTTGCAGTACTTAATGTGCTGTATTTAATGTAGGAAAAATACTGAAACCTCACCTTAGACAACTAGTAGATTTACCACTTCGCGGCCCACATGCCCATTTTATGGGTGTTAATTTATTACATTGTAAATCAACCATTGCCAGGACATGAAGAACATTTTAGCAACCTCTTTATAGAAAATGACATAACAACTGCAAGCAAAAACTTCAAGTCAAATTCAAATTCATGTAAGTGTCATGGTGCCCTCTCAACAGGTAGTTTACCAATTCCTTAGTGTATTTCTAATCAGTTTTATGTTGTGACTTGATTATTTGGTAATAACATCTCCCAGTATCTTCATTCCTCAGAACTAAAAATGGTAATTGTTTTCATTTGCTGCAGTGTCTCTCTTGCCATTTACTCATAGCTGTATCAAGAGAGACAAATTAGCCAAAAAAAAAAAAGAAAGACAAAACTTTAGTTTGTAAGCATGATGAAATGAGCAGTGAGAAGAGTACCTATCTAGAATAGTATGTCATTTTTTAAAAAATTGCTACCACATGAACAGATCAGGCACCAAAAGATCCTACAATAAAAGTAAGGCTCATCTTAGCTCACTTAAAAAACAGAAATAGGGCCTGCATGCCCCTTCTTTACAGCTTAACGCCTAATAAAGCCTAGTGCGAATCCACTAGACTTCACTGAACTAAGTTCAGTGATTCTACAAATCTTCTGAACTGACAGACATTCTACCTCATACTTCTCAAAAAAGTAGTAATTGGAGATTTTGGAAAGTTGGATAATAAAAATGAGGACCAACACATCTCCCTGGACATACTTGTTTTTCCTCTAAACACGCTATTCTTCTACTCACAGGAGCATCTCTGATTCAGCTTAATCTTAGGAAATTCATAAATTGCCTCCATGAAATGAAACAACAATGCTTCCCTGTCAATTAGATCCCATTTTTCTGAGCACACTGATCAGAACAAATGGCCAGATGTTTACATGAGCCCCATCTGGTTTGGATTCACTGGTCAAAGAGAAGCAATGCGGATAGAATAGTATTTCCTTTCATTAAGTATAAAGAGCATTATTCATCCAAAATATCTGCCTAATATTTCTCTCAATGTATTTTCTTCATTTTGCTAAAACCATCTTATATTAGCTTGACGTCACATGGCCTGTCATCACCGCAATTTTTACCATAGCAACCCATTATCCTACACAGTCACATGAACTAAAGCTGAATGTCGTACTGTCCCTATGCATATGAAGTTTTAATTTAGGTCAGTGTTCAGTGCTGCCAGCTAACAAAGTGCAGTCACAGGCTGCCTCTCATATCTAGAGCACAAGGAGATGTGTACAGTGTGTACCAAGGCAATTTATATAAGGAGGTGTTTTTGCAATGCCACAGCGTTGGAAAAACATTGGTTATACCTCTCGACTTAAACTTCTGATCACTTTTTTCTCTTCACTGTTGTAATCACACTGCCATGTGTGGCAGTCATGGAAGGCTTTGTGGATGAACCTCATAGGGATGCCAAGGACTTCTATGTATGTACAACTGGAGCACAGCTCCTCTCTAGGCACCTAAACAAAAGGCCATGAGCAAGGCCTTAAAATACACTCCTGAAGACCCAAGCTACTTTATTCTACTGCTCAAGGGAAGCAGATAAGTTTTAGCCTAGAGATCCAATCAAACTTGTATCTTGCACTGTAAAAATTAATCTCAGTAGTATAAAGCTAACCCTGGAATTGAAAATCCAAATCCTGCAAGCATTAGGGAACCTTTTTCCCCCTCCAGCACTTCTGTAAGATGACATGAGCTCTCATATCAAGACTAATGTGTAAAGAGCTGTGGGACAATATAAACTGAGCACTGGCAACTCACTATAGCAACCGAGAAGGCATTTGCTTGAGTTCAATACTGCGAGTATTTCCAGTTGCCTCACTAGCTCACTATTTGTTTCTAGTTAGTTCATTGCACCATTGAAGGAAGACTGGGGAAAAAAGGTTACTCAAAAGACAACCACAAAACAAAGCGAACCCTTGGCCATGAAAGAGGATAAAGTGAAACATTAACAAGGACTAAGCAGCTAGTAAGTATTTGAAAATTGAAAATATTATACAGAAACAAAGCTATACAACTTAAATATTTTCTTCTGATTTTCAGCATGGAAAATAAAATGAATTCCCAGAAATGGCAGGAGGGATTTCATATTATGCCCACAATGCAAAGGGTTGTACCATTGAGTAAAGAACATCACATTTGAAGCTGTCTCTGAGTGGGCAGTAGAAGAGGATGATCTTTGCATGACAAGTTGGTTAGCATGACCTCAGTGTAAGGTTTTAGAACAAAATTCCGAGAAGGCAAAAAAAGGAGAGAAAAAACAAGACAATATATAATAGAACATATTTAAGAGGTTAACACATTTCCAGAAGGTCATTTGAAGAATCAAAAGCAGAAGTCTAAAGTATGTGATCCCCAGAGAGCATCTCTCAGCCTTCCATTCCTCATCATGCCCAGGGCCAGTGAAATAATTTAGTTATCTTTTCTATGCCCCCAAGTGGAAAGCAGAGCACTGATGCTGGTGCAGTCTCACACTAGAAAACTCTATAAAACTCTGTTGCTAGGGTACCCTACAGGCTTTTTGTTGTTGTTTTGTTTTTAAGCTTCATTTCCTTTCCAATTTCTCCTTCTCAATCCTCTTAATCACAGTACAATCTACAATTAGCAAAGTGGTGCAGATGAGTGCTCACCATTTACAGAAAAAAACTCAACTCCTAAAACCTTAGAGACTTCCAATCCCCTGTAACAGTGCCTCCCTACTCAGAACATTCAAGGTGTCAAGTGAACTTTAGCTAAACTCCAGATAAAGCAGAGATGCAAAACCAGTAATATCAAGCTCAGAGCACATGCACTGGGTGAAAGAGAAGATGTAAAAGCTGAGAGACACACTAGAAAAAGATTTTGTAAGTATCACAAGATCTAAATACAGCATTGAGTTACTTTGCTCCCATACACAGTGTATGGGAGCAAACTCAGGAACATTTCAATCTACTAAAAATGAATCTAAACGAAGAAAAGTTCCCAGGAAATGTCCTGCTATTTCTTCATTGCTACATTCATCTACATGCCTCCATAATCCTCCAGGAAACTGCAGCTAATGCAGTTGGACCCATATTTTCTACTTTACCTCCTCATTTCCTGTTCCAGGGCCCTTTTACAGGTGACCATGTATAGAAAAACACATGGAGTTAATTTCTTTTTATTTTCAACTGTCTTTGATACTGACCATAACCAGATTCTGACCCAGCATTTCTTCTAATTTAAGTAGTCCTCAGCTGAGATCTCAACTTGAATACTGTCCATTTCCAGTTTTGCCTAAAAGACTGTATCCAACAAATCCCTTAAAAAACCAATAGGAGTCTTAAAAGCCTGGCTGCCAAGACAACAAAGCCATACTCCTTGCAGGTTGTTTCTACCCTCAGAGCCTGCTGCTCATGACACTGGGCCAGAAACTGCTGGTACTGAAACTTAAGATCAGACTTTCCAGTTCAAAACGCTGAATGTCGTCATAACTTTCTAGAAGTGTCCCTGTAACGATGAATCAATTATATTATCCTTACTGTAGTTTACTACCGTGCACAAAATGTGCTGCATCTGGAAAATAAAATCTACCCTTCTGGTTAGCCGTTTTTACAGAAATTACTGTGTTGGGGGAATTCTTTTATGGAATGAATGCTGAAAGTTCAACTCAGAAGCAGACTCTCAGCTTTGACTAACGATGACATCTCTCTCAAAGTAGCAAAGACAAGCCCTTTTAGCTCTTTTTAAAGGCTCACAGATTGCCACAAACTTAATAAGACAACAAGATCAAAGCACTCTTAATAAGCCATTGAATTTCAGCACTCCTTGAAGCTCGGGAGAGCAAGGCTACATCTACAGAATTGCAGTGTTACCGATTTAGACTCATCTGCACCAAACAATAATTTGATCACATCCAAAGGGTATTTTTGCATTGTGCCCATTTGTCTCAATGAAGCCACAAGGAAAAAAGGAAAACACAAGATAAAAAACATCAAGGAGGAGACAGCTTTTGTGAAAGTGAGAATATAATCAGTAAAAATAAACCTGCAGCAGCACACTGAATTGGTTGTTCCCTTGGCCACAACTATACAGTATTAATAACTTCGAGAATCTCAAATAAGACTAAATATGTAATTATGGTCACATTACCTTCCTGCTCTTGAGAAACACTGCCAGTTTACTTTGGCACTCAAACTCCTCAGGAGCATCAATCCAATCCTTTGTCTGGCCAGATTGGATTCGGAGTGCTAAACAAGGGCATCAGGTGGCATTTTGGCCAAAATAAACAGATGGGTTTCTCTTGGAGTTCCAAAATATACCAGAACTCCCATTAAAGAAGTTTGTTTACGGCTTTTGAGGATAAGAAGTTTTGTACTTCCGCAACAAGCATCGTGTCCGTTCAGCAGAGAAATGTCCCAGCATTTCCCTGGTCAGGGCTTTTATATTTAACAAGTATTACTGTAACTCCAACTCATCTATTCCTAAAAGGCACCAAATAGGTAATTTATAAAGCTTTATGTTTACAGACAACAGACAATTAAAGCTTATTCTACATAGTAATTACGCTTAAGTGTTTCAATGCCTTTGTTTAGTCTGAGATCTCCCAAGCTACCACCCAAGATCGATACTTTCTGGAAAATTAGGATTCCTACATGGCTTCACGTTAAGACACAGCACAATACAGAACCTCCATAAGACCACAAAAAACCCACTATCAACTGTATAAGTCACTGATGTTTCAGTGAAATGCTTACCAATAACTAGGCAAACCAGAGTGACTTGACAGTGTATTATTTTAGGGATAATCCACACTCCATATATTTTAAACTCATCTTGCAAAAAGCTCTGTAGGAACACAGTTACAATCTTGACTCCACTACAGCCACTGGTAAAGGCTACTAGAGATATCAAGCCCAGGATTTAATATTCTTAACTGACTGCTTCCTGGCCACCAATGTTAGACTTGTGAAGGCAAAAATAAGATAAACTGTCAAGTCTCTTTGGAAGTTCACTGCAAAGATTTATTTACTCTCCAGTTTCCTTACCCTTCTGTTTTGTTCACAGGAAGGTGCCTTTGTTTCACAATGCATCAAAATACTCATCTCTAAAATGCTTGCACCTTTCACCAATATCTTCCTTGATTTCTCTGAATTCTTCTTTCTGTGTTTCTTTGTGTTTGGTACCTTTCCTAATTGTAGAATGACAGGCAATATTAAGCATAGAACACAGCTACAGCTTAAATACTAGTACCAGAAAATAAGTACCAGTTCTTATACAGGAAAGAAGAAACAAATCACAATTCATTTTATCTATAGTATGCAATTTAAAATTAAATAAAGGACAGAAAATTGCCTGGTAGAAGCACAAATTCCATTTCCTTTGGACTTGAATTTTTCTTCAATTTCCAAAATTACAGCAAATACAGAGAGATATAAAGAGAACATATAATAAAGTTTCAATTTTTCTAGAAATGAAAGGCAACCTGATACTAGTATATTCTGAGATGAAACAAAACTAAATAAAAGTCAGAAGGGAGGATCTCTAATGGCTACCTCTAATGTTTGTTGTTTTTTTCCCCCCTCCTCCGAAAGGAGAAGAGCTTCAGATTGGCACAAGCATTAGATAAAGGATGAACTTGAAGACAGATTAGCTATGCAGACAACTGTTTTTCATTGTTTCTTCATATATTTCTACATTGGCCTGTGCTCTCAAAAATCAAAGCTACTATGTCTATATGAAACAAAATCCAATCCTAACAACACATCTTGTATTGAAAATTTTTTACCCCAGTACTCAACCTTTCAACCTAATCTCCTCAGTGTGAGGCCAAGATAGGAGGTGGTGAAAGGCAAGAACTTCCATAGTTTCCCAACACCCAAAACTGCTAAGAGCTACTTTAGTCCCAGCACAAGGTTAGAGGACCTGTCACAAATGAGTGGTTTAGAGGCCGCTTAAAGAACCAAATATATTAGCAGAAAGTGATTTTAATAGAGATCTATAAATATGCGATCTAACAGAATTCGATAGCAAGGTTCACACTATTACTTATGACACGGATGAAACATA